>JAQMCX010000047.1:1552829-1562935 GCA_029814765.1 Acanthurus leucopareius
AACATGTTTGGCATTGAGTGGTAGCGGAGGTTGGAAGAGCTCCAGATAGGCAAATTCTTTCCTGGACAATTTGTGCATATATCCAGATTTCCACCCAACAAACCCAGCAACAACTTGTCATCTTTTTTTTTTTTTTAAATTTTATTTTATATTTTATATACACGCAGCAAATGATCGGAGCCAAAGCTGAACTCACGTGGAGAACAAAACTTCCACACATGGGAAGCCCGCCCTACCGACTGAGCTACTCCAGGAACTCGTGCAATGAGAAACGTTCCGCGCTGTTCACAGTGTAAAAATAAATTGCGATTAAATGCATTATTGTTTTTGTTGCATTATTTTTTCTGTAATTAATTAATCGTAATTAACGTCCCAGGCCTAATTAATTGTTATAATGACATTCTGTAAATTGTGTGTAATACAAGCAATGCACTTGCTCTTGCGTCTGTACCACTGTCTGTTCTAGTCTCCACTGGCACAAAGCAGCTACAGCAGAAACACTGTTGGTGGTATTTTTACAAGCAGTGGGACGAGCAGCAGCTGTCTGCTAATCACCAGGCAATGCTAATTCTTCTATTGAATGGTAATAGAGGTTTATTACAGTCATCTTTGCCCGCTGAGGCACAACCATAAACACTCTGACTACAGCAGCATGCTATAGTTAGAAAAACTACAGGACAACTTTAATTTACGAAGCTGTCTTAGCAATGTGGGACACATGCTAGATTAAAGCAACCCGCTCAAAATAAAACACAAGTATCCGAGCAGAGAGTGTAACACTGTGATCTGAGTTTCAGGGATGAGCAGTGATGTATTTAAAAAGCCCCATGCACCGTAAAAACAAACAAGGAACAGGCACTTTCCTACTTTAAAGCTGTCCTCTTGCTCCTCTGTAATCTATTTTTTACTTTATTGCATCTGTCTTTTACAGCTAGTTTGCTCTAAATACAGGGACTCGGTGTAGGAGGCTGGTGGTGGGGGAAGAGCGGTGTGCAAGGTGCACCCTTTTCGTAAGGTGCAAAGTTAAGAGCTGCCTGAGAGAAGAAGAAGCGCCACCTGTCTTTTGACCACGTATGACGATGCATCATCAAAAGCAAAAGTTAGAACAAGAAGAATCTTCCAGCCACAATGTCTGGCCAATTATGCCCAGACTTTTTACAGAAAACTTTTTACATGGAAAGTAACTTGAACTTTACATTTTTATTAACAAGTAGTTTTGTTTTGTTTGTTTTTTTTACTTTATTTATATTTTTACTTAAGTCTTTTTTCTTGGGAGTAACTGTACTTTAACTTGAGTAGATTTTAAAAGTACTCTACACTCATCTGCTGACTTTTCATGGAAAAAGAAAGGAGAAAAGCTAAAATGTCCACCCTTCCTTTAAGAAGAGGTGGACAGGTCGTTTATAATTTATATGGTTCCTTATAAAGCTCCAGACAGGAGATTTGCTGGGTTCTCCATCTCCTCTTTACTCTCTCTCCCTTCACTGCACATCTTAACATCCATTCCTGTCGGACCCTCCACAACAATGGCATCTCAAAAGACCTCCAATTGCCTTGTGAACTTTAACCTTCCTCCTTAAGTCTGCCAACAAAAGTGCAGCAAGAACTCAGATTGGGAGGCATTCATTTCCATTTAACTATCAATCCACCAAATACTCCGTCAATATCTATGTTTACAACAGCTCAGTGTTATATTAAACTAAAAGTATGTTTCCTTCTATGCAACATTGTTAAAACAGCTGATTACAAAACTACAGTAATATCATGAGGTAGAAAAAGTTAAACGTTTGCCAAACATTAATGTACAAAGCTCTGTAGTGTGAGAGACCAGGGCTAACAAAGAGACCACACTCTGTTTGAAAGACACTGAAAAAACTCGCCCATGCTGGGATCCAATTGTTATTGTTTTTCAAAATGTCTCATTTTCAATTTAACATAAAAAACATAATTATTGTGTTCTAGAGGCGTCCTCCATCATGTGCTGGCATGACAAAAAAGAGTCACAGAAACTTTAGGGTCAATCTCTCTGGACAATTAAAGTTGACTGGATATTCAGTTGGGATACCTTGTTATGGTTAAAAGTGTTGGTGAAAGGCTCATTTTTAATGTCAGAGTTGATATAAGATGTATACCACCACAGGGAAGATAAGAAGTTCACCAAAGTCATTATGTCCTCCTCCGGGGACCACGAATATCTGCTCTAGTTCATGGGAGTCTGAGCAGTAATTGCCAAAAAAGAAATATAGCTTTTACGCAGTCTATTAAAGTTTCTTCATCATTTTCTGCAAATAAAAAGATGTGTAAAAAAGTACGTTTTCCCCCCGTTCTACACTCCACCTGTTCTCCATAGAAATGCCATGGGAAGTGCACAGCTGCGACTGCAGCAACTGTACAAATGTCCCTTCAAATGGGGACGTTATTCATGAGAGTCCCTTTGTACAAATACAGGTCAAATGAAAATGAGTTTCACCATTTCAGTGTGACAGCTAAAGCCATGAAGACAGGCTGTGATAACTACAGTACTGCAGGTTTCTCCTCCGTTGGGAATTAGTGTGGATAGTGGAAGTCCCAGTAAGAGGATTCTTCCCTGTTCAAGCATCTTAAGGAAAAGCAGCGCTGGATACATGACCAAATCCCCGAGGTTTCTCGCTGCGGGAGAAACGTGGCTGCCTGACAGCGGCTCGCCAACACAAATCTTGTGACTTTGCTAATTGCTCCGGCCGTCTCTAATACCTGATTAGTACAATAAAGTGATTTACACACCAACTGGGGCCTTTCTCACAACCTGTCTGTGTGAGGGTCTTTGTTGTTGTCTGGTGCTTATTAAGATGTCACCAACATGTGACAGTCTGCACTGTACACTCTGCTTTCAATAAACTAGGCTGCAGTGGCTAAATCTTTAGGTTCAGCATGACGGTGTGAGAGACAAACAGCCGACCTCTTCTCTCCTCTTCTCTTCTCTAATGATATTTTCTCTGTATGGCACAAAGAGATCGTCAGGCCTCAATCTGCTATCCTGTCCCCTGGCCTCCTGTCTGTTGTAATCTTGATGAAGGGCTAATAAGCCAGAAAGACAACGACTCCCAGCAGTGGCCCCCCAGCGGGCCCCACAACCCTCCAAAACATCCGCCTTTAACCCTTCATCAGCCAAACGTGGTCTGAAGTATGCACGCTCAAATGCTCAAGTAATGAAAGGGATCTGAACAAAGCTGGGAGGGATCAAAGCAAACATCCTCCAATAACATTTGGAAGGTGAATGTAACAGTAAAACATTGCATTCCATTTAGCTCCGGAGATTTTGACTGTCTGTCAGCTTAGCCTGACTACGAGGAATTCACAGTAGGGGGGTGAGGACGGAGCAGACAGACATATTATGTTGTTCTAGGGCAGCAGCTCTGCTGCATTATGGGTTCTCTGCAGTTTGTGGCACATGTTTCATGTCTGTCACAGGACTGTGCTACATGTTCAATAAGAAGTTTTAAAACTTCAAACTTCTAAAACACAGATGGAGTGTGGGGTAAAATAAAGAACTGGTTTGTCTTTATTCTCAGTTTGTCACGGCAAAGACACAAATTTGGTTTCAAGAGAAGCTTAATGCAGCAAAGTTTAAAAAAAAAAACTTAAGGAGGGACATTTTGGGGAATTCAACATCAGAAAACAGACAACCGGAGACAATTATTCTCCTGACAGTTTTCTCTGACTAATCAATGATCTGCAGTGGACTTTCTCTTTTTAGTATCCACTTAGCCCATTTCCTTACTTGACACCATTTGCTTCCTCTTTTTTTTGGTTGGCAGATCAGGCTTGGCATGGGTCATCAGAACTGTCATGGCTTGTAGACGTTTTGTGGATATGTCACTCTCCTTAAGGCGCACAGCACATTGTTAAGAAATGCATTTGATTCTTGATTGTTTCGTTTCCTTTTCAGGTTGTTAAATACCAAAGCTCTGGGTTAGCAGGCCAGGATGAAGAGGAATAAAACCCTCACCATCAGTATCAAGTGGGAATAATTGTTGCCATAAATCTAGAAACTGGAGTTATTATGAGTCCACAAACAATTACATGGACACAATGAAGATTAAGATGTATTACTTTGTAGTAATACCACAGAAAACACAAAAACATAAAGCACTTAAATGTTAGTGAGCCAACGATTGAGTATGACAGATTATTTCTCCAGACAGGAAAATTGTAGGAATATTGTCACAAAGAGTTCATTAGAAATAATTATTGAGCATTGGGAGTTAGATCTGCTAAAGTACTGCAGTGTCACTTCTGAGATATGCATAAAAAACCTAATAAATATTTATATTAACTAACTTCCCTACCAAGAAAGAGTCACTAGAAGCTTGAGGAAAGCAAAACTCAGAGAGAATGATCACAGTGTTTGACACTAATGATGATGATTTCCTCTGAAAGCCGAGTGAAGGTTCTAGATATTTTGCCTCCTCCAGATGTTTCAGCAGTCCTCCATCAGGCTCCAGCTGACATTCATCAGCACAGGGAGAGGACCTGCCTCCCTCAGTCCGTCAAGGACTGAACAACTACAGCTCCTTTCCCTGACTGCTCCACTGGGGGTCACCCAGGATGCAGGGGTACACCCAGCTGTAGCTCACAGAGCTGATCACCAGAGGGCGACAGTGGTTAATTCTCGTCTCTGTTGCATGAAGGTTTAACAGCTGCTCTGGTTTTGACTGCAGTGAGCCAACATGTGGTTACTGCTCATATGCAGTGATGATGTGATGAGCTGCAGAGAAAAACAGGAGAGGAAGGCAACGTAAACAATTCTAATTTTAAATGAATTTTAAAAACGAGTTAAAATTTAGTTTGTTGTCAAGAATTCCCTCTTGTGGTCAAAAAAGTAAATGTATTGTGGAAAATCTCCACAAATGATAATATGACTGAAGTTTTTCATAAAGACAGAAATGTGCAAAACTAATTTATTTTTTGTTTAGTGTCCCAATTCTTACAAAAAATGGGTGAAATAATAAAGTGTAAATATCCTAGAACATTTTTTTAAAATATTTTGATTGTGTTTAATGCTGAAACCTAAGAAATTACAAAAATGCACTGATAACTTGATTCAAATTTAGATTTTATCTGATTTTTATCTAATGTTCTCTTTCCGGGGTTGATACTGTTTTTTTTCTTTTTTCCAATTTTGGTTTATCCTCCTTATACAAGCTCTCACTTCAGACAGGACCTCTCACAATCTCAGCATCCATCAATTCAAACACTGTTTCTACCAACAGAGGATCCTGGTTTAAGTAGTCAGCTTAAAAAATGTTCAGATCTGACCTCATCCCCTCTCATCTGATAAAAAACTCTCCATACATTGATGAGCACAACCCTTTTCAACAGCTACACACTAACATAACATTCACTGTTTAACACCAGTTTCTCCTGTCAGAGTTTGTCATCCCCATCTTTCCTTGATAACCTGAGTTACATCTCAATATAACCTCACTGCACAGTTCAGCTGGCAGGTCAGTTAGAGTCAGTTACCACGAAACTTATCAAGCATTTCTGTAACCTCTCTTTCTTGAACGGAAAACTGACAGTTTTTAATGAAACCTGTCTTCAGTCCACCTCATTGTGAACCAATGTTTAGTAGTCAGTCAGTGATACAGCACATCTGGAATCGGACCAGCTGAGACTTTGGCACCAATCAGAGCAGCATTAGAACAGCTGTGTACCTTAGCCAATTTAATTTTACCTCTTATATTAAAGTTGTCAAGTGAACACACTAAAGCTCACAGACCTGCAGAGTCTTTAAGTCTATTTACTCAGATTTACACAGATTTGACTGAAGTACACAGTGGAAATAACCTGCTGAGAGTCCCTGAAGGCATCATTACTGCAGAAAAAGAGACAGTCGCTGCTCACTTTAATGACGGGTTTACTGCTGTTGAGGTTCAAAGCTATTGAAAACCTGCGCCTTAGTCACATGAATATTTCTTCTACTTTTGAAATATTTCATGAAAAAAATGTATTTTAATTTTTAATTTGTATTTTTTACCCAAATATGCATTGTCCAGTCTGTTCAATACTTCACAATTCTATGAGCCCTGAAGCCTGAAGTGGCATGATGTCAAAGACCAGTATTCAGTCATCACCAATCACTGCAAACAGGAAATGATTGACCCTACTGGCTGGTCACTTAAAATCCCCAGAAAACAGTAAGTGCATGGTGCAGTGGTACTCATGACGTTAAAGAAGTGAATGTGAAGAAACAAGTGAACTGTGACAACTGAATTCAAAGGCAAAACTTTCCTGTGCAGTCAACTTTTAATCTATATAAGTACTAACAAATGTGTGTTTTTGCTGAACTATTCCCTTGTTTGGAAATGTACATTAGACACTTTGTATGAATTCATGTCATTATTGATCAGAAGATGATCAATTGCCTGGCAACAGATTTTGTCAACAAAATAGTATGAAAACCTCACAAGATGCGGACAAAAACACTTCACAGATGTGTAGTTGAATCAGAATGAAGGCCTGGGTTTGAAGATGAGTGTGGTCCGACCCGTGAGACCCGTGAGACCCGCGAGTCCTAAGTGCTCATGTGATGATTACTCAGCGCTCATGAGTAATGTAATTTTCTTCAACTGAAACTGAAACAATAAGGTCATAAAAACAAAGAGTGAAAAACGATCTTATTAAACTCAATTAAAATTATTCCCTGTCAGAAAAACTTCAACTAAACGGAAACAAAGCAAACTAAGCAAACAAAAAGGAATGAATGTTAAGTTATTTTGGTTTTATGAAAAATAAAGAATCACATATATTTATTTTCATTTTGCAAGTTTGCACATTAAAAATCAATCTTACATTCAACACATACACGGAACACTTGCAATTACGGTATTTGGATTATATACATTGTATAGCGTTTCTTATAAATGTATTTTATATGTATACGTAGCTACATTCTTACACACTATCCCTGAAGCTCAACGAAACACTTCAAGTACTGAAAAACCAATACTGAGCCTTTCTGAAAATCAGAGCTAAAAACTAAACTGAAATCACATCTAAAAGCTACACTTGTGATAATAATAATGATAAAAAATATATTTTTGCTCAAATGTTATGTATCAATATTTTAACAGTCATTACAGCTGCCGTGATCCCTGACAGCTCAGTCTTTTGGATGGTTTCATTTTAACAGCCACATAGCTCGGCCTCAGACAGTGTGAAAGCTCTCAGAACAGCAAAATTGTCAGCATGTTGTTTGTCCTCGCAACAGACAGCACGTGAATTGAACTAAGCCTTTTTTTTGTCCCGTTTACTCCGTGTGAATTCCTTCATGGACTTGCACATGAAATATGTAAGTATCAACTTATCAGATCAGTCTCAATAACATACTTTCAGTTTGACTGATTGCATAACAAGAACAAACAAATACGGTTCAAACAAGTTTTCCCTCTAACAGACTGCAGAGACCCGTGAGCTGGCTTTTTCATCTCATCCACAGTACCACTCTTACTACATGGGTCTAATAATGGAAAGTCAGGCATCGGGGGTTTAAAAACACAGTCGCCCTGCAGCCTAAAATGAAGCAGAGTCAACTTATAAAGCGATGCAGTCTGATATAACATCACTGTGACCAGCTGACTGGTCAGCTGATTAGTCTCAGGTGTTCATGTATGGTAAAACCTGGTATTTTTATCAGCACCTCCACAACTTTGATTCCCAAATATGCACATTTTGTTGTTCAAAAGCAACGTTACGTGTCTGCATTTTATCGTACAGTAACTTTGTCTTACCCTGCCTTACTGTGTCTCTGCACACTATGAGTGCATTTTTAAAATAATTCATGGTTTTATTATCATATCATATCACAGAATACAGTAAATCAACAATAACAAATGACAGATGATAAATGATAAATGATGACTCATCAGCGGGCTTGAATCATGACATTTTGGCATCACTGGAGGCAGGAGGAGGAAGTATTTTGATGGCCTTAAAAGAAACCCTTGACACAGCCTGTCCTCTGACTGCAGCTCCCCGCTATGAACTCTGACACACCACAAAGAAATATGATGTTACTTTGATCCAAACTACAACCGCTCGGTGTGCTGCTTTGTCCTCCTCATCCTCCAGCTCTGCACAGACATTTTCTGGACCAGTGAAGACTGTTTCCTCATGAGGAGTCATGGCCTTGAGTGCGCAATTGCAAAGTGTGAAACTGTAGAAGCTCATCATTGGCTGCTGCTGAGTGACAGGAGTCTCAGTCTCCTTCATGTCAGCTGTTAAGTTTCTGTTGTTCATGTTTTGGCTGCTGTCAGTGTGCTGCTCCTCAGTGAAGAACGGATGCTCCAGCACTTTAAGAGGTACCGTTCTCCCATTAAAATCCACCTGCAGCATCTTTTTTAAGAGGTCCACAAACTGTTGAAACTCGTGCTCCTTGGCCTTGTTTCTAAAACCAATAAACTGCAACAAGTAATTCGAGTCAATAGATGTGTCAGAGCCTCATGGGATCAGGTCCATCCTGTCAGTCAGTTAGCCAGCAAGGACATCAGTTTTAATCGCCGATAACCTCATAATAAGTTTACATCAATGGCTGACTGATCAAGAGAGACCACCTACCTGCTCCAAATCATCCAGAGAGCTGAGGCAAATGTATCTGGTGTCCATAAAATGATGACCGGTCTCTCTCTCAAACTGCTCAGGAGACTTCAGAGTCCAGTTCTGCTGGTGATCGCTGCCCACTGTGTTGTAAAAGTACTGTGTGCTACTTTGTCCAGAGTTCAGCAGATAATCTGGAGGCTGACCCACAGTGTCCACAATGAACTTCATTTGGAGAGATCAAACACGTTGTCATTGAACTCATGATGAGCAGATGTTTGACTTGATGACTGTGGATCAAATCCGGGATTTAAAGATGTTTGCAGCCTATAAAGAAGAAACTCACCATGTCATATTCTTCCTCCCCAGGAAACAGCGGGTAACCCAGAGCGAGCTCTGCTGCAACCAGACCAAGAGACCACATGTCTACTGGCACACTGAAGTGCAGACCCAGCATGACCTCTGGAGCCCTGAGCGAACAGGAGAAGCAAAACTTCATGTTTCAAAAGAACATCTCACCTCTCTCATGCCTTCTAATATCTAAGCCAGCACATATGCAGGGAGGCCTCTTTTCTTGTGCCTCCATGTTTCAGATCATCTCTGTCATGTTTGCTTCAGTCCAGTTTCTGGACTTACCTGTAAAACAGAGTCTGCACACATGACCCTTGAACAACATCGGACACGCGACGAGCCAGTCCGAAGTCAATGAGCTTGACTTGCAGTGGCCGCTGCCTGCCGTTCACAACCATTATATTTTCAGGGTTTAAATCAGCATGTATGATTCTCAGCGCCTCGAGGTGCAGCAGTGCTGTGGTCAACTAAGAAAACAGATATCTGTATTAACGAGTTTCTACTAAATTATCAGCATGCAGTAAAATGATGCTTCTGAGAAAAGTGAAGAAAATGTAAAATGCCTGATGTAAAACTGGGCGGATCTCATCTATTGACAGAGGGTTGTGATGTCTCTGCATGTAATCAAACAAACTCAGGTCCAAGAGCTCGAACTTCAAACAAATGAATTTTTCATGGAAGAATGAGCCATTAAATCTCACAAAATGACATCTGTCTGGATCCAGAGTCTGCAGCTGTTTGAGAATTTTAATATGTGGAAATGTGAAATATGTTGGATTTTTACTGTCATCTCAAAGACAAAGTAGAAAAGATTTTTTCATTTGATCATATGTCATGGAAACATATTCTAACATGCGTGTTCCAGCTTCAGCTCTACCTCTTTTAGTGCTTGAGCCATGAAAAGGGGTTTGTCTCCGGTGATTTTGACGGCCAGCTTTGTGCCGGTCACAATGTCGGCACAACTTACCACCTTTGCAAAGCTTCCCTCCCCGAGAAAGACCTGCACCTCATAGCGGGAGGCCAGCAGGGCTCCTTTAAGTATTGGGATGTTGACTGTGGAGGAGAAGGGGAGAAGGTGGACACAACATGTAGCCATGTGTGGTCTTCAAGTGAATAAAGAAGTGGCATTTACAAGAGGAATAAAACCAAAAGAAAAACAAGCGCATGATGTGCAAATG
>JAQMCX010000047.1:1571570-1728876 GCA_029814765.1 Acanthurus leucopareius
ATTAAACAGGGAAACTAAGCTTCGAGCTCATGTAACCCATTTTTACACACATCTAACATAACTCCGACACCAAGCAATTTAATAATCGCACATCAAAAACTCACTACGGCTGGTTTTCTGAGAGCTCTCCGTATGCTGCAGGACTGCAACGGCTTCAAGTAAAACTGTGGATGCGGCTGTGGCATCCGCTAGTCCCGCGCCCCAGCTCCCCTGATCTCACGCCGAAGGCCCGAAGCGGCGTGCAGCGGCGCATCGCTCGGGCCTTCGCTGTGTGCACCAAGAGCCGCTCCTCGGAACGCGGGTCCGTTCCAACGGTCCGTTCACGGAGCTCGAGGCTCAACGCTCAGTCGGTGCAGCCAGCCCAGATGGGAAACAAAACTTTGCCAAAGTTTTTTAAGCCGGTTTTTTAAAAATTTAAGTTAAAACATAAGAATGGAATCAACCATTAAGTCACCCATTAACACAACGTTTCACTAAAATTCGTTAATGAATAACACCGTTGTTTAGCATAGGCTACAATCCCCTTAGCATCATAGCCGTGCACTTTTCTCCCTGGCCGGTGAACCTGCTATTTAGGGCTAACATTGTCATAACATCATAAAATGATACTATAATTTTCACCTACCGAGAAAACTGGAGCGCCGTGCTCTTGGACGGTCTATTGGTGCAAGTGGCCGCAGAGCAAGCCATAGTTTTGGTCTAATGTTTCCGATGAAAAACTAGCCACGGAAGACTTCGACGGCCGGGGGGTCAAGTTCAGTGAATTAGCAAGCTAGCGGAGATGACTCAGCTAACAGCCCCCGGCTAGCCGTCAACAGGCTGTCAATCAACGAGGCCGCGCCCTATTTTAATTCAAAAATGGCCGAATTTAAGCTTAAACATGAAATAAACAAATGAGTTAGAAAAAAATTCACCCCCCTCAGAGTTTTCATGAGATGGTAGAGAAGCTTTAGACAAAAAATCGTATTTTTAACCAGGCTGTAAATATGTTTAAGTTATATCTGCTCTAAAGTTGGCCATTTTAACATGGGCTCCAATGAGAACTTGCTCCCTTTTGGCGCCAGCCTCAAGCGGTCAGTCGAGGAATTGCACGTTTTTGTACTTCCAGGTTGGCTTCAATGCGGAAGTGAGAAGGTTGCCCCTTGGTCTAGCACAGATCCAAACTCATTTGTAGTTTGCTACGGCCAAATGGGGTCATTTTTAGAGCCCTTTGTGTTTTCTGCTTAGTTTTATTTTTAAATATCTTCAGCTTGTCTCCTGTGTTTTTGTTGCCTATCACTTTATTTTCTGGACTCAGCTTTCTGGTATTAAACATCACTTTTTGTTATAACGACCTGTCTGCTGATGTTGTACTTTTGTGTCTTTTTCCAACAACTAAACCTTAACATCTCAGGATGTCAAATAATCTGTTCCTGCAAGCTGAAGCAGGGGAATATTCTGTATTGGTATCATTGAATCTCAGTGCTCTTTGATGCTGTTGACCCCTGTGCATTGAGGCTCAGTGTTGGTGGAAGAGTTTCATCTCAAATGATCACATTTGGAAGAAATACACATGCAGACATACTTAGTCTTGTATTAGAGTTTATTCTGCCGAGGTCATTTAGCATGCATAGCAGTTGCTATAATGACAAAGAACAACAGGTCGAGTGCCTCTTTTATGCACAACAACACCTGTTTCTTAAATTTCAACATTTGTTCACTTTGGTATGAGACTGTCAATCTCTGCAAGGGCCTTTTGTTATAATTGTCTCCCATTCCTGCTTTACGGTCAGGGCCACCTCAGGTCACCAGGAGGTATGTATTGCATGTGCACATCATATAGGATTCCCCATGATCCTTGTGTCACATGTAAGAGATGATATGGGAAAACCATGAAAAGACTCATAAGACACTTGTACATCATAGGATGATTTTGTAAATATTAAGTTAGTAGTCAACCATAGGTTAGATGAATACATAATATGATATCAAATGTACATGCAGGATATGCAGAAGTTAAAATACATAATATCACTCAGGTAGTGGGTGGGTATCTGTGGAACAGCTTTGGATGTGTTCCTCCTGTGCCTCACCTGTGCCTAAACCTGTGTTTGCTTAGCTCCTGGATTAAGCTCCTGAATAAGGTCCAAATAGAGCCCTTTGTGTGCATTTGCAATACGCGAGCACTCTTACAATGCTGCACAAATCTGCAGTCATATCCACAAGGCATTATTCGGTCTGCTATGACCCTAAAGCAAAACCTATACATGACAAACAACACTTAAATTATACAGTAAATGTTGTAAAAAGCAGGATGTTTTTACTGGAGTCTGAGAATGCTTTTGAAATTTAAGTGCTTCAAGTGAGGGGCTGAGCACTTTAACTGCAAAAAGCTGCAAACTGGTATTTTGTGCTGAAGGCATTTTCCCAGCATGTTGAGCTGGTGATATTCAACAAGTCCAGTCAGGCTTCATCTCCTACTTTTTTACTGTTTCTGACGCAAAAACAGTTTGGGGTATAGCTAATAACAGATAAATGTCAATCTACTTATTTGTAAGTAAACTGAGAGGTTCCAGCCTAACATGCATTTGGAACTTGGTATTACACGTCAGACTGCACTGCTTCTTCATTAGAGTATTATTCTCGAGAAACTGCCGCATCCAGCTGTTTTTATAAAGCTACACAGCCTCTTTTTAAATAAGACTTGAGGCTAACAGACGCAGACAGGAAGCAAGTTTTGAAAATAGACCTACATACTGTTTTTTGTAGTGTGTTCATATAATTTGTTGACAATATTGAAGACAATATAGATTATAGCTTAACCTCTGAGTATGAACAAACAATTAAAGAAGTAAGACTATGAGTGAAGTCAGTTTAGTTTGATATGTACATGGATAGAGACGTATTTGGAGGGAAAATAAGAGAGAGGGTTTTTTCTTCTTTTTAACAGCTTTAATTGCTCTAAAAGCTAACTGGCAAATCTCCAAATATGCCATCATTACATGAAAATGTTAATGATAGCAGCTCCTCCCTCTTTAATGTGACTGTCACCTGAGGCTCAACTTGATACTTCATTTCATAGCTTCAAAAAAGCTTCTATATCTCTCTAATCTCTACAGTAACGGTTACATTTTGTTACAAAGAGGTCATTTACTCTGATGCTTACAATGTTAAAAGAGGCCATAATAAAGCTATTTCATACCAAAGGTTTTTTTTGTATTTACTTTCATCTTTAAATATCAGTGACGGAAAAAACATCACATTTCATGGAGATATGATAGCCAAATGATAGCCTGCAATAATCAGAAACACCCGGTCCTGTCACATTCATCTTTTGCAATCAAATTAATTAATTTATTGAGAGTTAGATGAATCAACCAAGGGCCACCAGGGCATAAAAATTGGTTACAATTTGATTAAAAGATGACTTATTCAAAGAGGACCTCTTATGCTTCTTTACAGCTTTGTGTTTTTATTCTGGGACTCAGCTAGAGTCTCTTTGTGTAAAACCCAGATGAAATTAATTCTCGGGTCTCAAATTGTCTGTTAATGCAAGCAACTGCAGGGGAATGCTTAGTATCGGTATCATTTGACATTACTCAATACATACTCATTTAATACTGTGGGCAGCAGCACATTGACGCTTAGGCTGTGGATGGATATCTCTAAAAACAGCTTTGGATCGGTTGCTCCCATGCCTCACACAAAGCCATCTTGGTTGCAGTCAGTGCAGTCAGTCTTTATGCATCATCAACTGAATCTTTGCTTGGTCGTGGTTGTGGTTGTGACCTAATGATGTTTTCCTTGCACTTACTTCCACTTTGGCCTCTTGGACAGATAATGAGAGTTAAAGTGATAACAGCAGAGAAGCAGCAGCCACAGCTTCAGTCTGATTAGCGGTAAGTATAGATACAATGACTGAAACTGAAAACACTGGGGACCTATCCAGCTTTGTTTACCAGTGTGGGTATAGTTCTGATAATCTCCTCAATCTCCTGTGAAGAAGTTGGATGACACAAAGTAAGACGATGTTAGCGAGCACCCGTGTTTGTGCACATCCCTGCCTGGACCCTGCATGTGGGGGAGGGGGCCAGACTCTCGTCTGTCTGTGGTCAACCCCAGCAGGCTCTTCACTGAGAAACTGGCAGAAGATGTTGACACACAAACAGTAACAGGTTTCATGCTTGTTCTTAGCTTTCTTTTAAACTGCTCTTTGAAGCTGTGGATGTCTGTACCAGAGGTTAGTTAACAAATAATGACAACATTAACAAAAGTGTTGTCCCTCTAAATATTACCTTTTTAATATTTCAGATATTGAATATTTGCCATGCTGTGATGTTTTTTTTTTCACGGTGCAGTCAGTTGATACTGCACAAAGGTTAGATGATACTTAATGACAGATTTCCTGCTAAGCTTACTCTTACTAACCAGTAATTACAACAGTGTTTGTTTCATTCACTCTGTCACTCTGTCACTGAGATCAACCCTCCCACAAAAAATGGCAACCAGGAAGATGGAGACTCCAGGATTCCATGATGACAGAGAAGACAAGGACCAGATGAGAAGGTTGACTGACCACAGGACCAGCTGGTGGTCAGTTTGGGACGTTCCTCACACACACACTCACAGGAAGGAGTGCCTATTTTCTTTGCATTGATGCTCAGACAGAAAGATAATGAAGAAAGACACAACAGTTCAGACAAAATAAGATTCAACGACTGAAAGATTTGAAGCATTTAGTTTGTCACATGAGCACAGTCTGTCACTGTGTGCAGAATGGTGGTGGGGGGGGGGGGGGGTGCTTGGATTGGTATAATGCTTTGAATATATTCCAGACTTTCTTAATATGTATTTATAATATCCAACTAATTTAAATCTTCATCTATAATCCAATAATTGGATTATTTAACTTCCAAATAAAGGTTTTGCAAATTATGCTTGGATGTGTGTTGATGCTCCTTAAACTCAAAGACAACTTTGGCTCAAAGACGACAACTCAAAGATACTTTTACAAGTGTAACTGTGAAATATACGATTTCTGATCATTTTGTAAGTGTGCAATCAGTATTTTATATGAAATAAGACCACCTCTGCATAGTTTTAATTAATTACTGCTCTTAATAGGCAGTTTCTATAAACTTTTTGCCTTGACTCTAATTGTTTTACCGGTTAGATGTTTTTACATGTACTATTGTCCTCAGCTCAGATAAAACAGAGAAGATATTCACGATTTTATTGAATAGTATCCCAAATAGCCAACATTTTTTAGTGTGAAAAGTAAGTATAACATGATAGCTTTTACAATAAGAAAATGATAGTCAACCCTCACACATCCACTGAAGCTACTGACTGAGCAGAACTTATGGAGATTTTAGTGTTTAAATTTTTGACTTTTGGGAACATGTTTGACATTTTGAGATTTGTTTGATTATCCACAAATGAATTCACTGACGCATATATGTCATTTTGGCTTGATAGTTTTCTGTAAAAAGTTCTTCCTCTTAGTTTTTTCAAATAGGCCCAGAAAGATGGATGTTTAAGGGTTAATCACAATTACAAATACAACAGTAAAGAAATATTGAACATTTTCATTTTTCTTGCATTGAAGTATATATTATGTTCAACACAGTGCATGCTGGGTAATCTGAGTCCTGACAAAGTGTCCATAAAAGCATGTTGAGTGATGTTCTGCATCCCTGACACATCTTCTTTGGAGGCCTGCTTCTTCCTGATTCAGTGTTTGAGAAATGGCATTGTGGGTAGACATGACTGTTCTCTTCATCTGTCAACGCTGGAGTCAGCACTCAGGAATCATTCTGAAACTTTGCACAAGTTGCTCTTAACTCTTACTCTTACTCCTAATAAAAATTCTAATGATTTAGGATTATTACATTATTGCACAAATATTGACCCCAGTATTATGATCACAAAACATCCCATAGCTGTCCAAAAGTGTCCCCATGTTTAAACAGAAAGGGGGAGGGGTCCCCTTGGGTTTCCTTGTGGTAGATAAATATGATTAAGTGCCATCCACAGTGCTCTGTTAGTGGAGTGATGTGATGCAATGTCATAAAGGCTAACCTACATTCTAGAAACCTTGTTTGCCTTTACTTTACTCTGCCTGTTTGTGTGGTATTTCACAGTTTGTTTTTTAAATTTTATCGGCGTAATACATAAATCTGAGTCACTTTGTTTGAACGTTTGTCTTAACAATGGTTTGGAACAGTTTTAACTGAATCATAATCACCTGAAGCTCAAAAAATTGAAAATAATTCCTGATTAGGCAACATACAATGAAGCTGTTCTCCAAACCACAGCTGGAAGTGTGTCTTGCAGTCTCAGCTCTGCAATGACTCCACACTTCATTCAACAATGACAGTATGAGAGTCTACTCATACACACTTAGGACACATGGTAAGCAGTGTCACATCTGAAACAGAAATATTACTAATGAACTACTGAACTGTTTTCTTATGATTTCTTCCTTTATAAAAAAAAAAGCCTTATGAATCTCGTCCTTAAAATCAGTGGGATGATACAGGTTGATTTCTTTGACACATTGTCAAGGTTTGTACAGTCACTTGTAGAAACGTTTCTTTTATTTTACTTTGTTGTTTTCCTTAAAATAGTCTACGAGCAACAAAGCATCCATCTCTTTTAAATCAAGGTTAAAACACATATTTTCACTCCGCAGCTTTATCTTTTATTACAAGGAACCTACCAGCCTCTTCATGGGAACCTAGCGCAAGCATTAGCACAGGTTTCAGTTGTCACATTTATTTCCTTGTGTCATTCAGTGCTGTTGTTGGACAGTCATAGGCACGTTGCCTATCTGGATCCATCTGTGGGGGCTTGATGTTTGTGCATACCTTTGTAACAGACACAAATGACTGAAAGGCATTTCTGTAGAATCTGACAAGTATTTGACAGCATGGTTTATAGGGCTGTAAAGTGTCAGAGTCCTGTGCAAACAACATGTTGTGTGCTGGAAAAAAAAAAAAAGACTAGAACCTCATCAGCCAGTGCCATTATCACTGAGAGTTTATTATGTAGCCTTGTGCAAAAATTTGCATGAATGTACTTTAATGGCAGACCTTAGCAAACATTTTGTGTGAGCAATTAGAAAAGGAAATAAGTGATAATTGCCACATTTTATTTGCAAAAAGCCACAGATATGACGCAGATTTAAGATTAAAGGTTTAATTCTGCATTGAAATTGTGTAAATAACCAGTCCCATTTTAAGTGTAAATGAATATCTATCGTTACAATTACATCAGTTTCGATAGCTTTCAAAAACATTTATCAGTATCAGCTCGTATAAAACTGTATAAAATATGGAGTCAGCATGTATACAAACCTCATATACTATTTTAATTATATACAAAACAAAGGAGATAAGGACACGCATCTGATCTTCAAAAGTAGAAAACTCAGTTTTACCTGTAACACTTCAAATAGAGTTTCTTAATGTCTTCGCCATGGCCAGAGTTCTTCAAAACAAATCTGCTCTTAGTTTCTGTGCTTATATGTGGACAAAAGGCCAACAGGGAGGAGGTAAGCAGAGAAACACAGCACAGATGAGGAAGAAGCACAGCTGGATCGTGACATCAGTACTGTTTAGTAGAAAAGCCCTTTTTTCGCTCAGCCTCTTTGGGAGAAACTACTCATCTAACTTGGGATTCACAAATAGAAATCGCTCTTTGTCTGAAGTCTGTGACTAAACTCTGCTGTAAAAAACATGGGATGCATGTGTTTGTACTGACTAGACCGTTTTTTCTGTAGAGACCAAATGTTAGAGTTGGGAATCTTTGAATGTGAGCAGACACACAAGTGGCAAGGACTTTTTTCCAAAGAACGAATATTAGATTCTCTGATGTGGTGGTGGTGGTGGTGGTGGTGATACCGGCTGGATGCATGCGTTCTCACATGGTGGCAGTGGGTGGTCTGTGGACTGAGGCACAGGTTATGACAGACGTAAACAACGTGAATACCGAGTTTGCTCATGCATAGAGGAGCACAGAAGCTGTCCTGAAACATCATTTTGTAAGCCCTTTAAACTATTTTACTTTTGGTCTTGTCTCTTAATCCAGCCAAATTCAAAAGCATCTCCTGATGTAAGCTTTAATGGCCCTCGAGTTCTCACAAAAACAGCATTCCTGCTACACTGCAGAGACTCTGACAGAGTCCCTGCTCCCCCACACAACCCAGCAAGAGCAGGAGCAAGAATGAACAACCCTGTTATTTAGTAATAAATGTGATTACCACCACAACAAGCAAGCAAGCACATTAAACATTAACATCATGCAGCTCTTTTTTCCTAGAAGTTATGTTTTTGTACTCATTTCATTTGCCATTTATCCAAAAAAAAATCATATTTGCTGCTGGGAAGGAGGAGCTGGAGTCTGGAACTGTGCAGAAGAAATAATGAGGCTGTGTAATTGACGTATTTAGCCGTCCCAGCAGTTGTGGTAAACGTGCCTCTTTTCAAACTTGTTTGAAACATGCCGCTCAGTGAGCCGTTCATTACAAAAAACAATTACTTTTATTCATTTAAAATGGTAAATATCTTCATATTGTATACGATTCAATGCTGTTTTAAAAGGATTTGCAGATGATTGCATTCTGGTTTTTTGGGGGGGGGTTTCATTTTCTTTCAGCGTCCCAATTTTTTGGGATCAGAGTTATAAACACAAAGTGCAGGTTAGGATCATGGAAATGTTGTTCATTTGTGGTATTGTTTTATGAGTCAGAGTATTGGACAAACTTCAAATTTGAACTGATGAGAAGAAATGAAAAGTTAGGAGATCACCAATATTACTATGATTCATCCTGAGGGAACATAAATGTTAAAAAAAAAAATGTAATGACCATTTATCCAACAACTGCTGGGGATCACCAAAGTCTTAAAGATTCATCCTGTGGGGTCTTAAATGTTTGTATGACGTTTCATTTAAATCCTTATAATAGATGTTGAGATATTTCAGTGTTGCATGGCTCCATTCCACAGATGAGTATGAACATGCTGAATGTTTTTGGTTTTTTTTAATTTTATTGTCATTTTGATTGTTTCATTTCTGGTTGAACTGAGTCTTTGGCTCAGCCTCAGTCCGGCCTGGTGTACGCAGCGATGCATGTCTCTTTATTCAAACCACACTGCCTCCTGGATTAGAAACCTGCACTTGTTGAATGAGTGTTGGCAGGACACCAGGATGAGTGGAACTGAGTGTTAACTTGACATTTGACATTAAATAAGTCATTGTGGGTCACATGTATTTACATAACCGATTAAGATCTGCTGACTGACAAGTAAACCACAAAAATATGAATTATATTTGATTAATTACCAGGATGGTGCTGTGTCTTTTTGAAAATTTCAAATTTGATTTTTAACCTGACTGTAGAATACATGCTTGTTGGGTTTTGAACGAAGGACTCAGTAAAGCTTTAAGTTCATGTTACATGACAAACGTAATTATTCTGCTCTGTAAAATTACAGACAAGGACGGCAGTATTGTGCAATGCCGCCCACACAGCAATCATCCCATCAGACAGAGTGACAGGTCCCAGATTCTTCAAGGCTTTATTCTCCTATCAGCGTAAAGCCTTGACGTATGTTGCGCCATTTATACCTTCCCCTCCCCTCCCTCTCTCCGTCTTAAGGGTTTATGTGCGACAACGTCAGGTCACGACATGTGGAAAAAAGGTTTTTTAAAAGGGCTTTGAAAAGTAGAATTTGCCTGCAAAAAAAATACACTTTGACCAGAAATTAAATCATTTAGATTTTAATACATACAATACAATATGTATATGTATGTATACATGGATGTGGATGCCATCTATAAGGATCATGTTCTGAATCTGTTCATTGGCACAGAGAAAGTTTAAACCATATTGTTGACAGGCAGATTGTAAAAGTGATCAGACAAGTGTTTGAATTCCAGTTTAGTGGATTTTTTTTTCTTTTGGACAAATTTCAACGTTCAATACACTAATACAATACACTGGGAAACTACAGAATGATGTAAAACCTGAAAAAAACTATAAAGAAATAACGGACCAGCCCTTATAAATATACTGGTGACTCTTAAGCTCAATTGTCAGTTGTGCATGAAGATGTTATATCTCAGACCTTATGCATGCTGTCAACATGCAGCTCCCCAAAAATGTGACACCACAGCAGCGCACGCCCAACAGAGATACCACAGAGACAATGAGTGATGAGCTCGGGCTGCTTCGGTTTCCTCTGACAAGATCCTGATGGGATTGTTGGTGATGAAAACAACAATTAGAGTCTCAAACAAACTCGGTACTCTGTTACTTTTCAGTAAAACATATGTAGCAAATGTTTCTTTACTACAAAAGTCCCGGTCACCATGATCACTGTTGTCGCAGAGAATGAAAGAGTAAGTAGAGTGAATGATCACTGCATGCCTACAGTGGAAATATATTATCCATACTGTGCTGCAATATAGAGTATTTAGGGATCTGGAAACCATGATGTTCTGATATTCAGAGCCCACATTAAAGCTCTGAGGCTAGGAATTCATCGTGTCATGAATATCATTACATTTAATGAGCTTTAGGAGATTTGTGGTAAACATAAACATGCATTAAGGGCCTCGGAGTCCGGTGCTTTACAGTAAGCTAATGAGATCCATGTGCTTTTGGAATCTTCTGTTTGTGTGTGTGAAGTTCAGGCCTTAACTCGTTAAAACCTGCACAAACTGTAGACGGTGGCTGTGGGATGTCAGGAGGAGTCAGTTTGAACACAACCTGTTTGACGGCATCCAGCATTCCTCCACTCGTCTGCTCTTTGTTTACATGTTTTCTTTGGCAGAGAGCGTGTCTGCTCTCTTTGTCTCTATTGCCTAATTAATTGCTTATTGTTAAAAGTAATTTACCCAATTCCAAGGCGGTAATTCAGACCAAAAAGTAGACCCTGTGGTTTAATTGTCATGTGAGCAAAATCTAAACAAAAAAAAAAATCGGCCTCTTAGGGATTAGAAACCCCCTGATTTTTCATTAAACTCTTGAGAAAGAAAAGTGTTTTTTTTTTCCAGGTGCAGCTTGATATGCCTGGGAAATTTCTGAGTAAAAAAATGACAAAAACAATGTTCCTCAGAAGAATTGCTGGATGTAATTCAATATATGTAGTGAATCTGGTACAACCTGTAAGCAACAACACAAAGCACTGTGAGTCATTTTCAAAAAGTATAAGAGGCACCGTAAAATAATTGTAGGCAGAGGCTGGGTGTCCGTCTCCTCCTACATAAGGATGAGGAGGGAGAGGTTCATGAGGCTCATGCACATAAATACCAGCTTCAAGAGAGGAACTGTATCTTGACAGGACCTTTTTCCAGACCTTGGGAAAACACCCTGAACCAGGTAAGTGCCACATAAAACTGCTGTCACAGGAAGGTACAAGTGTTTGCTGCTGCGAGTTAAGTCCTCGGATGTAAGGAATTTGTTTCCTTCTTTATTCACCACAACATTCTGCCTCAGCACTTGTCTAATGCCTTTTTGGAAGAGTTATGAATTTGTTTTAAATCATTTATTGGATTTTTGGATTCTTTTCCAAGTTGCTGGGAGTGCATTTTTGTTAATTGTACTTAACTCTGTTTTTGTTTGATTTCAGCTTTTTACAACCACAGACACAATGGCAGGTTGGTGCTTTATTACTCAAGAATTATTTTCTACAACAAGAGTTCAAAAATCATCAAGGCTAAGGAGATTTGTGGCATTTCAGGGCATGACTCATCCTGTCTATATCCACAGTGTTTAAACATGTCAGTCTAAGCATTGACACGAGGTACTGAAAGCTCATCAATTGATAATGTCTTTTTATCTCCAGATGAGAACTTTCGGCGAGAGTTCCTGGAAACTCACAACACATACAGGGCGAAGCACAAAGCCCCTCCGATGAAACTGAGCAGTGAGCTGAATGCTGCAGCTCAGAAATGGGCTGATAACTTGCTGCAAACAAAGATCTTCCAGCACAGTGGCACCAAGGACGGAGAGAACATCTACAATATGCGCAGCTCAACAACTATCAAACTGACAGGTGGATTAAAGACCCACCCATCCAAGTTATTCTGTTTTTGACATCTTTCTTGTTAGACCACTTCATTCCCTCATCTAAAGCTGGTTGATTCACCTACAAACCTTTCTAAATAATGTCAACTATCAATACAAATTTTCATTTCATGACCCCTTTTATGTTTTGTTTCTTTCTCTCACTTTTATGCTTTAGGGAAGGAGGCTGTGGACTCATGGTACAGTGAGATCAAGGATTATGACTGGAACAGCCCTGGGTTTGGTGGAAATACTGGTAAAACACAACTCCTGCATAAATAAAGATGAAGAACGGTACAAAACTGTTGTTAAACATGTGTATACCTGCATCCCTAAAACACGTTCTAATTATTGAGACTTAATGAGAATCACTTAGTTGTTAATGTGGCTCCGTAATACCATAAAATGAAAAAGAAAATGATAAAAATCAGGGTTTTTATCAACCTCGTGCTGCAGTTTTTATGAAGTCACTTTCTCTCTGTTTGTGATGTATATGAACAGAATTATTAGTTTGATAAAATGTCTGAGGATAGAATCTTCTTTGACCTCACAACACTGCCGTGTTTCCTCCTGCAGGTCATTTTACTCAAGTGGTGTGGAAGGACAGCACTGAGCTCGGCGTGGGCATGGCCACGGATGGCAACACGGTCATGGTGGTTGGACAGTACCGACCTCCTGGCAACATTAGCAACACGGGGTACTTTGAGAGGAACGTCCTCCCACTAGGTAAGAGATTAACACAGTTCTGCATAATTACCTATTTGAATAGGAGATGAAGCACATTACCCCATCAGGCTGCATGAGTCAGCAAGTTTGCAGCTCCAGAGGCAAACTGAAAGTATCTGTTTCCACTTTGTGGATTGAATTGTAAATGCAGGATAATTGTGTCTTTAAGTGATATGGTTTGGTCCACATTAGCTTTGTATCACACCAAAAACCAGTACTACCACATGATAACTCATACCAAAGTGTCATAACTTACCAAACTGTGTTGGTGCCAGGCTTTCCAGAGGGGGTTGGGGGGGGTTATCCTCTGATTATCTTTATCCTCTGGGGTGCATGCAGTTATCATGGAGGGGAACTTGAATCCTGATTCTACAACAGCAAGCTAAATATCTTCTGGTCACACTATGCACAGCAGACGCTGGCTGTCACCTTGGATGTGTTTTTGATCTCATTCGGTTGTTTTCGGTAGCCTGGCTGGATTTCATTCATTCCTATCTGGTGCAGGCTTTGAGATTATTCACATTTTTCCAGCTGTAGCGGTTTCTCATGCTTTGGTTGTTTGGGTTGAACTTGCATGCCTCACTCCTCTATTCACTGTCACTTTCCAGCATAAATGCTGTGCATTTTATAGCTGGCAGAGAGGTGGATGGAGCAAACAACACCTCCAGTGAGGGAGGTGGAGTGAGACCGAGGAAAACCTGCACCCTGCTGTAGATGGCCTGGACCTTCCCTGCAACCCCAGAAGCATGATTACAGAATACTTTGTGTTTTAATTAAGTGAAAGCATCAAATAAACTCCTTGTCTCACAAAATTGTCTCGAATCAGAATTTTATAATGGTTTTAAGGTTCAACACCAGGTTGTAAATCCAGGTGGAAATGTCATTTTCACTCCATATGTGCATTACAAAATGTGTATGAAGATCTTACACATGTCCTCAATAGAGTTGAATATATGATTCAGTGTGAGTTAAAAGTTATGATTACAGTCATTGAAGTTGCAGGTAATATTTTATAGGGAATCAGTGCTAAGCTACATTCCCATAATTATCCACCATCAACACGGAGGGGTGGTGGCATTCAGGAGACTGCATATAAAGCCAGTGATGCTAGCCAGTCAAGGTTAGCCAGGTCAGAACATAGATGAAACGTTGGGTGAAGCAGCAAGTATCTGCTGTTTGGTGACTGTGAGATTTAAAGGCCGTTAAAAGTAGGTTAGGTCATGTTGAAAGAATGCAACACCTGTCAGAGGTCCATGGAAATTCATGTTTGCTTAGGCTGATACTGAAAGGCCTAATGAGAGGTCAAAACATCCCTTTACATGATGACTGCGCCTCCATGCTCACCTATCAGAGGCAGAGGACTTAAAAAAAAGAACAAAATATCGTCCCAGTAGCCACTCTGATACATCGGGAAAAGGTTGATGTTATAGTATCTTTAGCCTGAACACAATAAGATGTCTGTAATCAATCACACTAGACACACTCAAATAACTAATATCAGTTGAACTGTTAAAAACAAGGATCAGGTTAAAAAACAGTAAGAACATAGATATAAAAACTTTAAACTGATTCTATTCAATTCCACCTTGTCTTTTCATAAACATTATGGAGATGTACTAAAGTGATCAATATACATGTTCTACTCAATGACATGCTGTATTATTAGGTATGAGTTCTTTGATTTGGAAAAAGAAACAAGTGAACAAGTACCTGATTTTATAACTGGTCCTGATATCTTTTCTTGGACGGCTTTTTATTCATAATGACTTTTATGAATAATCTCCCAAACAGACAGCACTGAGTCTGGTGTGGGCGTGGCCATAAAAGGTCATGGTGGTTGGGCAGCAGCGGCCTGCTGGCAACATTAACACCAAGGAACACTTTGAGAAGAATGTCCTCCCCAACAAATTAACAAAGCTTTGCATAATTACTCATTTGAATATGAGATGAAGCACATTGGCCCATCAGCAAATTTACAGCTCCAGAAGCAGATATACAGTATCTTGTATCTATGTTTTGGGGCCCTGGGAAAAACTGCAGTGCAGAACTGAACACACACCGCAAGAGACATTTTTTTGTAATGACTGATGAAAAGGATTTTTTCAGGAAGAACACTTCAGAGTCTGAAACAAGACATATGACTCTGAATAAATTTGCCTCTGCTGTAAGCTGTTTTAATTCTCTTATAAATTCTTCCTTTCATTTTGTATCGGCTGCTCCCTCTCTGTGATTGGTTGAAATCTTTTTTAAAGGTTAAACCTACACTTTGCTGTGAGTAGTTCCATTGATGGATAGAACTTAAAATAGTAAATCATTAACAATGGATTCAAATGAGTTTGACAAATATGAGCCCAGATCTCAACTATTGAACGCACTCGGAGAATACATGATCAAGGCTGTTGCAGAGGCTTGTAATGTACAACATCTCACTGGCACACTTAAGCTTTAGTGTTTCTTTCATTAGTCACTAATAAAGACTAAAAAGAACCATAGAAATCCACCTATTGTACCATCTGGGTTATATAGAATGCAAAATGCAAAATATGTCATTCACATTAGTGTCTGACTTCTTAAACTCAGATGCACACTTTCATAAACACTTACTCATTTTAAAACTGCTAAAACAAAAGGTTTACTAAATAAAAAAAATGTCCCAAGGACTGCTGGAGTACTGTATGTCTATGGGAAGTAGTTCCACAAGGTACCACTAAGGGGCAGCATACCATAAGAGGAACAAGCTTCTCCACACAGCATGACACATGCTGACAGGTCGGACAAAAATGGAGACACAAATCAAAACCTAAATTAAGAGAACATTATTCAAAATGAAACTTCAACATTTAGAACTCAGAACACTCCAAAGATTACATAAAAATAAAAAACATTAATAAAAATAAATATTAATTTTTAAAGTACATTACACTGTGTAGTGGGTTAATTTCCTATAGATCATTTTTTTCCTACACTGTCACATGGGTTAGGGGTGAAAATCAGTGGTGAAAAACATGGAGTGGTCTTGAATTCATTTCACCAGCATCGATTCAGCATTCAAAACCAAGGGAAGGTCACCAACCCACAACAAACTTTTCAGGATCGTGTTCCACTTCTCATATCATGATAACAATCATACAGGGAAGTGAGTTTACATTTATGCAAACATGCAGAGTATCAAAAGAACCTACAGATAAGAATGAATGTATTTTGTGTCTGTCTGTTTTGCATAATGTCCTCTGTCCAGGTATGAGGAGGATGGCATACTTAGTAAATCCTCCATAGTATAAATGCCACAGTTGTGATCACAGTAACAGAAACAAGTCCTGCTGGGATTAAATGTGCAATCATTAGCAGTTATGCATGTATGAGAAGGTCCACATGATCACATCTGAATGTATGATCACCTTAAGTCTGAATATGTAAAGATAATCATGAAATATCTTGAGAGCATTTATGTAAAAGAAGTTGCCAGATCCCCAGCTGGCTCCGTGTTTGGCTGATGTATAGGGCCCCCTTGTGGTAATAGAGCCTTACATATAACTCTCAGTTTGCTGAACCTTATTGCCAATGCTATTATGCAGTCATAAAGGTAAACATAGTTCATTTCTTCTCTCTGTTATGTTCATCCAGTCACACTGCAAATATCTGTTTCTAAAGGATGAAAAGAGAATAAAGCATGCACAATATACAGGCACTTCCTGTGTGTTGTGGTTTCGACTTTTGTATCAGCACCTGCTCAGGCTTTGGATGTATACAGGCCTTCCCACAGGGATTCATGTGTTCAGTAAACCTTAACAACAGTGTTCATTTTATCTGCACACAGCAAAGAACTTGTTTTAATGAGACTGGTAAGAAACATGAAAAACTTAGAGTATAGTCTAACATTTATTACAAATATATAAGAGCCGTGATAATTTTGTTGTAATTTCTGTAATGAAATCATGTTGAGTCAGTTAGCAAGCTCTATCTCCTACTATCAGTGCTGTGTATTCTTGGTGTTTCTTCAATGAAAGCCACTGAAAGGCAGTCATCCTAAAAAGCATATTATAAAAAGTAAATGCGCTTATCATCAACTATATTTGGCAGGTATGTTGTTAACCATGTTCACCATTTAAGTCCAGCATGTTAGCAGAGGACGGGAATGTCAAACACTCGCGGCCCCCACAATACACATAATAGAACACACATTCCACTGTTGCCACAATACATACAATAGAGTACACATGACACTGTTGATTTAGTATTCATATGTCAACATCATGAACAAAGCATTCAGACTGTTCAGTGCAGCCCGAACACATAACAGCAGATAGCATTTAACAATAAGAACACCTGAGGCTGATGAGCATGTTGTTGATTTTGTTATAGTTGGTCAAAAGTAAAAGAATCTGCATTAGTTATGCTCCTTATTTGGCCTTCAAAAACAAGTTTACTTTGCAAAGTAAATGAGCATCATAACATTTAAGTGTACTGCAGAGACATTGCCATGAAATGCTTTGTCTGGGGGAGTTTTTGGCTTTACTCTTTTTCTGTAATTTTTTTGATCTCTCATTTTTTTGTCACTAGTTTTTTACAATTGCCATAAACGCTGTTTCTTACTGATTCCTCCCCTTTGCTGGCATCTTACATGATGAAAGGGATTTTTTTTAGCCTCCAGCCGCCGCAAGGGACTCTGCAATGCAGTCCTCTGCTCACAAAAGACAGCCAACATTTTGGCTGATAAAATTTCCATGACCACTATAATACCATTAATAAATGCCACCATCATGCTACATAAAGCAAATATGAGCAGTTTACAAAACCAAATAATGCCAATAAAAGCTGAAGTTCACAGAGTTGTGAGGACACATCACATCCCAAACATGTAGACTACCATTAGATGGTACAGCAACATTTAGATCCTCCCCCAAGTGCAACCAGTTGGCCCACAACAATGCACCAACATAATGGTGCAGTTGTATTTCTGTAACATGATATCCTGTGTTAGCAGGGTGGGTGGGGACATGGTGGACTTCCCCTGCATCATGCTGACCATCATCATACTCAGCTCACTGTGGGGCTGTGGCTGCACATACCCTGCTGGTGACTGTCTGGCTGTATTAGCATCAAATGGACTTCCTGACTCAAGTCTCTGGAGAGCAGCCAAGCAGACAGAGCACTCTTAAAGACATAACACACGGGAAATGATGGGGAGAAATCTATTGAGAGCTGCATTTCTCGTTTACTGTTATTGTCAAGCACTTTAAATATGTCTTATATAAATGTGCTGTGCTCAGAAATGTGCTATTTTTCTTAACCACTGAAAGCCATTTTATTCTTTGGTTATAGGGGTCCATCATACTCACACAGGCCTACAGATTCCAGATGTACATGGAAGGCTCTCATTTCTAGTTCATATATCCTGTCCCAAAAAGCAGCATAACCACAGGAAGTTCAGTGAAGTTGAGTTTAAGGCTTTGTGCGGCAGATATAAAGGCTCTCATGTTTTAAATTCACTTATATTTACGACTGATAGTTTCACCCCCAACCCCCCATATTTATGTCAATACTCCATTAGCCTTCAGAGATTAAAGTGAAGCATGGAGATAAAGAACTCAGTTGTGGTATGCTTCTCTCTTGCACATTCCAGTTTGTTTGCTTGTGAAAACTATCTGCAATTTGATATAATTTTATATCTCATCCTCCATAAGGATTAAGTAGCTTAAATGTTCATGGATGATGCTCTGTTAAGCTAGTTAGCTTTAGCAAGAGTTCAGTACTTCCTGTCATCACTGTATTCGATGCCGCCTCATTTACTTGTGTAAATGAACAGGGTTAATCACAAAGATGCTGGTTCATCAGAATGGATTTCTTTTTCAATTACAAATAACAGCTAGTGAAAAATATCAAATCAATGTAGCTTTGGCTTGCACTTGAGCCTTGAGCTAGCTCTCCAGCTAGCATAGGTTTAATTAAAAAATTGGTTATCTGTGTAAGGGAGTTTTGTCTTTAGCTCTGCGGTGTTTTTGTTCTAATGGATATGGCATTTTGTGTGTGTGCGTGTGTGTGTGTGTGTGTGTGTAACAGATTCAGTAACACAGATTCCAGGCCTAACTCAGTTTCCACTGTGTTAATTTGATTTGGCTTTGTAGGGCAGGGCTGCTTTACTGGAGTGAGGTACCCATTTTAATGTACATCAAAAGACGGTTTCAAAAATCAACTATCAGTGCCCTAAATCTAAATATCAGGATCAAGCTAGAATAAAAGCTACATCTCTGTAAGTATTCTATTCATTCTGCTTTTTTCCAAGATGGTTCATTGTATTTCCATCTTATACAAAGCCAGCTCAGAGTGAAACCTGAAGCTAAACAAACACAATATGTCCTGACACACTTCGATCATGTCCTTATGTGTCTATGGCCTGAAAGTGTTGTGGTTTGCAGCAGGATGTGAGATTGGTTGAATGCTGCGACAGGGGAGTCAGTAACTTGATATAAGAGTGAATCAGTGCCTCTCTCTGCAGGCATACTGTACATAGAGCCAGCTGTTCATAGCTAACACCTGTTCACCCAATAACCCATTCCCACAATATCTTCATAACAAGACTAGTCCCACACTTGACAGCCATTCTGCCAGCTGGTCGCTACTGTCCTCAAAATGTATCTAGGTATCTGTGCCTGCATGAACATAGCCCTTGTTATTATGCAGTACGTTCTTAATAATGGTCTTACAATGAAAGAAATTCTTCGTTCCTTCTGTTACTGGCTGGTAAAAAGAGTATAAATGTGTGCATTACGGTGTTCAGACATAGGATGGGGTGGTCACTTTTTCCAAACCCAAAAGGAGAAGGAACGATTTAAACTGTTCATGACAGCAAAATTTATCTGACAATACATACCTTTGTCATTGTTACATGCTGCTGTATATTGTGTCAAAATATCATATGATCCAAGTCATTCAACTTCATCTGCATGCACCTGCCAGTGTTTGCATTTTCTCATTACTTGCTGTATTGCATTTCTTTGAGCTCATAGGCTGCTTATGGCAGATTAAACAATAAGAATTTGCTAAAATCTAATGACCGAAGCCAAATACTCACGCAATATGAGATTTTTTTTTCACATTGAAACAGTGCATATTAATGAATATCTCTCAGATATGATGTCAACTGGTATAAAGCCTTTTTATTCCTGAATCACACAAATAACAAAAATATGTATTACTCCTAGTGATATCTAGCAGATCTGTTGTGCTTAGCATTGGAAAATTACATTTGAAAATATCTTTCAGAAACAATGTCTCATAAATGATGCACTGATTGATCTCTCCATACACACACTATTAACAGTTTCTATGTGATTACTTTATTGTATCAAAGAAAAAGCCCAGATGAAATAGATTTAGATATTGAATATTTGGGATTGAAATTAATGTTCAACACTCTTACATTTGATTAATTCCAAAGATTATGTTCTCCACCAGATTTCCTCCCTGCTGGAGAATAAAACTGTTAGTTGTCATTTCCTAAAAATAGATATGACATCACTCTTGTTAAAGTAATATAACCTGAGCAGGACTAACAGGGTGTGTCTTACCCAGCAGCATCTGTTTCTTTTCTGAAATATTGATCTGGCTGCTGGAGGCTGAGTGCTGAATGCTGCAGTGTCCAGAGAGATGCTGAGTCATGGCAGGCAGCAGCAGTTCAACAGGACCTCAAAGAGACACACACACACGGTGTGGTGGTGGTGTACTGTAAGCACACAGGGGGAAGTGCTTTATCATGAAGTACGACACCCATGAAAGGCATTAAATAGCAAAATCTCCTCCCATTGCACTGAAAGCTTTTTCATGCATTAAAGCTCTAGCTGACCTGCTCAAACTGTCACCACAAACCCTTTCATCCGCCCAAATTAATAATTGATCTGCTTTCGCACCAAGGCAACTGACTGAGGAGGAACAACACCGGCTGAGATCAAAGAGAGTTTGATCTGAGAGTCCTGAGGCTGGTTGTAACAATACTGTCCAGCTAATACTTACTGCTTGAAAATGCCTCCATTTTATGCAGTAAGTTGCCTAGTTGTTTTTGTGGAGCTGTAACCGTGGATTCATTAGAAAACACTGAGTTAATTTCCCCAGCTGATCCCTACCCAGCTGAAAATGTTATGAATAGTACCGTTATGTGATGTTTTACATTTACTAGTTATATTTGCGTGTTCATGCACTGTGTTTGGGTTGGCTATGTAGTGCAGGTAAGTCAGAAGCAGAACAATTATCAATGACTATTGAATTTTGATATGAGCCGAGTTCAGATTACCAAGAAAGGTCCAAATCAAAAGTATTAGCTGCTGCAAGAAGTGAAAAACAATTATTGTAAAGGAAAAAATAAACACAGACAGTTTTTCAAGCTGAAAACTGGCCATGTTAGATATGAGACATTATTCATTAATGTAAAGTGTACTGTATAGAAGCAATGATTTTAGAGCTGATGGATTCAGCATGGCCCACTGCTAAAATCACTTCTGAGCTTTAAGTGGCTGTTCCCTTTAATTTCAGATGCAGTAGCGTTTTTTGTTTTTTTTTAGGCTGTCATGGTGACAGCAACTCTGATCCTTACTTGTTACTCAACACATTATGTAAGTGTATATTTACAAAAACAGTTGAGACATCTCCCTCTCAGCTATTATTTGCAGTATGTCAAATTTAAGTCATGTGCAGGACTAAAAATTACACACATATACAAACAATTTGCATCAAATATATTTGTTAGGCCACTTTTGATGTAACCAACATTATGGGAGGATATTTAAATATAGACATATCTGAACAAAAGTTACTTCTAACAAAACCATGATTAACAACATTTATTCTATGCAACTAAATACACTAGTGTTAGGGAAAGATTAATAACTTGATATCAGGCAGGACTGTAAGCTCAGTATGGTTCATCTCCATCTTCTCTAGATTGCTACAACTGAACTCGGTGGACTGGGCAGATTCAAAGGTCTGGGCCCAGGCAAGGACACTGTAGGCCTTGTTAAATATTGAAAAGTAAAAGATGGCTTTTAGATTACTTTGTAGAGCACTGATGCAGTGTGTGAACAGAGCACATCTTCTCTCAGGCTCAAGTGACAGAGCAGCGTCCCTGGAGCTACTCAGAAATTCAGTAACCAGCAGTGTAGGGTTGTGAACCCTGGTCCTTCGCCTAAGAATTAAGACCCTCCATATTTCCTGATAATGAAACATCAGCTGTTGCTGGGTAGTAAGCTGCCACCCTCACACAGCAGCGACATTTTTCTTAACAGTCAAAAGGCCTTATGTGACAGATTACAGTTAAATGTCACTCGGATGAAAATCTTGGGTCAGTTTGCCCAAATGCCTGTATAACAAGTTAACTACTACATGTTCATAACTGCTTGCTCATACTCTGACTCAACCTCTCTGTGACATAGCTATGTAATGGAGTGAAAAGAGGAAGCCATTGTGTGTCAGATTACAATGCACACACAGTAGAAACTGAGCATGACCCAAATACTATGTGATATGATAAGCTTAGCACTGGTGTTCCCGTAACAAAAGCCAGGCCCAGGCTGAGTGAATCTGAATTCATAATTACACTGTTTGGATTCAGTGAGGCACATTTAATGGATTAGTATTCACACACACCCAGAAATCCTTTTCTGGTCTGCACAAGAACTAATCTACATAAAAATGTATGGTATGCATAGACGATGTGCAAAAGGCTGAGGAGGTCCATGCAAAGCTTATATAAAGCCCTGTACTAATGCACAGGATCCAACACCCGCTGAGAAAATTTAATCGTCATGGCGACAAACCAACTGGGAGTGATGTCCCAACTCCCCTGAGTTGTTACAGAAATGGCCCCGGCAACTGTATCATACAACACTGGAGTCACAGCCACGTTCAGATTAACTATTTATAAGCCTATTTGCCTTGCTTAGGAGCATGCTATTCAGCACTTACATGTGCACTGCGTCCATACACACATCCAGTGTCTGAGGCAGCCTCTGTGCATTGTTATATAAGCTATGTTTCACAGAAGCTAAATTCAAATTCATGCATATAAAAGAGAGAAAGAGAGACACACAGAGAGAGATTATCTGTCATTAGTTCATCATCATTTATTTCATCAATGAATCTGATAGGTTCTCTGTCTCAGGTAGGTAAAAGCTGAGTCAGGTTAGCAGGTTAGAAGTCTACTTTAGAAAAGAGATATGGACTGTGCGGGTTTGCTGATGCACTTTCTGAGTCATTTCATCCGCTCTGTTTGCATAGGTGCTTCCTCTTTACACATGATTTTGCTATTAAATTTTTAAAGCACTGCAGTGCTCTCTTGGATTCTCTGCTATGCAGCATTCAGGGCCTAAACCTACTGTTTACAGTACACACCTAAAATGTCAGATGTACCTCAGTCAGTATGACTTTAATTTTCTTTAATGTTACCATATGCAAATCTTAAATCACTGAGAATTACTATAAATGTTTTTGCCTATTGGTTCTAATCATATATCTTAAGGCAAAGGGTTCAATATGACATTTTTAATAAACTGTACATCGGATCATTACCACAAACTGTGGCACTGCAAAGGGAACCAACAGGAGAAATCAGATGTTTTTATGCTTCAGTGGAATGCAAATCTGCAGACCTCTTGGCCTAAGAGGCACATGACTTAAAATCGCTGTTGTTACCGCACTAGTCATATCCTGCACTGCGACAGTTTCCGCTAATGAACGAGCTAAACTGGACCCTGTTTTTCAGCCACGTGGACTGTGGACTTAACGGGCTAACTAGTCATCACGTCTAATAAGTGATCCGGTCAAAAAGTTTCTCCCTACGAGCGCCGAATTAAAAAAAAAATCACTGCCTTCGACAGACCCTAACATTCGGGTGTGGGAGGCAGAATAAAATGTGTTGTTACTGACGCATTTCAACTCCGCCATCATGGGAGAAGTAGGCCACCGTCTACAGATTACACGTCGGTCAAACGTTAGAGATGAATATAACTGGCAGGCACACAACACCAATCACGGATAAGGATGTGGACATGTGATTGGTCTACATTCGAGTCTGTAAAGCAAATCTGCTCAAATTAGCCAATAGGCAGTCGATCTTGGGAGGAAAGGGCGGGTCCGACTCTAGTATATAGTTGGTAGTTCAGCCCCTGTGCACGCACATTAGAAAAAGCGAACTCATTCATTGCAAGGTTAATATTACCTCCAGAAAGAAAATGAGGGAAATCGTGCATCTCCAGGCTGGACAATGTGGAAATCAGATTGGTGCGAAGGTAAGTAGAATTATATTCGCCCCCTGAGTACTGATTCGAGTTATTTTGTTCAGGAACACCGTGTTCTCTTCTCTTGGAGCCGGTGCTTTGTGCTTGTAAGCGTCCCAGAAACCACACCCTGGGAATATCAGTGTGTCCTACTTAAGTATATTGCCTTCTGTCTTTAGATCTAATCTCGTTGACTTTTAATGGTGGCTTAAGGTGCGTAATGCGTCGACGTCTAGCCGAATAAAATCCATTTTAACGCATTTTTGGATATTAAGGTGGATCGGTTGAATTACCGCTAATCTAATCCATAGCCTGTACGCAAACGGTTTAGAACCGTTACATTCAAGTTCAAACGACACTTACGCCTTTAACTGTTAATGAACTTACATAAACGTCGCCATTGTTCCATTGGCAAACATTACTGCAATGCGAAAAAAGGGGAAGTTGTGTGCTGACAATTGAAACTGCGTTGCGTTTCTTCCGTATTATGATGCAGAAAAGTACAAATGTGTATATGTGTGGGCAAAATGTTCTCTCCCTTCACTTTTACTGAAAGTAAGACTATGTAACGGTTTTGGAGCTTACTGAGGCCTACTGCACAATGGATTCTGAGCAGCGCCGGCTTTTACCAGAGAGAGGCGGTGTTGGCGGTTAGTGACGTAGCCAAGAATTTTCAAATTTGTAACCCATGAGTCGCAGCCAATAGGGGGTCAGGCCGCGCGCGCCGAACGCACTGCGGCGGGAAATTACGTTTCAATTACCTCATCGCCTTAACATGAAAACACATAAAAAACAGATTTAAATAAACAAAACGGTGAATAAAACAATCGACAATGGATATGGATGCACGTCACTCAGTCGTTTTTTTTTCCTGAAGCATTGACAGATGTAATTCTTTTTCATACAGTTTTGGGAGGTGATCAGTGATGAGCATGGCATTGACCCAACTGGCACATACCATGGTGACAGTGACCTGCAGCTGGACAGGATCAATGTTTACTACAATGAGGCCTCAGGTAAGTCTAAGGTTGTTGTTGTGGTGGTGGTTGTTGTTGTTGGTGGTTGTTGTTCTTCCTCCTCAAACTTTTGCCTCATATTTTCTATGCTTTTGTAGGTGGTAAATATGTGCCCCGCGCTGTGCTGGTTGATCTGGAGCCAGGCACCATGGACTCTGTGAGGTCTGGACCTTTTGGTCAGGTCTTCAGGCCAGACAACTTTGTGTTTGGTAATTTAAGTTTTATTTTCATATTTATATGGATTTTTTAAGTTTCTTTTTTTTTAATAAGCTTAGATTTAATTCTGGTCCTTGTCTTGCAGGTCAGAGTGGTGCTGGCAACAACTGGGCTAAGGGTCACTACACTGAGGGTGCAGAGCTGGTGGACTCTGTCCTGGATGTTGTGAGGAAGGAGGCAGAGAGCTGTGACTGCTTGCAGGGTTTCCAGCTCACACACTCTCTGGGTGGTGGCACTGGTTCCGGTATGGGCACCCTGCTCATCAGCAAGATCCGTGAGGAGTACCCCGACCGCATCATGAACACCTTCAGCGTGGTGCCATCCCCTAAAGTGTCAGACACAGTTGTTGAGCCCTACAACGCCACACTGTCAGTCCACCAGCTTGTAGAAAACACAGATGAAACCTACTGCATCGACAACGAGGCCCTGTACGACATCTGCTTCCGCACACTCAAACTCACAACCCCCTCATATGGTGACCTCAACCACTTGGTCTCTGCCACAATGAGTGGTGTCACTACCTGCCTTAGGTTCCCCGGACAGCTGAATGCTGACCTGAGGAAGCTGGCTGTAAACATGGTGCCATTCCCCCGTCTGCACTTCTTCATGCCAGGCTTTGCTCCCCTCACAAGCAGAGGCAGCCAGCAGTACAGGTCACTCACTGTGCCCGAGCTGACCCAGCAGATGTTCGACGCCAAGAACATGATGGCCGCCTGTGACCCACGTCACGGCCGCTACCTCACAGTGGCTGCCATCTTCCGTGGCCGCATGTCAATGAAGGAGGTGGACGAGCAGATGCTGAACGTGCAGAACAAGAACAGCAGCTACTTCGTTGAGTGGATCCCCAACAATGTGAAGACAGCTGTCTGCGACATTCCTCCCCGTGGTCTCAAGATGGCTGCCACCTTCATTGGCAACAGCACGGCCATCCAAGAGCTGTTCAAGCGCATCTCTGAGCAGTTCACAGCTATGTTCAGGCGCAAGGCTTTCCTCCACTGGTACACCGGCGAGGGTATGGATGAGATGGAGTTCACCGAGGCAGAGAGCAACATGAACGACCTGGTGTCCGAGTATCAGCAGTACCAAGATGCCACTGCCGAGGAGGAGGGAGAGTTTGAGGAGGAGGGTGAGGAAGAGCTGGCGTAAACATACCATTTTTACAAAGCTCTGCTGTTAAATCTTTGCCATGTGATGTTCCAAGTCGGCTTGAGTTTTCAGTGTTTCTGCTGTTCATGTTAAAGTTCTTCTGTATATTGGCAGTTTGAGGAGCTGGCATAAACAAGCCATTTTTTTACAAAGCTCTGCTGTTAAATCTTTGCCATGAAATGTAACGTTCCTCCTGTTCTGTGTTCTGTCTACTCTTCATGTTAATAAAAATAATGCAAATGAAGTTTACCCTGCTGTGTTTGGATGTAATTTTAAGTATACACCGTCGTCAGAGGTCTACATAATTTTTGAGCAGATGCACTCACTGTCCATAAAGTGTAGCTGCATCTGTTTTGTCAAATTAGAGCATCAGTAAAGATCCAAGTACATGCAACTTAAATTAACTCCATCTTAAATGGCTTTAAAGCTTTTGTTTATTGTGCTTTGAATAGTCTGACATTACATAGTTTGCAAAATGGTGAGAATACAACTTGTGCAGCTGAGGGATCTTATTGGCCTGTGACAAAAGCATATCATAAATCAAACCAGAAATGCAATGTCATTTGCTCCATAATCCAGGCCGATTACATGTGGACTTGGTGCTCAGCAGGCATGAAGCTTACAGTACTAGATCAAAGTTCATGAACTACTTTGCAAACAACTTGGTTTGCTCACATTCTTTTGGCAGCATGTGACTACTGGAATGGCAGAAAAATTGATTACTTCACAGGTGATCTCAAATTCACACCCATGTTACTACCAGAACATTTAATATGATGTCATTTACACTCGTGTGTTATCTACTGATTGTTCACTTTTTACTTACAAGAGTTAGAAAGGAGGCTGAAACACCCCCCCACTGCTGTCGTAAGATTTGGTGACTCATTCCTGGAGAGTTTCTGCTTGTGGTCACTTGGTGGCACTGTTGGCTAGGCAGCCATTTTTTTCCACAAGAAGTAAGTGAGAATGCTTAAGGCCAATGCCAACAATGTCCAACAGCACACGTTCTTTACCTGGCTCTCCAAGCCTTGCTTCTCTCCAAAGCGGGACACAAAACCACTCTGTCAGACACAAACAAACAGATTGAAGTTTCAGAAACAAAATGATACACATCTCATGCACTGCAATCAGGAGATGTTTTATACAGAGGGTACAACAGTTAAGTAGTTTTTCAGGGGGATCAACTTCCTTTCACAATGCAATATAAAGTCTTTTACATCAAATTCAGGAGAGAAAGCAATGCATGATGATGTGGGTAGAGGGCAGCACTGTCACAAAATGTTTGTTCATCTGGTTGGAAATGTTATTTTTATGCCTATTTTCTGTTGTGGTTGTTTTCATTCCTGTTGACTTAATAAAGGTTTTTTTGTTTTTCATTGGTAAATGTTTTTTTACAACTCATGCTTCAATGGCATCTTGTTTTAAAAAGATGTTCATGAGGACTTAATTATTAACCAGGAGAGGAGGAAAGCAACACGGGATACACAACTTAATGAGTCCCAAAAGTTCAAAGTCTTGCATTTAGTTTCAGTCCTCTGAAGTAAAATACTTAGTTTGAAAACATGAAACAAAATTTAATACAATAAATTTAATAGATTAAATTTATTATATTAAAGATAATAATTTACTGAAATGTTGGGAGCCTTAATGCAACATTCTACCTATTCTTGAAGGGTCTCCTGTCAAAACCTTGGTAGGAATAATTCTTCATTGTATATTCCTAAATAAATATATTCTTCAGACAAAATATCCAAAAGTCACTGAAATAGCTTAACAGGTGAAATAATATCACCAAACACTGGGCAAACGTAATGGCACTGCAATGTGTAGTCTGCAGTGTGCACTGATAGCTAGTGCATGCTAAGTATGCAAAGTGGAGAAACAAACAGGGGGTCTGTAAGGTCACAGTCTGCTCTGAGCCCCCCAGGCAAGTGCTTGCAATTTTTACATGGAGGACAGCCAATGGCAAAATGTGTGGAGATCCTCCCAGAAGAAACCACGAGTTTCTGGATTTGTGAAAAAAATGAATAGATTCCAGTTGAAGGAAGTGGTGTACAATGGGGATTTTTAATAGTTTTATATGTTAAAGTCAATATACAAATCACAGGAAGAACCACACAAGCCATGTCTGAAAAAAACACTACACACCTTTTACAAGACAATATTCACAGATAGCCTTTGTTAAACTAGACCCATGTGGGTTGCAGGAAATGGCCGTTTACCAAGCTTTAATGAGAGACACTATCAAGTTCCAAGGTTGGGAGTGAAGGATTCAGTGTTCTGGGGGTTTAACCCACACCAGGGGACTCAAGTCAGGGTATATGAGCCTCCACTGCTTTAGTTTAAAACTTTACTTTTATAATTCTGGCCCCCACCCACATGTTCCTGATGTTTATGGTGCAGCACTTAATCACTGCAGTGATCAAGCTACTTAAAAACCTCACATGTAAACTGGTGTTGTCTTGCATATGTTTGTTTAAGTATGAGGATGCTATGTGAACAATTTTCTGCGTGTTTTATCGTCGCTGTAAATGAAGACATCACCTGTGAACACTTACCCATCCTCCTTTATCTCGTATCTCAGGGCAGATGACCCTTTCCACGTAGGCCCCCACACACTCCTTCAGCTGTGGCAGGACCTCCATCATGCCCTTCTCTTGGCAATGCAGTGCCATCTGGCCAGCCAGCACATAAACTGACAGCACAGCACTCCAGGACAGGTCCCTGCGCCGCCCCCCAGGGACGGGGGGGAAGAAGTGCTCGTCCAGGATGCTCATAAGCATGGGGCAGGCCGTGTTCTCTGTTACATCCTGGAAAACGCGAGGCCAGCGCCTGAAGAAGATGGGGAAGCGAGTGAGGAGCTCGTCTCCAGCGTGGCGCAGGGCCGCTGTGCAGACTGTAGGGGCTGGTCCCATGGTGCCATCTGCACCCCCCGTGGTAACATAATCTACGTAGTCACGGGCCATCAGAAAAGCTTCTCTAACCAGCGGGTCAGGACTGTTCAGGCCCAGTCTGGCCTCTGGCACCTCAGATTGGCACATGGTCGCCTCTAACTGCCACTTCACTGATCCCCGAGCCGTACCCTCAGTAGGCCACAGATGACAGTTCTGCTGCCAAGAAGCACAGCCATTTTCTAAGTAACATCAGCCTGTCATGGTAGTGTGGGGATGCTGTTAATGTAAAATACAAAAAGCATGGTGAAGAAGGGAAAAAGCACATGAGCTGCAGGAAGTAAAGTATCATAACTCACCTTCTCTTCAATAAGAAAAAGCAAGTAGGACCACACACACCGATAAAAAAGAAACAGCCAGTGTGTGAGAGAGTGTTGGGGTCCACAGGAGTGTGTCTCTGCAGAATGTTGCAGTATAACACTGGGTCACCCAGTCCCCTTTCCCGCTAAATATAGAGCCCTTGTTGGAAACTGACACTGATCTCCAGCCTCACATGCAAAATCATGGCCGCCTGACACACAGCCCCATTCCAGCACAGGAGACAGGGCAACACAAACAGCACAGAGAATCAAGTTAGCTTAGCAAGAGCAGACAATCAAAAACAATATGTGATTACAGCTTCCAGTGGAGTAATACATCAGGCACTTGGTCAGAATGGTTTGGTTTCCTCAGCATAAAGAAATGCAAAGAAATATGTCTCTGATGACTTTGTAACTTCTGTTTTCAACTTGATTCATTGTATTTTGAGCATTTCACTGTAAAATGAAATAAAACTGTAACTTAAGATACAATAACATCCCTCCTAATAGCATGTCTAAGGGTCCTGTGCGTGTGTGTAAAATAAAAAGGAAGTGAAAAAGTTGAAGGAGGAGAATTAATAAAATAGAATCTAAAATATATAGCTGTCAATGATTTTTTTTTTTTTATCTTTCTCTTTTTGTGTGAAACAAACAAATTTCCATTGACTGCAGTTGTTTTGGGGTGGAGGCAGGAATCTAGTGACATGGTCAAATCACCCGAACTATCTGCACAGAGAAATACCTGTAGGTGTAAGAGAAAAACGGTTTCCTTTTTCTTCTTTGGGTGAACTGACCCTTTAAAAGTGCAGCATGGTTTGTTTTTCACCACATGGGAGCAGTAATGTATTACTGGAGACACACTGCCTCTCCTTAACCAACGTATCAGTGTGTGTGTGTGTCAGTGTATTGGCAGCGCGTATGTGCGCATGTGTGTGCTTGTAAGTGTGTGTGAGACTATGACCTAGGCTACTTTCAGGGACAGATTTTAGACTCCAGTCCAGCTCATTGGAGACGACTGGTGCAAATGGGGACAACAGCTTGTCCCCATTTGAGAAACAGTTGATTTGGGGTCAGTGGTTAAAGAGTAATGGTCAGGGTTGGGCAAGTAGTGGTTATGGTTTGTGTGTGTCTTTGTGTGTGCATTTACATGTGTGTGTGTGTGTGTGTGTGTGGTTGGAGCTGAGGCAGGCTTACATTGAATTTGATAGCTTTCCCTTGGATTTGAACTCATAACCACTTGTTTACAATAGACTTCAAAATAAAAGCTGTTTCAGCATTGAGTAATACATGCAGGCCAATTAACTCTTCCCACATGTTCATCTGTGATCTCACCTCTCTATAAACTGAAAATGTATGTAAATGCAAACGTGAAGAGCCAGTAATTACATTCGAGTAAATGTATTTAAATTGTGGATAATGCCTGTGAGATTTCTCCCATGAACTAATACTTAGACACGCATGGCTAAATCTACATTGTCCTTAAAGTGCTTCCTCTCCTTTTATGAAATGGCTTTATGTGACACATGGGGATCAATCAAAAGCTCTGTGTATGGCATTTATGTATGTTGTTAATATACTGATTTATAGTGGAGCAAAGACATGATCAAGTGGTACCATTAGCAGCTCTGTGTTCTCTGGCCATCTGGCGCAGCATATATTGTGAATGTGCATGGGAGGGAAGATAAGGCTAACCATCCAGAAAGAACCCTAACCCACCCCCTTAACACACACACACACACACACACACACACACACACACACACACACATATATGCACACATACAAAGATACTCCGAAAGTGAGTGTGTAAAATGGCTACCTAGTTGTTCCTCATTGCTGAGCCAGGGAACAGGGGAAGTGACATGGCTGATAGAGGCTCCTATCAGGCCTCTCATATGTTCATGTGGCAACATCTGCAAGCAGGGGAAACTTCCTGTCTCCTGTAGAGAGGTTTTTGATGTGTAGAAGGTTGCACTGGAAAGGAAGGTGCGAGATTAACAGGAAGCATGCTGTAACTCACTGTTGCCTCTTGAATCCATGGAGCATTTTTCCTACAACAATATTAGACCTGCACCTCTGTGGGGCTGTTGCTAAATGATAAATGTCAGTATGCTGATGTTGGTAGGTATAATGTTTACTGCCCTCACAGTCTTGGTTTAGCACAGGGGTGTCAAACTCAAACGCACAGTGGGCCAAACTTAAAAACTGGAACCAAGGTCGGGCAAGACTCGATATTTATTGAAATATTAAACAAAATTGAGCGTGTTTTTCCTTCTCTCCAGAAATATAATGATCAGCTTTTTTCATATGGAAACAAATTTATGTTGCTTAAACACTGAATTTAGAACAAGCAAAGCTTCATATTATAAACACATGAGAAATCAAATTTTGAATTAAAAAAAACACATCAGTGGCATTTGTTTCTTATTGCTTTTTAAATAAATAAATTTAGATAAAATAAACTCTTATGCCTCTCTCTATCTGTAGTCTTTTAAGTTCATTTTGAGTGTAAACCCTTTTCACAGGCCAACAACCAAACAACCATTAACCAACAACCAAAAGAAAAAATTTCTTCAATGAAAATTCAACTATTCAACTATTAGTCGCTGCCTTGCAGTAGCAAGAAAAAGTGCATAAAGAAAACTCAAGTCAAAATTTTTGGGAGGGTTGATTAAATTTGCCCTGTTGCTGCTATCATGAGGTTGCCAATGAATGTCAACAGGAGGCGCTTGCAGGTCTTGATTGAGGAGCCAATGAACTAGCAAAGCATTCTGGGATTTGTAGTATTAGCGGTGAATGCGATATATACATACCTGCAGGCCAGCTCTAATAGACATTTGAAATTCTCTCACAGGCCAAAAATAATTATAACACGGGTCAGATTTGGCCTCCGGGCCTGAGTTTGATATATATGGTTTAGCATTTTAGCATGATAACACTTGCTCATGTGCAATAATCGCAAAGTACAGTCGAGGCACATGGGAATTGCATTTGTTTTTGCAGGCATTTAATCACAGAAGAATGTAATTCAAAAATATTACTACTGACATGATGCTAATGCTACATTATGGTGGCACTACGGGTACATTCAGAGCATCACTAGAGCCAGTGAAATTAATAATCCAGAAACCGTAAACGTCTGCACAAATCTGACTGACTGCTATCCTCAGTGCCACACTGCTAGCATGGCTAAACATTTGTTTAGGGCTAACCGTCCTTATTTCCCATCCAGATTAATATGCTGGGGGCCCCTTTTGGCTCCCATCCAAGGCAGCTTCATTATATTCTGAGAACCAGGGCTCTTGAATTGAATCTCCTTAATTTTTATTAGTATTTATTTATTTTTATTGTTTATTCAGCACGGTATTGCAGAGTACATGCATTGTACCCTGATATAGATAGAAGCTTATTTTTTCATTTTCTTTGTGACAGAAGAAGAAAGAGAGGAAGAAGAAAAGGGAAATTTGCACTTTGCACATAAAAAAAACAAACAAAAAACACCATTTAAAAAAAAAGAAGAAATGCAACAACTACTCTAAAACAAACAACTGAAAACAATCAGGCTACTAAATTCCCACTGGAGCATTTGCCCTCATCAATTCCAACACAATTAAAAACAGACAGTTCATTAGTACAAGAAATTACCAAACACTCAGTAGCGATTCTGGCTCTACTAACTGTCTTTTAGCTCATGACTACAGACTTTAAATTAATTCTAATTAATTCCAGTTAATTGATTAAACGTTTATATAATTTTTTGAAGCACAAATGCCCAAAATTGTCTGCTTCAAACATCTCAAACATGAATATATGATAGTTTTCTTTATCTTCTGTAACAGTGAACTCAGTCATTGGGTTTTTGGACTGTTGGTCAGAGAAAACGGGCGGATTGAAAAGGCTAAACTTGGCTTTGTTTGACAGGCACTTTTATACACTGAACAATTTATCAATTAATACAGAAACTACCAGCAAATTAATCAATTGAATTTCTTTTACAATTGATAGAATTAAAGCTAGCTGATAACCCCAATCAGTGAACTTGAGGATCAGGGGTCTATGATTACTTTCCTGACGCCAAGCCTGGCCTCACATACAGTAAGTTGATTTGTTTGCCCTCTCTTTTTTATTTCAACTTTTAATCCTCACCCACTGATCAATTTTACCATTTTTTCTCCTTATGGTAATTTTAAATTTACCAGAGGAAAAGATAAATTACTTAGAGCATATACCATAAAATGATTGAAAGCATTCCATTAAGTCAGGGAATAAGAGTTTTCCCCAACAAAGGACGAGTTCATGAGGCCGTAGCAGGCCTGTATGGGTGGGTGCTGTGATCGTGGTTCTCACCCCTCTCCCTCTAATGAACACAGTGGTTCCATTTCTGTCATTTTCATCCCTGTTGAGGTGTTTTAGTGAGCACATATCTGCTCGACGACACCACAGACAATGTGTTTGTTGTAATTTATGTTGAAACATTGAAACGTACCCTCTCTGCTGATAGAGGAACACAATGCAAATGGCAGAGCTACAGTTAGAGGAGTTTTTAACTGAAGGCAACAGCCATCAGTGACATGAAGTGTGATGCAGAGCAAATTTAACCACAATGCAAAGTAGAAACAGCATGGCCTTGTTCTGCTAAATGGAACAATGCAATGTGTGTGTGTGTGTGTGTGTGTGTGTGTGTGTGTGTGCATGCCTGTATGTGTTTGCCTGTTATCTTTAAGCAGCATAAGAGTATCTCTCGCTCTCAGGAAGTGGCTTATCAACATCTACAAAGAAGCTGAAATGCACTTTGAAGTTCCTACCCATTGCAAAAAAAAAGAAGAGAGAAGGCTCCAATAAAAGCTGCAAGGTGACAGAGAAAGGTTGAACAAGGCAGACGGATGAAAACCGACCTCCTCCTGCTCCTCCCCACCAACCTGCAGTCAAACAATTGCGATCTCCACGCCTCTTTGTTCAGGACTCCCATCAGCCTCGCAGTGGGGGGTGTGGTCAGAAAGAAGAGGAAATTGCTGTGAATTTGTGGGTAATTGAAAACACCTATATCCCCCTGTGTCTCCATCTCTAGCTACTTTAAAAACCTCCACACCCCTTCTTCCTCCCTGGCGCCCACCTTCTATACCAATATACTCCTAATGGCACCCCTTCCCCCTCCTGCCCTCCATCTCCCACTGGACTGAATTGATGCAAACGATTGCGCACCCATTTGCTGTCTGGAGGAGAGGTGACCCACTTGTGTGGTTTGCTCGCTGTCTCCTGCCCCACCTTCTCCCAATTGCAGGTATTGATGCCCCGCCATTGTTTCCCCCCTGCCCAGGGGGTGGAGTGGTTTGTGGGAAAATTGGGGGACCCCTCAGGTGTTTGATGGCTTTTATCGATTCACACCAGACTCTCCAGCTCCCATTTACCCTCTGCTATGCCGTGCAGGCTTTTTAGATAGTGGCTGTATCTGCTGCTATTGTTAAGTGGTATTATTCTGTCCTAGCAATGCATAAGCAGCACTCGTTTTTTCCACATGTGTGGCTGATCAATGGAGACAGAAGGAAATGTTGTGGGTTTTTCGGCATCTCAAATTAACGTTGCTGTTATTTCAAACGTCTCTCATTAAGGGCAGCGTCTGTTAAACTAAGAAATCAAAAACCTCCATTTTTCTCTGTAACTTTTTTTTTTTTAAGATTTTCAAACTTAGAAAAACATCTAGCAGTATTATTTTAAGGAAACTCAAAAAGTGACGCAAGTAGTATTTCACTTGTTTATTATCATGAAAGACTGGTGAACCGTAATGCTCAGATGTAAATAACAGTGAATTTGCGAGCAGAGACACATGACCAGCTTACATTATCCATCTGCACCATTGCTGATGATGTTTCATGCAAATGCAGCATGAACCATAACCCTAAATCTCACAGTTAAACTTTGAGTTAGATTGATTAAGGCTGTCATTGTTATTTCTGTGAATGTGCATAATAGTTGATGTAGGGCCGTTGTTTGAGTAACAACCAAAGACACAACCATGTTTCTCACATGGCTGCTCTCCTCTGTGCAGGACAGCCCCACATCACCGGTGTACAACAGACTTCACAGCTAGACCTTAGTGTTTGGTTTCATTTTCCACAACTGAAGTAAACTACAGTGAAGAATTTAGTTGATTTAAGTTTGGACTCGGCACTGATGAGATTATATTTAGACAAACACAGAATATTAGTCATCAACTTTAGGTTGGTGTTGTGTGTAAACATTATCAAGTGTACCTTTGCTTTTTGAAAAGAATAAGTTTGAAACATTTACCACACGTTTCAACAGGTTTGAGGACATGAGGCAAGTTCACATTGGCAGCCCTTTCAATGACTCTTCCTTGATTAGGGAATGATAAGCATGATAAAAGTAATGCTCTGTTACATTTAGGATCTTGATATTGCATCAGAAATCCCTATTGACTCATCCATGAAAATCAGACCCTTTGCTCGATTTATGGTGTCTGAATGGTTCAAAGTAGCCTTTGCTGTTTTCGTTTTATTAAGGGAAAATCAGGCCGCTGCACAGCACTTTCCTCACAGAGAAGGGGGAGTGTGTGCAGCTAACATATTGGGAAATAGCAATTTGTAACAAAGTTGCATACTTGACTTTTTATTTGCTGTTCCATCTGTTCTGATTACCAGGCAAAATGACTTGCAAGGTCATTACTGCAGGTTTTTGCAGTCAAGACTGCAAACTACTGTCACAGCACACCATGTACGCAACAACGACAAAGACACACAAAAATGCAGAAAAGCTGCTTTGCTGTTATTATGTGAATATAGCTTAAGACAGACATCCATTCTGATCCTTGTACATACCACACAACCGGGTCAACCATGTTAAACATCAACTGCTATACAGGTGTGATAAAAAAAAAAGAGTAAACTTGAGTGACAGGTTTCAGCTTTTAGTAAATGTCAGAGAACCTGTTACAGGTAAGAACGCAATGTAGACAGGAAATAAAAAAACAACTACAGTGACAGGCACTGTGACACACCCTGAGCTGTGTGCAGGAATGAAAGGTCAAATAAGCACAGATGTGAACAGGCAGTAACATTAAATATTTTATTCAGGTAAAGTGCAGTCCGTTTCCGCTCTGTGTGAAGTGTCAGAGTGACGAGTGAGTTTGGGAGTTCAGGAGTTTCCCAGACTTGTAGCCTGCAGGATGAAGCTGTCCCTGAGCCTTGTGGTGCAGGACCGGATGCTGTGATAGCAGGCAGAGCAGTTTGTGGTTGGGGAGATTGGGGTCCTTGATGATTTCCTGCAGTGCTGGTTGTTGAGGTCCTCCATGTGTGGCATCTTCCTCCTGGTGATGTGCCGAGCTGTTTCCACCACTCTGTGTAACGCGGCCAGTCAGGATACTCTCAATAGTGCACCTGTAGAAATAGCAGAGTATCCAGGATTCCATGTTGACCCTCCTCAGCCTGCAGGAATAAAGGAGCCATTGTTTACAGAGGAGTCAATACGTACGGTTGAAAGCTCAGAAAAGCCCGTACACGTACCTTTAAGTTCATATTATTTCCCCCCAAAAAATGTTGCTAAGGTTTATAATAAGCAGCTATGATCAAATCTCATTCGTAGCATGTTTCATTCTGTTTCTTATGTCCTTAAAACATGCTAACAACATACCCTTCAGATCTCATCGTCTTATGTTCTAAATATCCCTGTAATTATGTTTTGCTGGGTGGAGTTTATATATATACTGTATATATAGAGGAAATATTGCCCATCTGCTCTACTTGGAATTCTGACTTGCTGCTCCTTTATACTTTTCCTCAGAGGAAATCCAACTTTCCAACTTTGTGCCATGTCTGAAAACACAAATTAGCATGAGCAGTAATAGCCACATAGCTGACGACACAAAAGAATGCCACTTACGGAAACTTGAACTTCAAAAACCTAAGGAAAAAGACATCGGAGTACCAGACAAGCTGATTGATCTCTGGGACGTGCCGAGCAAAACTGCAGTAATGAGCGCTTAGCACCAAACATGGAGACAAAGAGAAAAAAAGGGGAAAAAAAATAACAAGGAACTTGAAGATTACCACTTTAACAGCCTTTTGAGATGTAGAACAATCAGCAGCGTGATCCAATTGGAGCGTACAGAAATAGAGCTTTAGAGGCTGTTGTGTTCATTGTTGTGAAGGAGAAGCGAGGTGAGAATTGACTCTCCGGTGCATAGAGCAGGCTCTCCATGCCAATAACCACCTCTACAGCGGCACCCCTTTGACACCAGCGTTCACCCACTGGAATATATATCACTTTCAAAAGCATGCCGCCTTCTCTTCAAATATTTAATTTTCAACTTGAGGTGTACCTCTTGTTTATATAACAAAAGCCTCCTCTCAATTAGAGCACCTGGGGGTGGGAGGAAGCGAGGGTGCATATCTGTACACCCATATCCCCCCCCCGCCCTCTCTCCTCGCTGCCTTCTCTCTCTTCTCTCCCTCTCAAACACACTCATTTATGAACAGGCACACACTGACGTGCGATGCACATACACATACACATACACACCCTCTCCAGCTCCTTCTCACATGTTCTTACTCTCTTGTAGCCTTGCTTTTTGGGAGATAATGAGATTAAAAATCTATTTTTGTCACTTACCTGCAAGTGATGCATTAGTGGAAACATTCGGCAATGCTGCGTTCTTCCGTCCACATATGCATCCATCCATCTGTCCATTCATCCATTAATTATAACTGCTTATCCTTTGCAGGGTCACGAGGAGATGAAGTTGATTAGGCGAGCAGCCATGTACACTCCGGATAGATCACCGGTTCATCACAGGTCCAACACATAAAGACAAACAACTACTCACGCTCACAATCACACCCAAGTGCGATTTAGAGCCATTGATTAACCTGCATGTCTTTGGACTGTGGGAGGGAGCCAGAGCACCTGGCCTTTTTCTCCCTGTAACGCCTGACAAACTCAAAGAGCTGTTAGCAGAGCTTTATCTCACTCCCCTGACCTTATTTACATTACACCAACGTGAGCCTCGACCTCCGGCACTCGCAGAGTAATGGTTTGTCACTCATGGATGAGATTAAATAAGTTGGAGCGCTGTAACACTAAAACATTAAAACGCTGCGCTGTACACTGTAAGTATGCATTTAGAGATAAAGAGGGTGTCGTTGTTAGGAAAAACACACTGCTGTGGTACACTCTCATCTGATGCTTGTGCGATGTGGACATGCATCCAAATGATTTAGTAGACTGAATCAAAGCTGAGCTTGTTTTGGTTCAAATTTACTATCAGCTGAACTGAAAAGATTCAATTCTGTGTTCAATTCACAATAACAAGCAACATATTTCCAATGGTCTATTGGGTCAAGCTCACATAGACACACAAGACACCAAAAATGCTGTTGCATTTCTAAAATAAGAACCAAATTTTATTTTTTTTCACATAAAGATGTCTATTACATCTTCCAGTTATCCAACCAGAAGAACTCATCAGAAATAAAGGCATTTTATAAAAAGCTTGTAAACCATAAAATTTTCTCCATCTTTAATCTAAGCAAAGTCTCGACAAGTGAACTGTATTTGTAAGAGTTCTTGACTCTTTTGGTTGTTTAATAATCCCACCTCTCTCTATTGATGATGGTAGCACCTTAGTGTAACTGTGCACGTATCACTGTTATATATCCTGCCTGACTCAAGGGTATTGTTTTAAGGGGGTTCTAATGATTTTTGTTCATTATTCAGGACCGCACCAAACAACAACTACTAACCAAAAAACAAGTGGTGCTGAGCATCAGATATTATGTAAAGTAACGTAATCAGGTCAAGCAGAGACAAAGCCAGGAAAGGGCTCGGGTTAGGTAAAGTCCCCAGCTGGAACCAAGCCAGGAATATTTCAATGACAATGACAGATCTGACCTCACTGCTTCTGGGTTGTCCATGAAAATCATCTGAGTTACCAAGTGGCCTGGCTAGGGTTTGGAGCAGGCTACTTGTTAGAGACTGCCAGTAGCTAGCTTAGCACTCCCTGCTGCATTTAGCTCTTCAGAAGTCCTGTTCTCACAGTAAAAGGATCATGAACCCCACACATTTGACTAAAACCAAGGTGATTCCTGAATATACAGTTATCAGTGTTTAGCTTGTCAGCTGAAATATGCAGCGTGTAAAAAAGACATACTGAATGATCCAAAGGTTATGTTATCTCTTTTGACAGAAACTAGCTGCCTCGTCTCACCTGCAGCTCCTGAGTTACTTTACACATCTGCTAACGTAATAGTTTAATTTTAAATTGTAACATTACTGAAAAAAGTAATCACATTACTGTGCTGCACAACATTTTCTAGCAGGGCCCCACTTAAACAAATTAAACCTCATCCCATTTATGAAATATCTTGTTGTGGGCCGAGGTTGGCCTATAAACAGGAAAAGTGGGCAGCTGTGGAATCCAAAGGTCGAGGGGCCCTGAGAGCTTCCTACTTGCTGTGTCTCTGTGTTTAGGCTAATTTAGTTGAAAAAATTATGTTTTGGAATATGCACAACCAAAGTTGTGCCCTGCATTTTTTTACCTGATTTGGAGATATTGTCTGAAAGCTGATCCTTGTTTCTAAAGCAAGTTTGAGAGCCTTTGTCTCTGTTTTGTGCTTACAAATAAGCATATTCTTATTTGTTTTCAACACATTAATCACACAGCAGACCTCTGGCCACAGAGGACTGCAACAGAAAAAGTGCACACATTGCACAGGCACTGGGAGAAACAGAGGGTTAATAGAGGCCAAACAGCTCATTTTTGCCTTTGGGTCCACAATCAAGTCAGTCTGGCTACGATCAACTGATTTATCAAAAGAACCCAAACAAAGCCTCTGAGTGCTGATAATGTAATACCATAAACAATACTATACTTTCCCGTGTTGGCCACCCAATAAGTTAATATATCTAATATCAGTTAGTCAACTAACTGGTCTAGACATAAAAGTAAATTCAAATCCAGTTTTGAGCATCACAGAGCCAGCAGGTTCACCTATTTGATGATCCAGCTGCAGCCAATTCGCATTATGACAGGTAGCGATAGTTTGTTCTGCTTTGAGGTAATGTATTGTATTAGTATGAGTGTTGGGCAGCAAGCTGTGCAAACAGAGCCGGCAGGATGTGCTGGGATTGATCTGAGGCTAAAGGTGGGGAAGTGGTGCCAACAGGTCTGGACCCCACAGAGTGGAACCATTCAAATTTGCCATTATTTGAGTTTAAACTAAGCAAAGGTTAATGGAGTTTGTGACTTTGGGAATGTAACTTTATTGTTGTTATGTTCAGTAGTAAAGGGAGAACTTATTGGTAGATAGATGCAGTCATTACTGCATTCTGCCTGTACAGTAGGTGCTTTCAACCCATGACTGCTCTGCTGTTACATGCAACCTTACTAGGTTTATACTGTAATCCTACTGATGCATTACAGTTTGTTCATCATCTTCATCCACTATTTACGGCACCTCAAAACAAAGTTAAACTGGTCTACGTGAGTGCATCAGCAATTATCAGTTAATGTGTCACACTATTTATACTCAACAGATAATAACAATGTTTTTTTTGTTGTTTTTGTGTTGTTTTTTTTTAGACAGTAGTTGTTAAGAATGGTTGTACTTGACTTAGGACTTGTACTGTTGGTGCCCCTGTGCATGAAATAGGTTTAATTGTGTTAAACACATTCAATAGCTTTCCCAACAGTGTACTTGATATTAAGATTTCAGACATTTACTTATCATCAGTTTACGTCATCACTGGCATTTCTGGTGCCACTTTTAAATACATTCAACTGTGGGAGCATCATGGCTTTATTAGCATGAGCAATATATACTGTATGCTATGGACATGGGTTATTTGTGTCAAATCCTAACCCCGTACCCTTTCACAGAAGACATTTTCACTTGTCATGCAAAGAGCATAGGTGGTATTAATAAAACTAACAATTGCTCAGCTATGTCAAGCATCTGAGTCAGTCATGACAGTTTGACTGTTAGCTGGTATGAACAACAGCAGGAGCCTCAAACTAAAGCAGCTACGTCGAATTCAACAATCATTCAGGTCACTATTTACACCTCTAAATAGTGTAAATAGTCTCTTCTACTGTATGTTATTATGGATTCCACCCCTATTCTTGGCAAGACCCCCCTACTCTGCCCCTTGTTGTCTTATCCTGATATTTTAACAAAACCCTATCCTATCTCACTTTTCACGTGTAAAGATAATGAACAAAGGCAACCAATCAGAGGGGATGCAGGGTGGGTCTTGCAAAGACTAAATACCCATAAAGGCCTACTCATACAAAAGACCATACCAAGCGAAATTTTAGTTACCTTGTACTTGTCCCGAAGTCGTAGTTTACAGAAAAAGTTTCCACTTTCTGTTCTCCATAACAACCCCTGTCCCTTAAGTTTGTGTTTTCATGTTGACAAATGATCAAAATAAAGGACACTTTGTGACTCGAAGCCTGTTGGACATTTCCCAGGTGAAGGTTGAGAAAATGTTTAATGTGAAGACAAAATCTCACCCCTATAAATGGTTTTTCATGGGAATGTGTGAGGACATCTTGTGTGGTGAAAGTGCAACAGTGTTAAAAATATTTCACACAGATAATAAAGGGGGTGAAATGCAGCTCAAATCAATGTGGCTCTCATCTCATATCTACATCTACAACTTTACAGGGTGCTTTGGTGTCTTTCAGCCTGCATATTCCTTATTTTGGTTCAGCGTCAGCACTCTTATCAACCATCTGTCCAGCAGCTGCAGGAGAGTGTTTTCAGTAGAAAAGCTCGATAAACTCCAACAGCAGACATGCAGAGTTAGCAGCTACCTGTGAGGCTCGAGCTAAAGAGACACTTCAGATTCTAAAAAAACAAAAAAAAATCTTTAAAAAAATAACAAACAAATAAAGCCAGAAGTATCTTCCTTGTACCGCAAGACTTAAGGGAGAAACTTGTATAAAAATCTCTGCCTCTGATTTAGTCTGCACTGTACATTTACTCACAGCTACCAGCCAAATATCATGCTGAGGAGCTGCTGAGTCTTTCAGACTGATCAACAACACTGTTGTGTTCCCTGTTCCATCATGGTACACGGTGGGAAAGTAAAGACCCTCGTTTTTTTTCAGGCTCTGTCTGAAGTTTCACTTCACTATTTCATTTTCTTAATCTCTGGCATGAATGTTGCATACAACTCTTCAAATGAAGACCTTAGCCAAGGGCTTATTTATAATGCAGCCATTAAGGGAAGGCTTAGGAATAAGCTGCACCTACATTTTTTATGTGTTGGTGTAGAGAGGTGTAGTTTAGGTTTCATGTTATGAGTTCAGCTTAGGTGGTCTCGGGTGTTAGTGGGGCCGTGGGCTGAGCAGGCAGCGAGGGGAGCTTAGCTGGGAGGGAGCTGTTATCCTGCTGCCTCACCGAACAGCAAATCAAACCAGATGGGCTCATTTATGGACAATTAGCAGTGTGCTGTGAATGGAGCGCCACTGACTCACCTAGCGTTGTTATTATTACAGCTTTTATCTGAGCGCAAGAGAAACCTGGCGACTGCTAAATTGGGGTTTTGATGCATGTTTAACCTCAGATGCGTGCGTGAGGAAACTGGAGACCTGGTCCTGAGAATTGGAACAGAGGCGGATCATGATGAATAGCTCGGGGTATGTTGACGATTATCTGCTCTGTGCTGTTCTGACAGTATGAATCATAGCTCAGATTTGGAGAGGGGTTGAAAACTTCACACACTTGAAGCAGATGTGAAAGCTCAGCACTTCCAGCTCCACCACCACCACCACCGAACAGGAAAACACAGGACCAAAAGGTAGCAGGGAGAGCAGAGCTTGTAGCTTGTAGCTTGTAACTTGCTCCAGGATTTTCTCATGCTACACCCCGACTGCACAGAGAAGAGTGAGTGTCCTGTTACAAAAAAGGGGGGAACAAGTCCTATGCAGGAATGTTGCTCTTGCCTACCCCCTTTTCATCCCCCCTCTAACTTTCCTCTAATCGTTCCCTCCATCACTTGCTTGGCCTTTGCTTGACTCCCTCTGTGATGGTCCACTTCACTTTGCTCATAAACAATGCCCCCAGCCCCTTCCACACCTTCATATTTCTGCCTGCCTACGAGCTCCAGCCTCTCACTGCCTTCCCACCTCCAAGTCATATCAGACCTTTTAACAGTAATTAGTTGAGGGACTGCAGCACAGCAAGATATTTCCCTAATTCATCCCCATCTCTGGGAGAAGAGGGAAAGGTAAGGTAAAGCTGTGTTGGCTGGAGCCTGCTGAGATAATGACAGACTCATCATACACATCCAAACAAAGCAGGACTTGGTGGAGAAAAAAAGCCTTTTTGTTGCCTTTATTGTGTGCAACCGGCGTCACAAGAGAACTACATGAAAAGGATCAAAAAGGGAAAAGAAACCAGCTGCTTCACACACCCATTGTCTGAATGCACACTCAGGGTGAACGCTGTTCAGATCAATGCAATTACAGCTATGAAAAGACCGTGGTTCTTTGGGAAGGCTGTTGTTGCACCCAAACACTGGACTTTACTTTCTGAGCAGGGGTGTTCTAGCACCGAGGAGGGAGCCGTGTTTGGCGCAATGGTACGTCCCGAGGGGCATCAGCCGCCAATGACAGCTCAGCATCGTTTGAAAGCCTCTCAATGAAAAACTCCTACCTCTAATTGTCCCTGCAATGCTTATCAACGCTGCCAATTCCAACTAGAGCGGAAAGACAGAGCAATTTTCCCATTACAGCGGGAGCAGAAAATGGAGGAGGGACGAGGGAGCCCGGTGTCTCCAGAGAGCAGTGCAGATGGCTTCATCTCTAAGTTCAAAAACACAGACAAGAGGGATGGGGGCGGGAGACGCTGCATACACACGCACACACACACACACACTCTCATGCACACACTCACAGGCACTAGTGATGTCCTTGTGCACAGAAACGCATGGTCACGCACAGGCGGACACATGATTCCTGCATCTGACAACATGCAATCAATTAGCTTTTAACCTCCTTTTCTGCAGCCAGTTCCTTCAAGGCCACAGTCGCACAGAGCACAGCAACCAAGGATTCATTTCAATGAGCACTGAGATCATAGCTGTTTTAAGCTTGCTGACCCCCTGCCACAGTGGTTAGATAAGCCCACTTCAGCGCTGTCTGTCCCATGCTTTGATCTCCCACAGCCAGAACAGAGGCTCCACAGACTTTCACGTGTTTAGATTTCCTCTCCCAATATGGAGATTTACATTAAAACTCAAAAGAGGAGCTAGATTTCCTTTTCAGTCTGCGGCCGTCGGAGCGCAAGAATGCAGCGCCACTGTGCTCGGATGGTTATGACAACAAATGGCGTCCTGATAAAAATCACACAAACCAGGACTCAACCTGAGCTTTACCCGCCATCCAAGCAGTGATGAGATTAATCTGTTTACCTGCTCCCTTGAAGGAATGTTTATTCAGACACATGCAACTGTGTATACAGTGCACTGTTGGAGCCCAGGTTAAAAATGATAGTACAGCGAGTATTTTGTGAGTGTGTGTGTGTGTGTGCGAGCGTGTGCGAGCGCGTGCGTGTCTGTGCATGCTTGTGTGTGTGTGTGTGTGTAAGGAGTAGAGGTTGCCTATACTAAACTCTCCCTTTATTATCAATGCAGACATCTTCAAGTGTCTGCCGTCTGGCTCCACTGGGCTTATCAGTTCCTCATTGGCTTACACAATTACAGAAAACACACACAAAAGTGTGTAGCCACGCATACACTCAAAGCCATGCTTGTGTGCACGCATAGACACACATGCAAAGAAGCATTTAGCAGCCCACTTAAATCCAAAATAGATCAACTTAAACTCCTCGAGGCAGCAGAGTGTTTGCACAGACCATTACAGCGAACGTCTCACTGAGCTAACAGACATACTATGTACTGCAACAACTACATGCTTGTCTTATTACAAAAATCCACCGTAGCGTTGATCTAAAAGCCAAGAAATGGTGCTCTGTTTTAGCTCTCTCCTATTTCTGAGGTCACGACCAGCAGCATAAGCAAACAGAGCAAAAGATGGGGCCAGAGATTGGTGGAGGCTGTTGGCCTGATCTCTTATCTAGCCGCACATTTGCTAACCTCCACTACGAATAGAAAGTTCAGTTCAACAGCAGACACAGTGGAAAGCACACTGACTCGACAAACCTCAAACTGTCAGGTTGTTTTTTCTTTTTTGGAAAAGATGTGCTCCTTCACACGTCCAACAGCTGAACAAACCAGTAAGGGGCCACCTCGTCTACCAGGTTTTTCTAGGTCTGTCCATCTGCTTGCCTTCCCCTGAAACTACAACCACACAGACACACACATCATCACATGGCCTCCTATTGTAGGGCTGTGCAGGTGTATGGGTGCTGATAAGAGGCATAGGTGCCCCGTGGTTCATGGAGGTGAGGCCGCGGTGGGCGAGCTCTGCCCTCAGCCCTACGCTGGCATTTCCAACCAGGGGAGGTTCTACTGGAGAGGGCAGAAGCGATGCTGCTTATCACGCCTTGGACTGAAGACCAGGCGCCCAGCGGAGCCACGGGGACTTGAACTGCTAGCCTGCATCCCAGCATCTCACCCAACGTTGTCTGGCAGCAGGGCCCTTTTTTTTTTTTTTGAGTCAGGAAAACCACAGTTCACCACTCTCTGGGTGAGACTGAAAACACCCCTCCCTCTCTGAATCAGCGCTGCACACCTCTCACCCTGCTCTGCAATGATATCTCTGTCTGAAATGCCAAGCCTTGCACACACACACACACACACACACACACATGCATTCAAACCACACGCTGACATTTCAGCTGCACCTCTTCTGATCAGCATACTCCCCTGCTCTGCACTTGGCTCTTCAGAATTGTATGGATGGGTTGCGTGGTTGTAGGTTGTAGGTGGAGGGTGAAGTTATCCTTGCATCACATGTGTAATCAAAAGAATGAGATCACACTCACCAACAATTTTTTAGTGATTGAGTGACATTGAGTGAGTGAAGTGGTATTTATTTTATAAAGGGCAAAATGTCTGTGGCTCTCCAGTCTTTATCAGTGTGGATAAGTGGCTCACTTCTGTCTTATATAAGGTCGATTGTAGACTGTTGAGTGAAAAAAGCTACATTCAATTGTGATCACATAACAAAAGCGTGCTCAGACTGAAAGCAGTTTTTTACAGTACAAAGTCAATGGTGAGAGCGCTGAAAATGAACATGGAAATAAATTTGAGCAACACTTCAGATTACGGCCTGCAGAACGCCTTTTTGTCCAGGCATTAGCTGTTTGTGCAGCAGCTCAGACAACTGATCTTCAGACTTGCAAGGAACTCCAGTTCAGTCAGAGACACGTCAAAGAATAAACCATTTATAGCGCATGGTCGTACACTCTGATTTAACGGGAAAGGCTCTGCTCTTTGAGGAAACTCAAAGATTCTGAGCAGCAACGAGGATCCTGCTAGGAGAACTAAACCCTCTGATAAATACATGCTTGAAGATTAGATCTATTCTTAGTAAAAACAGCAGTACCAAGAAACACTTAAGCACCTAAACACATAGGGAGGATTTTGGATGGCAGAGGAAGCTTCAACAGGAAACAAAGACCCGATATTGTAATGATGAAGTGTTGCCGAAGTTGGCATGATAAAGCAAAGGTGAAAATTTGCTTCATGTTTAGTTTAAAGTCCAGCACAGATCTTCTGGAAATTACTGACTTTCTTCAGTTTTTTTAACCAAAACAAACTGGGAATGTGATGCAGATGTAACTGACATAAACAGACAGATCATATTGCATTAGTGATCATACAGTATGTTTTATAACTTGATTTCAAGCATCTACGCTGTATATATGCTGACTTGTGCCTGACTACCAAGATGCTGATGAAAATGGTAACTAGAGGTTCCACAGTAGCAACTCTGCAGCATTTTGACATTAGCCTGTCACTGCTGCTGATATACATTATCACACTCACTTAGATGGACTTTGATGTGATGAAAAACATCTCTAAATGTGATTTCGTGATTGTCAATCATGAGCACCAGTGGGTTCAGGTTATTAATTGCTCCCTGGTTAAGGTAAAGATGTTGAGCAATGAAATTCAGTGTGAACTTTTAAGTTGAGATGAACCTTTCCATGTGTGTGAGGGTCCTTGTGAGTGTGTCATATAGAGTTTGTATGTCATCTGTATATTCTTGACTGCAATCTCCAATCACACTCCACAACTTTGTATTAACAAAACTACTACGAGTAATGCACTACGTCCACTGTACTGTAGCTATCAGTCGAGTGTTTGGAACTCTCCATACATACATACATCTGTTTGGAAGTATATGAGGTTAAGTCTTCATTCACACACTTGTATGAGAATTCATATCCAGGTATCAGAGTTATTAAAAGAAAGAACTTCTAGCTGATTGCAGAGTCTGGCTATGTTTTCAGGTTGATGAGGCTGTCAGGAAAATGTAATCAAGCTGCATTTTATGCAAAGAAAAATATAATGTTTTTTAATTACTTCACCTTGAACATTTTGACTGAGAAAATATATTGACAGCGTTAAAAACAGACACTAAGCCTCTGACACAAACTGGTTCTGCTGACATCAGTCCTGAGTCTGTTAACACTGGTGCTCTGTGTGTATTAAAGTTAGTAATGTATGCATCTCATGTATTATATACTGTCCTACTACTTTTTGCTGATGCGTCAGCTCGCTCAGTTCAGGGGGTGTTTGCAGCCCCATGCTGAGACCAAACCCAACGTGGCAGTCCGTACCCCACCTGCTCCCCCGGTTCATAGGCCTCAATTAGGGAACAAGGCTGGGATGTTGTGAGTTAACTTTAATGGGCAATAAGGGGATAGTGGCTTTAAAGCCTGGCCTCTGGTAGAAAGCTGTCGGGGTTGGAAAACTGTTGGAAAACGTGGCGGGGACTTCGAGACAAAACAACCGACCAGTTTAAAAAAACAGATGTGTTTAGAGAAGGTTTATGTCCATTCCAGAGTCTTACTACATTTGCTGTAAATAATTTCTAAGCTCTCATATTTCAGATGCAAGCCGGTTCATGTGCTGAGATGACTGTCTAACATGAAAGCCTCTCATATGTCTTTTAACCTCCAAAAACTTTTTTTTAGCCTGTTTGGAGACTAATGGTTTTAACTGCAAAGAAACAAAAACAAAATGTTACAGAGGAAGTTTTTGTCACTGCGTTAGAAATAAAGACTTTGCCTTTAGAGGTCAAAACCACAATTTCAGACTGATTTTATTTTAGAGGAAAAATTTTAAATTATGGGATATTTGAAATTTGCTGTTTTTCCAAGAGTGAAATATGGGGATCAATACCAATCACTTGTGTGTATTTCAAGTGCAAAGTCAGGACAGGATTCAGGACGTTGTTATCAGCCTAGCTTGGTCTAATGACTGAAAACTTCTAGCTTAGCACAAAATTTCTAATTTTTTTTTTTTTTTTAAATTAACAAAGAAAGAAAAGTGAAAATGACAGTTAGTTATTGAGCACTCAAACTGTTTCTCGGAAACAATGATTTATCTGTCTGTTCAGTGCTCTGTGCAACTTCTTTAAATACAGTGGGACTTTCCAGATGCAGTTAGTGAGCAGAAATTTGGTTTTGGTCACTCTGTAGAAACAATGGTGCCCTAACTGGCAACCCTACAGGGACAATATAACACTCCTTGTACATAGTTTACCAAGAAATGATATGACTCTTTTCTCCCACTATGCAAAAATGAAGCCAAAACATCCCTCGTACAGACGCTGTCACCTTGTGCTGGTATTGTTCAGACTCAGAGTCTGGACCCCAGACATGGGTTAGGATTAGCCGTACATAATAAATTACGATATTATTTTCAAATAATTAAATTTTTAAAAAGTATATCAGTAAAATTAACATTGAACTCGTCACGCAATTTGACCAGATTTGGTCTTATCACTTCAAGCTGCACACAAACTAACGACATTCCCAACAGATCATACTGCATTGGCTGTGCTTAATAGCAAATGTTAGCATGCTAACAAGCTAGGCGAAAAATAGTCAGCATGGTAAAAATCAAACCTTTTTGTCATTAGCACTGGAAGCATCTTGATGCTGCTAGCATTTGGCTCAAAACTCTGCAGTGCCAAAGTGCAGCCTCATAGGTTGCTAGCATGGCTGTAGAGTCTCAGTCCTGTTAACTTTTGAGTTGTCAAATTAGCTAGTTGTTTCCAGACGAGCTTTGTGAGGTCTTGACGCCAGTTCTTTACTCAACAGATATCCGATTGAGACCTTACTTCGGTGTTTGAAAGAAATGAAATAAGTGGAAAAATCCAAAAATATTGAAATGCCTCTAGCAGAGCTAAGTTTAGTGAACTCAAGTAATTGATAAGATCCTAATAATAGGAAGCCTAGTGCCACTTCTTTGCTTTTTCATCTAAAATCTATTGGATTTATTGGCTTAGGCAAATATTTAAAGCACGGACTGGACTATTCGCCAAAGAGTTGAGGCTTTCGGCATACCTGGATTCATCTCCCTAGAGAGGTTGTCTCAGATAAAACAGTAATAAGAGCAGTCAGTATGTCCATCAGCAGTTTGTGCATGTTTCCTACAGACACTGAACCCCCCCATCTGCTTTTGTTATCAGTGATGAGAAGTTCAGCCTTTCATAGCAGTAAAAGCTCTGCCCAGATCCACAGATGAAGCATTTTTCTGGCTCCTGCAGCTCGCTTGCATCGACTTCCTCCAAGATAAAAATAGTCTGACATAAGGAGAATGATATATGATCTCAGTCATTCATCTAAATTGGACAAATGAGGCCCACACGTCTGAGCTGTGAAAGACCCCCCCGATAGGACTGAATGAATGAGCCAATGTGTGGGAGGGGGTGTGTGTGAGAGTACATGTACACACACACATTTAGTATGTATATTCATGTGTGAGGATCTATTTATTTTAATGTGCAAAAGTCAGTATGAATACCTGCCAGTGTATGTGTGGAGGCCATGAATATAAACATTACCATTCCCTCCGTGACCTTCCATAGCATTAGCATAGCATTCAGTATTCTCAGAAAATGTGTGTGTGTGTGTGGGTGCATGTGTGTCTTTGTGCACAGCTCTTTGTGTGTGAGAGCGAGAGAGTGAGAGGCAGCATTGTTGCATCTGCTCCTCATTAAAGGGCGCTAATGAACGCACGTGTGTTCCACCTGGTTTGGTGGAGTGGGGGGTTGATGAGGGCCTGGCCTTTCCCAGCTCTCCGATCGTAAAAACTGTCTCAAGACAAACATTGGAGCTGGTTCCCTAGACGCTCATCTGACAACAGTTTGGCGGTTCCTCCTCTAATGATGAAGGTGATGCTCAGCGGCGGCCCTGTTGGGCAGAACTGTGACTCTACCTGGAAAAAAACAAGATTCCCTTTTACAGAGGAGGAACTGAGAAGAGCCAAGGAAATGTCTGCAGGAATTACGCCTTACAGTTTACAGTCTCTGTCAGACTTCTGCTGGTGTATAAGCTTTTGGACATAACGTGCCAGTATAAATGTGCTAAAATAAGTTCAGGACATGGGGTTTTTTGTAGACATCTGTTAGATTATTGATATGTTTTTTACTCAGCCAGCAACAGGATTACTTGTTACACCTCATTGAATGAACAAGTTTCAGATTTATAAAGTAATGCTTCACACAAATAACAAAAGAAGTCATATTATATCTTTTACCTCTGGAGGTCAGGTCATGAAGTTCTTGTTTGTATTTTTTCACAGTTTTGAGATACTTGTACTTGAGATTTCTGCCTCCATTTCAAAAGAGTGGAGGTGAACGGTGAACTGGTGTAGCGGTTCTAGTTCTTCAGTTCTATAGTAAAAAGGATGCTGTTTCTGGAAAGACACTGTGATGAATGATGACTTTAAACTTTTAGCTCATGTAGGTATATTCTGATCTGGCATCCTCGTCAACAGGACCACATCAGCTGTTAGTACCATCCAAATCACAGTTACAAAAATGATTCAGTTGACATTATACAAGTTACTGTCATGGTTAAAAGAAACAAATGTGGACTGTGGATGAAAGCCACACTTCTCTTTGACCCTTCCATCCACACATACAGCCTGCATGCAGTTTTAAGGGTGCACAGTAAGATGATATCACTCTGCCTCCACCTTCACTTCTGCCAGATGAGTCCTTGTCAAGGAAACATTAAAAATGCCTTCTCAGGTATTTTTACCAACACAGATGTTGAGGGGTTTTGCTCTGGTGAGATGCGAAGGCCCAAGAATCTACCCAAAGGTCTCTGATAGATCCAAAAGTAAAAGATTCATTGTGGCTTTGCAAAATCAAGATATCCAGAAACCAGAAGAATGAAGGTCTGCCTCCTGTCTCTGTCCTCCTGAACAATAATGACTGAATGAGAACATTAAACAAGTCCTGTATTCATTTTCTTTATTTTTCTTGATCATTTACAGCTGCCGATAAAGATTATGCTTCTCTATTGATTTTAGTTGCCTTATAAAGACAGACACATTTTTCTAAAGATAAATACTATATATTGGAGCACATTACTTTCAATACAGCAAAAAAACTCAAAAAACATTTATACTATCAAGCAAAACAAAATTCTGTAGGTTGTGATAATTGGACTTGTTTTCTTCCATATTACACTGAAAAATAACTTAATTTATAAAATACTTTTTGATACAATGTTACAAAGTTCCATACAAGTAAAAGCAATAAACCAAATCGAAGAAGTGATAAAACTGCAAAGATAAAATGAACAGATTATACATGACTGAGAACAGTAATATAGTGGACACATAATAAAATGACAATCAGAAAGATGATAGCAATCAATCAAACGTAAAAACAGGAAGAAACGAGACAAGACGAGACAAGTTTGTCAGAGTTTGTCAGAGTTTGTGGAGTGACTTGCAGGCAGTGACTGCAGAAGTCTGGCAGCTTCCTGGACGGAGCGGCGGCCCTGCTGTGGAGGCCCGCTCCATTAACAACTTGTTTCCACTGTAAACCAGGTTGCTGCAGCAGGATTTTCTTTTTTAATTAGATATCAACAGTCTGTATTATTTGGATAGATTTTTCTTCATTTTGAGGAATTTCTCAAAACAGATTAAACCTTTTTGTAACTGTTCGGTATCACGGCTGTATCATTACAGCAGAGAGCAGATCTACCACCATCATCACGCTGTGCTGTGCTGTGCTGTGCTGTGCTGTGCTGTGCTGTGCTGTGCTGTGCTGTGCTGTGCTGTGCTGTCTGGAATCTGATGGTGGGTTTTACTATCAGCCCAACACTTCAGGGAAAAAGGGTCTAAACTGGTGCTTCAATTACTTTGCAAACAGCTGTTAGTGAATCTCTGAGGCTCTGGTTTCTCCCACAGCCTGCCATGGTTGGTATTGATACAACACCCCTGGGTGCTCCCCTAACACAGGACACTGCTGAGAACATCATCATCACAATCACGCAGAGTGGAGGTGCAACCTTTACAACATGCCACAAAGATTGACCGACATGGCATTGTGAAGTATACGCTCTATGTTTTGATAGTTTGGATAGCTAAGAGGTGGACCTGCTATTCAGTGTTTGAAATTGAAATGGTGGCTGTAAGAACGCTGCAGTATGGTTGTTACAGAGCCATCCTGTGAAAGACCTATCACACAAGCAATGACCCCTCCTGATTAACACTGTGCCAAAGGCTGCAAAAGTAGTGTCTGTTTAATTTCAGCATCTGAAAAAGCTTTTTGTATGTGACTAAAGAACAAAAGAAACTTTCTTGTAGCTCTCTTAATGACGAAAACAGTGTGTTTGCCAGTTATAGCCCCTCAACGCCGAGTCCTCCATACCTCTGTGCTAACCATAAGTGAATATATGCCAAATCTTACCAACCCCAGTTAGCATCAGTTATATTCCCAAAGCTTGCTGCAGGTGCAACATTTATCAAAGTGAACATTGATGTCTGTCAGTGATATTTATCAATCTTCAGTGGAGTCATAGATTAATTAATTAATCAAGGATTAATACCAAAAATGTGTAACCTTGCAGTGGTTAAGTGATGAGTTTTTAAAGGGTCTGCTAATTGATTGTCACACCAAGCAAAAATGAATATAAGTCAGTAAATGTGTTTAACGGATGAAAGAAATGCACACAAACAAGACTGAGGTTAAAACATTTGAGTATGAGCCTTTAAAACTGCACTAATTATCATTTGTATGATCGAATGGTATGTGAACTGTGAAATGGGTTTCTCAAAGTCATGAACCTACAGTCGAGGACAGCTGCAGCATTCAGTTTTCTTGCTCTCTCTTATCTTTCAACAACAACAACAACTCAACTCCCTCAACTTCCACGGCAACAAAAAGCACCTGTTTTTTGTGAAAAAGCTCAGAGAAAACTGCTGCACATTACCAGCTTTTAACAGCTGAGGAGTCTCATTTTTCTTACAAGTTTGCAGAGACCAAACCAGAGAGAGAAGGACACTGACTGTTTCAGCAGTCTGAAAGGTTTGCTCTGTGTCTGCTGGTTGTGCAACAAGAAACAGTTTATCTTGACAGTTTTACAGTGTCAATTTTGTTACAGCTTCTTGCAAAGTGGCCTAGAAAAATTCAGATATTGCAGCTTTGATAAAAAGTTAGTAGCCAAAAGTTGTTCGTCAAAGTTATGTCAAAGTTAAATCATGAGACTTGCTGTTATACTGCAGTGTGCAACACTACATCTGTCAGCCCAGATCACCTGCAACTGTGCTTGAACCAACACTGCGGTCTCACTTACAGCAAGTCACACTCCTCGAACTTGAACATGATCATTCATAATTGCTTTTGTAGATCAGAGCCCAGATGTTCAGGACAGCAACATGCAAGCTTTTGTGACCGTTATGAGTGATACTGTGGAGGGAAGAAGGTTTATTAACTTCAATATATTATTATTATTCCTGCATCACTCCTACTGCTACCAAGGCAACATACTCTCCACACATATTAAGCTTTTTTACTTTCTCTCTCAAATACAGTGCAGCACTGATCAATTCTCTATCAGCTCCATCATGAGGACAACATGATTGATTGTAATGTAAAGCCAGTATCAGCAACATGATCTTCAAACATGCATAGTTGGGACAGTAGGTGAAAGAGGCAGAGATTTGTTGACTCATATTTATCTGTTATCTGTGTGTCTCTCTGTCTCTGAACACACTCTTCCTCAACCGTGTCCAACGGTGACAGCCGTGGGTAATGACAGTCGAACGCTCGCTCGCTCGCTCACTCCTCATTTACTCGGAGCTGGCAGTGTAACAGTTCGCTCAGAACTCTTAAGTGCTTGTTAATTTAATATGCAAATAAGTCTCTTGTCAATCTGAATGCGTTTTAATGAAAAAGCTGCTGCTTCCACAGGGCGGGAGCTTCAGCAGGTTGACTGTGGCTGTGTGTGCAGTGGAGAGAAAAGGGCCAGGGGCAGCTTGAATAGCGAGCACAGGGGGGAGGTGTGGCTGAGGGGCAGGTAAATGTATTAGGGACAGAGAATGGAGGCCCAGGTGGCACGTTGAACATCCAGTGCATGGTGGCTCGTCGCAACCTGAACATGTGTAACACATGGAGGTGACACTGTCACCTCGGCTTTGGCCTCCTGTGATCTGTGTGAGCCTGTGTTCCCAGCAGATAGAGCTTCAAAACACAATCCAGGGTTATGAAAGGGAGCAAACACAAGCATCCGCCTGCACAAACATGATAGATAGAAACACATACACACACACACACACACACACACACACACACACACGAGAAATCTTCTACCCACATCCTTCTGTTAATGACAGACCTCAGCTCAACCTTTGCCTACGTATGGGTGGCGCAATGTGCTGAAAGTAAGGTGAGCGTGTTATTGGGAAGGTGGGGGGTGGATTGCAGGCGGTGTTAAGTCAAGCAGGAACCCTCAATGTTGCTAATTTATTTACAGATTTAATTAGATGGATAGAGCCCTCACAGATATAAGAAAGAGAGGAGAGATGTTGCCAGCGTTACAGCACTTTAATTATGGTAGCAGGCTCCTGATCCCTGCGCTCCGCTGTCTGGGGAGCCAGTTAATTAAAATCCTCATTATTTTACTTTTAATTAGTTCCCCCCTCTTTTGTTTCCTTTCACCATATGGCCGTGTTCCGTGGTCAAATTAACGTAATTGAGCTAATTAAGCCGATCGCTTTAATTATTCAAAGCGTTCCGATTGGCCAGGAGAACTTTTCTCCCTCTCCCCTCCCTGACATTCCTGTATGAGGCTCGGAGTTGTAAAGTCGCTCTCTTTGTCATTATGCTCCTCTGCTGCCATGCTGAAGGCAGTGAGTTATGGCTGCAACATGCCTCACTTCCTACATGTTCCAGCAGTGTCTCATGTTTCACTGCCATACAATGGGCGGTATGCAGCGCAGCACGGGTGACCTCAGCAAGTTCAAAGAGGATTCAGAAATCATTGGAACATTTAACACACTATGGTTTTGACAAATTAGCTGCATGTTGGTTTGTTGTTGTATCTACTTCTCCACAGTCATCTGGTGCTTGGGGATTGGAGCTACCATAAATAGCTTTGGCAGCCCAGGCAGCTTTCAGAAGGATTGTCAGCACAGCTAAATGCCACAGACATCTTTCTAAACACTACCGATGCATCTACATGCTTGAATTTTGAAATTGGTGACAACCAGATGGCGGTTTTACAGCAAACATACTTATGTTGAGCTCATTGCCTCAGGGCGGACAAGACCTGTCTATCAGCATTCATCTACAGCAGAAACTCCACACATAACGTACGTCTCTGCTATCCTTTACTCTCAACCCAGCTGCCTTTTGTCTCAGTAATATCAACTATATCCCTGATCTATTTTCAACTCTACAAATGTCATGCTAAAACTATTGGATTCAAGTTAAAAATCCCCTTCAGTGAGAATCTCATTTGTGAGTGTCTTAACATGTCCATGTGGTGTATTTTACATCCTACACAGAGAATCTGGGGTTTAAATTAGCAGTCAATGCCATTGTTGGGAATTTCCGCCTTAAAACCTCAGTGTATCAATGACAGCCTTAGACTTGAAGGGTTTCGTAAGTCATAAAACTAAGCAACTGGGGGGGTGGGGGGGTGGGGGTTATTGCTTTCAGCACTCTGCATGCCATTAGCACACCATGATGAAGCAAACCACTGTGTGCCCAAAGATGAGCCAATGCTACATGGATATCCATCACATTATTATTAGCTGAAAACTAGTGTGGTCGAGCTGAAGAGTCGAGATATTTCATACTGTTTCTGCATTTTCGGTTATTAAGAGTGATGCATAAGATACGTTACTGTTCCGATGTCCTGTAGCACATCTCCACGTGCAGCTCTCTCAATCCTCAGAAGCTGTGTCTGATTCAAATTGTATGGCTGACTTTTGCCAGTATTGTCACTCGGTATTGTGTGCATTAAATAGCTAGCAAGATAAGTCAAAGGGGAGAGAGCATGTGAGAGCGTGGCGTGGTTTCAGGCTGTGGCCATGGCCATGTTGGGGACCTCATGAATATTAATAGCTCATACCTAATGAGGCTAAAGGTGCAGTTTGACATTTAAACAAATTTAAATCATGAATTTATTTTTTATCATGGAAAAAATTTTTAAATATATACTTTTGATGAACAGACAGGACATGAGTGGGTCTTGGGTCAAAGTAATCTGCTTTGATTTGTTTTTTCATAGTGGATGTAACTATGTACAGTATGCAGCTCAAGATGGCTTTCACACTTGCAGGTAACATAACTAAACAGACAAAAAGTCAAACTTGACATTACAACACAAACCAAGACATTTTGTCCACAGAGATGATGGTAATGGCCACAAATGTCTATACAGAGTTCAACTGGACTGCTGAGTACTGTAATGCTCTGTACTGCAATGAGAACTACATAAAAGTGTTAAAAGTCACTTAAAGGGTCAGTGGTCTCATATTTCGAAGAAACACATGTTTTCAGTTATTCACAGCAATATTTAGAAATGCAGATAGTTCTGGTTGTAGTTTGGGTTTATGTATCTAGGTTTCATGTATGTAAGAGTCCAGACTGAAGCAGTTGTTGTTCACCGGTGGCTCCTCACTCCTCTCAGAAGGAAGGGGCTGTCAGTGGCAGGGAAAAATAGAGCAGTCAATAAAAGAGCTTTTTCAAAAATTGTCAATCAAAGCAACCATGAGAGGTCCTTTAGCATTCAATAGCTGTGCACAGAAAATAGAAGGCTGATGGGTCCAGTTGCATGTGAGATTAGCTGCAGACAGATAAACATGCACACACACACACACACACACATACAAGGCTAAACACATGATTACACTTGGCGGAGGTAAAAATGGCAAAAGCAAAGAGAACTCATGCTGTGGTTTCTTCAAATATTTCAACTACCTCACTGTAAGTAGCTTCACTCAAACAGTTTTTTCAAAGGAAGTAGACTCTTTGTTCATTTCTAGGGGTTTTTTGTATGTTTTGGATTGCAAGCATTAAAGAAACGGACATGAACCATACCTGAGCTACACTGTTGTTTTTCCTGTATTTCACAGAGCGTTGGATTCACCGAACTACTTCTAATTCAAACTCAAAGGGCATCCATACTGTCTGCCTCTTGTCCTCATCAAAGTAACTGTTGCCATCCAAAACTTGCCCTACCTCTCACTGATTTATCTTGTGCATACTTAAAAAAAGTAGGAAACATCTGAGAGCAGTGGCAGTAACAAGGTGAAGCTACAGGCGTTTTGTGATGGCTGTTAACATATGGGCAGTGAATGATTATATAAATAAATATAAAACAATACTTTTGTACAGTTAAATGTGACTATTAATACCCCATCACTGCCGTGTCCTACTGCAGTGTCTGTACAAGCTGAGGTGTGGTTTTGCTAACATCAACTGACAATTAATGTCAAGGACATGCAGCTCAAAAATTCCAAAGTTATGTTCATTTAGCATTAAAGCCAGAGTGCAAAAACAAGAAAGTTGAGTCATTCCCTTTGGAAAACATTTCTTACAACAGTTGTTAACCAAAGTGAGCCTGTGTTCTCCTGCTGTTCAGACTTTAGTTCACATCTGGTGACGCATGCAGAATAAACGTTCACAGAGATGGATAAGCTAATGCCAGCATATTGTCTGGTTCCAAGCACACGGTCTGGTCTCTCCACACATAAAGAGGCCTCAGCTCTTGCAAGTTCTTTTGGCTGGCAGAGGAGCAGATCGGCATCAGACGGGAGCTGGGCTGAAAGACGGAAGCCATCTTGGATCTGTATCACAGGAGTGTCTGGGCAAGAAGGAGACTTTGCCGGTCCTCTTCTTCTTCTTCTTCTTCATCATGAGCATGTAAAAATATCCTGGCATCATCTTGTGTCTTCACACAGTGTGAGGTGGAGGAGCTCAGGCAATTACACTCATCTGCATGTGTTAATATGATTAATTAGCAGGAATAAACACTTTCCTATGACACAGGCTACATGGTGAGCCACACACCTGCAGAAGCTCTGATAAAAGACAACGCCTCATGGCAAAGAGCCTTTTCATGAGACCTGCTAATTGGCATCTGAAAACGTTCCGGCTAATTAGGAAAAGGCAGATGAGGCTTGATTAGTTTGAATGCAAAGTGTAACTTGTGGTGCGGTGGGACTTGGGAATGTGCAGAGGTTTTATTTCTTCACCATCATGATACAAAGATAATTGCAATTGTGATCATTTGCATACGTTAATGAATTTGCGTGACGCTTCTTGATCAGACGTGGAATAAATAATTGATGCAGTATCAGCACCTACCATGACAAGTGGGACGTTTTGAAATAGCTAAGCGCATTAAGGTGCGAGTTTGATGGCTGCCATGCTCCCAGGCAAGGTGTGAAAGTAGAGCAGATCCTATCTTCTGCCTCCTGCACGCTGCGTACTCCATCGCCACTATCACACTTAGATTAGCTCCCAACCTCCGAAGGTATGCTGAGACTTTAAGTTTTTACAAAGCATTTAAAAGCCGAACCGAGTTAGAGCGAATTAGATGCAGCTCAGGAAAATAATTTTCGGAAGCCACGCAGAGAGTGGCGGAGAACAAAGACCTGTGATGGGAAACAAACCAGGCTGTGTGGGTGCTTTAATTGGAACATGGTAAACAGTAAATACATCAGATTGTTTCAAATGCCCTGGATGTAGAGGGGGGCACTCCCCTTTAATTAGCCTGCTTTCAGATTAGGCTTTATTGGAGGCAGGCAGGCAGGCAGGCAGGCAGGCAGGCAGCCACCGAGCCAGTCAGCCACAGGATATGCCCCAAGTTCAGCCTCCCAGGAGCTCCAGCAGCACAGATACAGGGCTCATGTTTAATTGCTTCTGTAAATGGTCAGAGCTCAAGCCCCCTAATTCCATTCCTCTGGGTAATCAGGCATGTTTTCACCATACAGGGCTAAAGAGAGTGAGAGAGACAGTCACATCCACCATGCAAGGTACCATGCCATACAATGCCACTTTAATGCCACTAAGGGGCTTCAAAATGACTCCAGCTCGTTTTGTGACATGTTACGGGAAAATCGTTTTAATAGCATGTTTGTTTTTTAAGTCATCAACCATTTTTTTCACACACTGAACAGGCATCTGAGAAAGAAATAAAACTCTACAGAAACAAAAACTTCACAGGATCATTTTAGTTCTTTGTTGCAGGGTGTCTGAAAAATCTGGTATCATAGGTGACAACAACATTGGTTGTTTGTTTTCCTTGAGTGTTGAGATTAACATATACAAGAGAGAGAGATCAAGAGTTCATTAAAAGCACTGACGCTCAGGGGAAATAATGCCACTCGGCATAAGCGAAGCTTTGACAGTCATTTTACAGCAGTCCATCAAACATTCATTCAAGCCTTTTTCTTTATTTTTTGTTCCCTCTTCCAGTTTGCGCAGGCTTTCATCGTCATTGTTTCCTTCTGCTTTCTCATAGTCCCATTAGAGCCTCTTGCCAGTGCAGTCCACACACGCTTTAAGTCTTTGCATGATGCACAGAGCACTTAAACATTGAACACAACATAAATGTGACTTTGAATGGGTTATACGGAGCTTCAGATATGGTGATGGACAGAATATCTTGGTAAGAAGCTGCCTCCTCTCCAGGGAAGAGAGGCAGGGCAGTGATGAGAATCCACAACAACAGAGACAGTAGCAGGAGAAGCATAGTGCACTGAAGAGGAGTGAAGCTCAGGAGGAAAGGTGAGGGTAACACGCGGGGGTCTTGCCATTCAGCATACCTGCAGACAAGGCAGAGATAGGGAAAGGGTTAGGGTCGCTGCCACAGCAGACACTGCAGGCTTACCTTCATGGCCCTCTGATTGTGCGAAAGCGTCACAGTTGTTTGTTTTGTATTTCTTTTTCCTTATTTAAGTGCTCTCTTCACTTAAAGTTCATGTTCATTGTATTGCATAGAGGTATCTACACAAAAACAAACGAAAATGAAATCTGTTATATAAACCTCTTAGAAGATGAACTCATCTAAAACAAAATGTGACATTAAAGCATTTTTTAATCAAGAAAACGACCTGGATGTTAAGAGCACTGAAACATAAGTGGCGAGATTTTTCAAGTGGTATTAAAAGCGACAGAGCTGTCTGTGTTAAAGCATTATATATTATAATACTGGATTTTAATTACTAATGCATGAATATGATAGCTGAATTTGCAGTGGGTTATTTCAGAGCAAATCTTCGACTATCTCACATCATGTGGACCAGCACAGTGTAAAACAAGGTCATTTATAAAACAAGTACATGGTTTGTTTAGATAGCATGCTGTTAGTAACAAGTATTACTTGGTGACTAATACAATAATTTCTTGTTACAGTATTATAGCAGCAGATGGAAATACTCAAGGATAGTACAAGTACATCAAAATTATACACAAGTACAGTTGCTGAGTGAATGATACATTCCATGACAAGCATTTATATTTACATTATCTTCTCTGCCAGAGTGCTTTCCACCAATTTTCTAATCTCTTTTTTCAAACTCTACATTTTTATTTTTTTTCATGCACCATCACATGTGTGCAGGCATTACTGCCTACATAAGAATAACACCATAACACCATTCCTCTTAGTTTTTTGTGTTTAATTTTTACTCATTTTGGTGCATGGTTTTCTTCATTTAGCGTGTCTGCAGCCATTTGTCTGCAGCCATTTGTCTGCTCCCCCCCCCCAAAAAACATTCTACTGTTACTATTAGAGCACAGTGATAGTCATAAAAGAAGATTTTACACTCTAGCACACTGTAAGTACAGATGGTTACATATTGTCATATCAGCAGCCCCTTTATTTACCTTCTGGTCTGTCAGCACAGAGTTGCTCTGAAGTGGAGGCAGGTGGTTGCTGAGCAAGGCAGCGCCAGGTCTGTCATGCTCGCAGAAGATTGTACCATTGATGTAATGGAAGCGATCGCCAGGCATCAGTCTGTTTCTACAGGTGGCACAGCTGAAACACTGCAGAGGAGCAGAAAAAAAAAAAAAAAAAGGAGACACGGGGTCAGACAAGGGAAATCTGAAAAGGGATCAAATTGATGCCAGTAAAGCACATTCATAAATAATGTGCTTGATACTAAAAACTGACACAAAACTCTGTGAAGAAGCAAAGACATCCGTTGTGGAAAAGCAGATGAATAAATATGGATCAAAATGTGACACACAGCAGTGTAATCTGTGTTTAAAAAAACCACCTTTAAATGTCTTATTATGTGTCTTAACCAAATTTGAAAAGTGAACACATGAGAAGAGAGAGATGATGGGTACAGTTCCTTTTCTCCTGGTACTGTAGGGACACATCTTTCCGTCTCATTGTCTCTCCCCACCGATTCCCAGATGTTTCTGTCAAACTAGCAGTGGGAGACAAAGCGCGCTGATGTGAGAGCAGGGGATTTACCTTGAGGTGGTAAACATTTCCCTGTGCCCTCATCACCATTTCGTTGGCTGGGATCGACTGGCCGCAGGCGCTGCATGCCCCGCTGTGCCCGAACAGTCTGCAAACACAAAAAACACAGATTGCTCAGTCTGTACGGCCTCCAAAATCTGAAAAATCAGCAGCTTCATCTCCTCCTGTACCACCGCCCCTTCCTTCCTTCCTTCCTTCCTTCCTCTCACCTGATGTAGTCGCTACGACACAGAATCATGCCCCCTTTGCTGTAGCAGGTGGTGCCAATGTCCCCCAGCTGGGCTTGGCAGCAAGAGCATTTGAGACAGCGAGTGTGCCAGTAGCGTTCCATGGAGAAGAGCAGGAAGCGGTCGGCAATCTTCCCCCCGCATCCTGCACACGACCTGGGGGCCGGCGGCACGACTGGCGCTTGGCTGTTCACCATGCTGCCCTCGGAGGCTCCTGGACACACTGAGTGGAGGTTTGACAACTGAGACAGATGTAATCGCTAGACCCAGCTACGTTCGCTTTATCTTTCACCTTCTTAATATGACAGATTTCACTGTCTGACATGACACTTCGGACATGACGGACTGAAACGACACAAAAAGGCATATTTTTGTGTGTACAATATGCTTAATTATTATGCCTACTTACTGTTTCCATTGTTGCTGTTGTTGTTTTACTTTAACATTAAAAATTACCATGATTATAAGTAGGACAAGTAGTTGACTACACCCCTTTTTGTATTTATGACAACACACGCATCAGCCATTTCCACTTGCTCAGACAAACTCCCACAGGCTTTCAGCATGAGAGCAACAGATTGATAACATGGCAACTTTAAGAGCTGTAACGGGTTGACTTTACACCATCAAGCTGATCAATGAAAGAACCACTGAAATATCTCCACTGATAACACACACGCTTTAACAAGCAGATGACTGTAAAACATTTTTTAAATCTGTTCTCTTTGGCTCCATAACTTATATATATATCTACATAAAAAGCAAGATTATTATTGATTTCACATGTAGACCGGGTGAATGGATTTGCAGGCTTTAACATTATGTCAGCAGTGTGTTTTGATGTTTAAGGGGGGAAAGGAGGGGGGGGGGAGTCACCAAATGGCACTCTGGGAAGAGTGCCAGTAACGAGACCAAATGTAATACTTACACCATTGTAGAAGTATTTTACACTGCTTTTCCCATGCGTGACTTAACCTTCTCTTTCTTAATTATTTCAGCTCAATTAGCACGCGCTGTTTACAGAGGAGATGCTAGCTTACAGGAGAGCTTTGGGCAGGAATGCGCGCGCGTGGATGGAAAAAGAGGGAGGAAGGAAAAAGAGACATGTTACCTTGCCGAGCCAGAGGTTTGTCCTCCTGCGTTGAAGTTTGCAAAGGTGGATAAATATTCACAACAGCCTCGCTTCGACTCGTGAAACCGCGCTCACACTTCGCCTGTTCTGGTCTCCATGGCTTTCCAAATAAAAGGTAACGTTAGAGCTACACAACATTTAAGCCCGGGACGGTACGGTGACGGTAATAGTTGAGCAAACTCTCCCCGACATCCAGCTCCGCGTACGAACAACTATCGTTACATGTAAGCGCGAGGAGCAGACATGACGCAGCTTCTCCTCCTGCGCTCTCTGTCTGTTACAGCTGTCTGTCTGTTAGCATGCCTTCATCTGTTTCTAACGCTTTTGACAGCGACTCTATTCATCAAATTGCGCAAGGGGCTATTTAAATTACCAAGAGGCACGCAGCCGACATGAAGCGCGCAGCAGCCAATGGGAAGGCAGGGGGCGTGGCCGCAGTCAAAATGATTTATGAGTTTATAGTGGCTTATTAATATGCACATTCACATCCCTTAAGCTCTCCGTAGGATCTCACGGAGTGTGCGTGCGCTGTTGACATGATGGGACATTTAAAACAGCGTCCAACAGTTACATTTGTTTTGAAGTACCTCTTTAAAAAATATCTCACTTTACTGCATTAACCTGGACGCACATTTAAAAAAATAATCAAACATTTTTTTTAATTATTAATTAAGTCTATTTTTTATGATAAAAATTTCAGACTCAAGAGATAGAGACATAAAACTATTTTTTTTTTTTTTTGGTCATGATTATGTTTATAAAAAATATATGTATAAAATATAGGGGCAAGCTTCACACCAGCATGTCACACATTTTTCATACAGGAATAATGAAATAGTTCATGTGTGCATGTGAGTATGTGTTTAAGAGTCACTATCTTATTCTTCCATTCTTTTTTATACTCTTACTAAAATCTCAGATATTATTTCACCAAGTAATGCAATAAAGTCAACAATAATTTTTTCTACACATTGATGAGAGCCACAATGTATGAAACTTGCTGAGGCTCCCTGCCATTGCATCTTTCAATTTTCCTCCACCCTTCTCACAGGAAGTTGAAAGTAACACATCTAAATTCGAAGGAATAGGGACTGATAGTTGCTCACGGGCACTTCAGCAGGGCAGACTAGGTCTCAGTGTGTCCAGCAGGTATATCAGTACACTACAATACAGGGCAAGACATCTATCTGCCACTCTGCTATACTTCTAGTTAAGTACCAGTAGAGGACAGCATCCTGTAAAAGGTCTTAAGAGGCACCAATAACATTTATTTTCCCGATAAAGAGAAGATAAATGCACATTTTTAATGTGTAAGGTAAAAGATTTCTTCTGTGCACACAAAGGGGTTGTTTTTCTCTAAATTTGGAGCCCAAATTTGTCAAAAATCAGTATTAATGAGCGCCACGCTTTTGCCAAGATAATCAATCCACCTGACAGGTGTGGCATATCAAGCATATCAAGCAGGCTAATTAAACAGCATGATTAATACACAGGTGTGCCTTGATCAGCTCACAGTAAAAGACCGCTCCAAAATTGGCAGTTTTATCTTGAAATATGGCATTTAATGATCATTCACTGGACTTTGGAGAATGACCAGAGCTACAGATATACATTTTGGTTTTTGTGCAGAGATAGGTGGGGTCCACAAGTCAGTATTTAGTTTGACCACCGTTTGCAGTAATGCAGTGTGACACATCTCCCTCACATAGAGTTGATCAGGTTGTTGACTGTTACCTGTGGAACGTTTGTCCTCTCCTCTTTAACTGCTGTGTGGATTTGCTGAATACATAAATGAATTGTTGTACATGTTGACCCTGAAAATTCCAAACATGACACAAAAAGTGGCATCATGTATGGTGAGGATGCAGGTCATGCAACAACTAGAATGTTTTCAGCTTTCAGAAACAGTGTAAAACTCATCACACAGGGCTGCACATTCTGACAATAAGTGCAGAAATCATAAAGATTCATGTCAGCTGTTTTTCTGGATCACCTGGAACAATCTGGCTGGTAACAAAGCAGGATGTTGTCCTTGTGTAGATGAGAAGTCTTTGAATTTTGTAAAATTCTTATTATATAAGAAAATTAAAACTCACATTATGGGCTATTATTTAATCAATTATTGGATGCACCACCTGGCAAACATGCAAGATGACCTAAATCACACTACCTAACAAGTGCATGCTGGGTCTGGCTGAATGCTTAATACTAAATAATAATGATGGATCCTCCATCCTTTTTTTAAATGAGTGATTGATTAAAATGTTTATTCTGAACAAGTGAGCAACGAGAAACTACAAAACAGAATTGTTAATATAAATTATTTGGAAGCTATTTTTTACTTTTTAGGTTGCAACCACTACGTGGTGAGCGAGCCCCAATAATTGTCTGCGATTTTATATGATTATTATTTTTCTATATTTTTGTCATTTTGAGATATTGCATTATGAAGTCAAAATGACTAAGGATGAGGAGAAGCACCAAAGACCTCAGGAATATCTGTTAAATCCTTCTGTTTTCAGAGAATCAGACAGCTGGAAAAAATATTTTTTTAACATTTAGGAATACTTTTATACAGATTTTACAGCATTTTTTCTGTACATGTTTTTCTGTCACTGAAAATACATCTGACCACACCAGTGGATACTATGTACTAAAGGGAATATTCCACCCATTGGGCCTATATTTAGATTCCAACAAATTTTTGTTTGGTTTATTCAAAACTGTTACCCAAACAAACAAACACACACACACACACGCACACAGAGTTAGCCTCTGTTTGTCCTATTTAAATTTACAGTGTTGTCATTATGGCACATTACAGCTTAATTACACTTCCTGCAGTGACACATTCCCCTAAATATATCGTGTTTTCTCTCAAGGAGACTAAAAGTCAGACAGCCAGAGCTCCAGTGTGAGTGAGGAAATTCCAGAAGGGAGTGGCAGTGACAGTTATTGGGTTCTCGATGAGGACTATCACCCAGAGACACGGGACAGAGGAGAGTCCTGCACAGCTCTGAAACAGAGACAGTGAAACAGATCAGGGAACGGCTCACAAAAAGAGACAGAAAAGGAGAACCTTGAAGTGGAAAAACAGTGAGTACGAGGGGGTCCAACCCAAATTTCAGGGAAAGTACAAGCCTAACGTGCAAAGGAGCCTGTTGAGATCGTATAAAATCTATTTCCTGTTGAATTCATAGATAAGATTATCTTCCTCACCAGCCTTATTGCATGTCAGAGAGAGAATGACAAGCTTGACCTTACAAACTGAGAGCTGAAAGTCTTGGGAAAGTCTGGGAAACAACCTGATAATGATACATAAAATAAAATTAAAAAATCCAAAATTCAGTGGCAGATCCACTGCCTGTCAACAGATTCAGGGACATCATAGCGTACCTCCACTTTATTGAAAATTATCGATTTTGTCAACATGGCCATCTAGGCAATTCTTCCAAGTTGTCAACTTTTGTGGTCATTTCACTTTTATCGGAACAACATGAGATTTAAGATTAAGAATCGTTTGTTTTTCAAATGTCCTTTTCTATTGTTGCTGTTATCAGATGTACCGATGTGTATCCATACCATTTACATTAGTAAATGGTTGATAAACATACTTCTTTTTGTGGACCCATAATGGGCTAATTTAAATCTCATTGATACCATTAATGCATGGTGTTCACTGCAGTGGATAGATCCATAAGCTATTTAAAGTAAAGGTATTTTTTTTAAGTATCAAGCCTAAAGTTTTAAGTATTAAGCCTAAAATAAATAATAAATAATAACCACCTTTAAAACAAAAACAAAAATAAAAAAATATTGCTTCATAATTTGATAATTAATGCATGAAAGGAAAAGTGAAATCAATAAATCAATTCTCAGGAATAAACTCACCAATTTACACACATGGAAAGGGGGAGGACGAAGAAACTAAGAGTGGGAAAAAGCATATGTCAGTGTTTAATCCACTGCTGATGTGTAGGTAAGGCCTCTCTGCTGTTTCTGACAGTCATCCCTGTACCAGCTGCTATAGTTACACTTGGAAAGAGAGCTCTGTGGACTAGTTATAATAGATCAGTGGAGTCTACTGGTTTCTACAGATAACTTTTGTTTCATAGAGTTTTGTCCACATATCTGCTGGTTAGTTCTGGAAAGGTTGATGCAGAGGAGAGCGATTGTTATTCATAGTTTAAACCAGTGCACAAGCTGCAAAGTGCTAAAATTTGATCTAGTTTTTAGTTTGGACATCTGTAATATGATCTCGTTCCACCGGCGGATAAGTTGGCATGAGATGCAATTAATTATGAAGCCTAAAGGTTTTCCTGCTTGACTGGTTAGACTGGTCTGGAGACAGAACACTAGTTAGTGATATAGTTGAAATAAACAGCGTCATATCCACAATATAGTGTTGCAGTTTCAAAATGTGACCACTAGAGAGCAGTGAACACTCGTGATTCTAAGTACACTGTCTTGACATCTAGCTGGGCTGAGTCTTGTTTTTGTAGAGCATCTCACTTCAATGTTTTAGCCCAGTTGGACCTGAACCACCACAGTTTTGCTATGACAGTTTAATACAGATACATGATTTTATTTGCTCATCAGATTAACATGAATGGCATGTGATCAGTGATCAGCTGAAGTGATTGTTGCAGCTATAACTTCTCACAAGCACTATGCAGTGTCTTAGTTTCTGACAAGCCTTTTAAATCAGACTTTTGAAAATCTGGTCAGTTTTTCCCCTTAGCTACATGCTCACACCAGTGCTGGCCTGTACCTTATTTTAAATCCTTTACTAGAACTATTTTCTGTTGAAATGGTGATGCTGTTTGTTGGCCCTGTGTTTTTAACCCCCACTGTTCCTGTGTCAAACCAAGCTGTGGAACTACCTGATGGAGTGACAAATTCAAGAGCCCTTCCTGGCTTCCCAAACACAAACACATTATACTATCTCAATACCTGCCCCCACCTATTTATATACCTTAACAAAAGGTGGACAGCGGACATAATCTCCACAGCCCCTCACTCTGCCTTCTCCCACCTGGAGAACAGCAACACCTCTATAAGAATGCTGCTCACTGACTTCAGTTAAGCATTGAACACCATCTTTTGCTCCCAGCTGATGTTCAGATGGTGACCTTCACATTGACGCCTCCCTCCTCAAACTGGATGGTGGACGAAGTCAAAGTCTGCTAAGTTAAGAAGTCCAACACACCCACAGACTTCACTTGTTGGTTCTTTAGAAACTTCCTGACAAACCAACAAGTTAAGTTTGTGAGTGACCACATTTCCAGGGACCTCTCTGGGTCAGTGAACACACAGATCTGGGCGAGAGGGCCAAGCACACACCGAGCAGTGTCTGAATTATTGTACAGTATCATCAGGAACCCCTCTCACTTCGGCCACAAACCGTTTGCACTCCTTCCTTCTGGAGGCCTAACAAGACTCTTACTTTGCCCCTTTCCCCTTTAACCCCAGGCCCCCCACCCCCACACACCATCCTCTGGCACAGCTGCAAACTGAACATCTGTATTAGACCTGCCTCTGCCTCTGCTCCACTGGTTGTGTGCTCAGACTTATTTACTACTGCCACACCTTTGCAAAGACACTTACCTGTATGCTCACACATAGCCATACCTATAGTACTATCCATATTGTATGGGACAAATAGTAAATTCATATTCATGTGACTAATACTGTACATACCTGATCCAGAGTTTAGACACGATATGTATATCATACCTCCAGCTGTTAATTCTGCGTAGGGACTACTTATACCCATCTAATCTGCTGTCAATAGTCACATTTTATCTAAGGATAATAATTTCACACTGTTAATACTGTCAATACCGTATATACTCTAGATATTTATATTTCTACTCTTTACTATTTAGTCAATTTGACACTTAAAACATTACTCTGCATTTTCTTGCTTGTGTTGTACGTCGCTTTGGACAAAAGCGTCTGCTAAATGAAATTGTAGAATTGTAGAATTGTTCTGTGCACTTCTGGTTATGCATATAATGTAAGCAAGGTTTTCTACAACATTTTTTTTGGAAGAGATTATGTGGGCACAAAAGCAAGAGGATTTGACACAGACTTGATCCAGTGAGCAAACACTGTGGTATAGGAGCATCAGCATTGTCATCAGCAGCAGCAGCAGCAGCAGTAATAGTATAGCATTTGTTCTCAACAGGGTGGTAGTAGTCACTTTGGTAGCGGCGGTCCTTCGAACAGTTTTGACGTCACAGTGTTTACCCAACTGTGAACCCTCAGTCTAAACAGGATCCTTTGTGAAAACGTTGACCTTAGTTCCATAAAAGACGTTAGCTGTGAAATTCACTCACAAAACCTGATGAGTCATGTTCCACACATTTGTTTTCAGCACAACATCCCAATAACAACTCATGGAGATGTGTTATTATCCCACATTGTGCTTAAGGGGAACCACTTGGATGCATCCTTGTTCAGAGTGCATGGCGGGGTGGGGGTTGAGGTACTTCCTCTGCCGTAGTTGGTTATGCAGTCCAGGCCAACTTCTATCGCTCACTGAGCCCCCGTTGATTTCCGACATATTTCCTGTTCCTCTGTCAAGGCTATGCTGAAAGTCACAGCTCTTTGTGAGGCTGGACAACACCTGTAACTTCCAGTCTGGGTTCCCAGCCAATATAAACCACTGTGGAGCTTCACAGCAGGGCTGGATGCCAAAACAATCCCATTTATGAAGCCCCCTCACTGTGATGTGGAAAAATTATTCATTCTGAGGCTCTATTTTCTCTCATTTATGAGTAAACACTGAAGTGGCATCTGAATTTTGTGGCATCACGTTGGAAATGACTCATCCTTAATATCTCCTGAGTACACGGGTACTGGATTATCATGGACCACAGAGTGGTGCAATGCATGAAGGGAAAGCCCGCAAGTTAGTTATTTTTCAGTGGAAATCATGAAATGTCAGTATGATTCTTTACAATGGTGCTAAATGAATGTGTTTTTCTTTTATAATCCTTTGACTGCCAAGTGTCAAACGACCATGTCATGATAGTCCACGGACACGTTCAGTATTGAAAATCGTTGTCAAGAACTAGTATACCAGAGGTCTGTGTTATGCCAGTCTGAAGCATCAGTCATGAAAAAGTAACATTCACTCACCTGTGTGCAACACATGGAGAGCTTGCTAATCTAGTGAAAGCTAAGCGTTAGCGTTCAAGCTAACCATGAACTAACTGGCCGAGGCCGCTACAGTGTTAGGTAGTTATAACAGCTCCTGCTGCTTCTCTCTACACTGTACTCTTCACTTCCTCCTAAAAATAGCACTACACACAAATGCCAATATTTTTTTTGATGAAACATCTATTAAGTTTTTACTTAATTTAAACAAATTTAAATAAATTAATACACATTTCATGCTTTATCTCTTCCATCACAGACTGTTGAGAACCTGACGTCTGTTCTTGTTGACAAGCATTCGGTTGTCTTAGTTTGTTGCTTTCTGGAAAGTCCGCTAGAAAACCTCAACCTAATCAAAATCACTGGACATTAATCTATGCTTTTTCTTAACGGCAAGATTAAAGCTACCGGGAACCTCACAACTTAAGTGGAGATCATTTTTTTATTTCCCTACCTTTACCACTTTGCTTTTGATCTACAGAAGGACCACTTAAATGTGTCCATTGGTTGGGATATTAATCCCAAGAAAGCTTTCACTTTAACATATAAGAAGTATCATTTTCCAATATTACATTTATATTTACGTGTTTTAACCGATATTTCTTTTTCCAATATTGAGATAAATTTGAGATTTTAAAGTAATCTTCGAACCTTTCAGGGAAATTTGTCTCAGTTGCTTCAAGGAACTGATTTCAACTCCGTCCTGATAGACTGAACTCAAACAACCATTGAGCCTCAGTGAGGGTGCAGACCCACGGTCGAGAAACAGCCCCTGAATTATTTCTTGAACTATCTGCCAGGCTCTGATGGTAAATGAACCTATGAATTTCACTGAAATGTCAGAGTGTTTCTTAAACAAAAAGGTTGTCAAACGTTGTCATGGGACACAAGCTTTGGTGTACAACAACTCTACTGAAAGGATCATTTCCCTGAATTTACACTCACCAAACAGCCCCAGCAGACAAACATTGTCATCAAGGGTAATGGTGAGCAGTCTAGGTCAAATGGGAACCAGTGGCGCCATCAGTGACGATAGCAGATACAAAGGAAGTCTCCATGGTGAGATGGTATGCCATGTGTGCTTTTTGGTTCCTGCCTGTCGGCCGAATGTCAAAAGAATTCGTCTGATGCGGGCTGAAGAAAAGGAAACTCATATCTGACCTGTTCTCAGTTGAATTTGAATTTACCCAATAAGAAAACATGACAATATTGTATCCAGTACACTCATGATTGGAAACAATCAAAACTCTGCACTCTGTATTGATGATGGTGCTGACAGTGAGTTTCACTTATTTTACACCTCATGCTTGAAACTACCACATTTGCAAACAAACAACTCTTTGACGCTGTACTGCACATCAAGCTGCACATCAAGCTGCACATCAAGCTGCACATGCAGCAGATACCAAGCAACCTGGATTTAATGTAAGGTCAGTATCTACTGCTCTATAAGTTTGATCTTCATATTTCAGAGAAAATTCTGTCTCTCTAACTGAAAAATAACATGTTTTTTTTGTTGTTTGTTTTTTTTACCAAATAGTCTCTACCTGTGTGTGTCTCCTAGTCTGCTGCTGGAAATGTGGATGGTAACAGTGAAGCTTGTGAGGTGTAAAACCAAAACAATGAACTGAAATGGGCTAAAAGGGTCTCTATCGGTGAGGTGATTCAAGTCAGGCGATCATTTTCTAGCACATTTCACATTATACATACTCTTTGATTAATTGCTAAAATAATGTCAATGGGCTCTATGTTCCTTTTGAAACCAAAAGCAAGAAAGTGCTTTTTGTTTTCTAATGAGAAAAAATTACACTTGGTACAAATTGTTTCTCTGTAACTTTTTACAATATGATTAAAGGCTAACAAGAGCCCTTCATGTTTTTGTTTGATTACTTGTATATTTGGAGAGGCATAAAAAGTAATATATGAGTATTTTTAAACCACTACTAGTGTGGCATTGGGCTATTCATCAGTTGTTATCCATCCATCCATCCATCCATCCAACAGCACAGTTCAGAGCAGCATATCATATCACAGGTTACTCTATCACCACGGCTTTTAAGGTTTTCTTCCCCCTCATCAGCCTTACTTCACAAACTAACTGGCACCACTCTGAGGCCAAAACTGACATCAGTACACTTAAAATATCAAAATACAGTGGCATAGTGAGCTTAAAGTTGAACACATTCACACTCCTTGAAGACTGAACTCCTTCAACTTTTGACACTTCAACAGAACTTTCCACTCAAGCCAACCTCATCCATTTCCACTAGTGTGTGTGAGACACCTTTCGAACAGTTTAGCTACTGCCACAAGAGTGAGGCAACATACCAACAATAAATTTCTCTGGTCTAATTTGGTGGAGATAAAACCCACACCAGTAGTTTTTACCGGGGCAGCTAGAAGCTGAAAGTGTCCTCATTCTCTCAGGAGGAGGCAGAGGCTGGGGTGAGGAATCTCGTAGTCTATCGTGATGTTTGTGCTTCAGAGGCAGCTGAAGCATCATGTAAGGCCACAAGGCAACATGAATGTGGACCTCTGGCTAAATATCTGTGCTGAGAAGCTCTGCAGTCAGAGTGAGACACTGCAGAGGAAGACATCTGTAAAAAGACAACACAGCGACTGACTGAATCACCATCTATATTTCAATATAATTTTCTCTTTGACATTCAACATTTTCAAAGCTTTTTGGCTCAAAAACAAAACCTTGCAGCCAGAGGGAGCGTGATATGTTGGGAAAAAGAATCACTATTGGGTCTCCAGCATTGAGATGCATTCCTTATCAGCATTATTCTTATGTTTCCCTTGGTGCTATGCTTCTAGCTAAATCACCCAAAACTAAGTTCCTGCTGAAGTGCTTTCAAGCTTCTTCCTCACCCAGTCTTAGTTAGACAGAGTGTGTTATCTCAGACAGGCTACTTTTTCTTCCAATCTCTAAGAGCACTTTTCAACCACTGAAAATGTGTTTATGCTGAGCCTACCAATCAGGACATTGCTGCTTAGATGCATCTCACTCCCACCATGCCACTAAAAAAAGGAGCAGCACCGTTACTTGCAACCATTCTTACTCCAGGAATGGCTAGTTTGCCTTGACATGGCATTTCCTGAGAATGGAGTCACAGCTTCAGGAGGCACATCAGTTCTCTTCATGCCTTGGCTTCATCGTCGCTGTCCGTCGATCGATGTTACCTCTGCTTTGAATGCTGTGCTGTGGAGCATGCATGTGGGGAAGAGGTTCTTCATTTGCCTTGTCAATAGATGTTGATGTTGGGAATGTGATACTTCTTGCTACATTACTAAATTCTAAAAACTTAATCATCAGCCAAGAAAAAAGCCAGTAAAGAAGGGACTTAACAAGTTGATACATTTATTTGATGTACAGGAGTTTATAGACAAAAACTTCTAATGAAAACATGTAACATGTCTTAAATATATAACATTTATCCCTCAAAATAAAGCATCATATGTACACTGTGAAAGACACACACTTACACAAGCACAAACACATACACACACATTATAAAATAAAATCACACCCCGAAAAATGAGGTGATCTTAGAATTTACCACTCCACAACCAAGAGTGAAGTCTCTGCTTTTATCCATATACTTTAGTAGCATAATGAGCACATTCTCTGTAAACTTTCTATCATGAAAGTTCGTCAATCGTCATCCAGACCAATACACTTTCACCTAAACACACACACACACACACACACACACACACACACACCCATGCACACTTCATGCATTTCACAATCAAAACAGGAAATATTGTATCACAAAGGACAGGCAATAATGAACACACAGTCCCTATAGTCACTAATGAATATGTCTATGTCATCTAGTTTTTCCTCAGTAATTCAAAATGCATGTCCATAATCCCATAATCACTTGTCATAAAGTGACAATCTGTTACTGGTCTTAACAACCTTCCTTGTATGACAAATTGTTATGTCGCCCTCTGTGGAGAGGAGGCAAAGTTACAAATAAATAAAAGAAGTTTCAGTAAAAGCTCTCTGCCAACAATCACAGCTGCACACTGCAGTGTGTTGTCCTCAGTGCTGCCCTGGTACTACAGAGGTGAGACACCTCCAGTGTGGACAGACTGATGTCATTGTGGCAGGAAACTTAAAGTGCAAGCAAGCGTATTGCCTGGTTAGGGAGGAGGGAGGGGGAGAGAGGGTGGCAGGAGCTCTCCCAGCTGGCACACTGGGAGGCGGTGTGTTTGGGAAGGAGGAGGAGGAGGTGCAGAGTCTTTTGCCCAGTGTGCCAGGCCAGAGAGAGCATGATGAGTCAGCCTCAGTGCCTGAAGGTGTGGATGTCATTGTGGAGGCTGACTGAAGGGCTGGAGGGCCCACCGTGAACGCGGCAGCTTGTGCTGCAGCTGCAGCGCTGGATCCACATGACATTTTTGTAGAAGCTCTCGCCGTCGGAGCATTGGAAGCGAAGCCTCACCGTGCGAGAGAGGGAGGGTGTGCAGCAGCGGCCATCCATGCAGGAGCCACAGGTGCGAGGGCGGTACAACTGTGCTGTGGAGCATCCAGCGAAGCTGATTCTGACCGGTTCCTTGGGACGGACAGTTCGCTGACACTTCTTTCCCTTCTGGCTCACCGCCGAAACAGAGACACAGTTAAAATGACATCATGAACTCTTACTCAATATTTTCAAAGGGCAATGCAGTGTTTATGGATTGATTTATTCAATTTTATAATCATTTACATGAAATTAGAGCATTTTAGTCAGACAGTTTAAAAAAAGTTAAACACACAGCTTATATTCTACTTATATCCCACTAATATTTCGTGTCTATTTCTACTAATATTCTTTAATTTCCTAGTGAGCATATTTTTTGGCATACCTTGTTAGGTACAGGAAGCTGCAGCTCGCACTGCCGGATCTGGCACAGTCTGGTTTCCCTGACCAGGCGACAGTCTGAGTTGTTATTGGTCACTCGACTTGAAATGCCCATCCCACATGTGGTGGAGCACTCTGTCCACTCTGTGGTTTGTGGGAAACAGCTGTTTTCTAGTAACACCTCAGACATGGGGAACGACACCATCTCTGCAGGAGAGCCAATAAAAAACAAGGGAACAAGTTACAATCAAAAGATGTATCCCATCAACCATTTGGGCATTATTATGTTTTTGTTAAAAAAAAAAAAAAAAAAGTCATTTATATATTAATGCACCCAAAAAAATGAATCGTTATGAGTTTGGCAACCCCACTACCTTTATGATATTGCAAATGCCAGCCCAGAGTTGTTCAAAAGAACCATCAAAATCTATTGGGACACTTGTCATCATATTTACTGAGTCTGTGCCAAGTCATGCTCGCTTGTGATTAAACCCTTTCTATTTTGTTTGAGCTGCCACCCTCAAGAACAACATATCAACTCATGTCACATGATGAAAAATATATCTAAACTGGCAAAAAAAACCAAAAACAGATTTATATAATTAAGCTCTTTTTTTTTTTATCACATTCCCAGGAAGTTTATGTCTGCAAATTTTGATGATGATGCCATGACATTTTCATGAGCAGGGTCACTAGCAAGGCTTAAGACATCTAATCTTGCTTAAAATGAGAAAAACATTCAGGTTAGGTGTGACAGTATCTCAGAGCTGTAATTTAAATGCATGCTTTTCTAGTAAAATAGCTTGCACCAGTGAAGAACAATATTAGCAAATCCAATGAAAGGTGCAAGTTATTGATCCGTCAAGTTAGAGGCTGAAGCAGTTTTCATTGGATTTGTTTTTCAATGCAATCATATTACATAATGGAAAATTTTGTGTTTAGTCGTTGGGACATTGAGTTTAGACTCCTCACAGCAGCATGAAAACCTTCTTCAGACCATGGTGACCCTTCCTAAAGGGCCTCAGGAAGAGCAATGCAGGGATGTGCTGTGGTGTTTACCTCTGAATGTGGCCTCTCTGGTGGCAGCTGGGTGCCGAGGCTGTAGCTGAGCCTCCAGCAGGGCGCTGATGTGGTTGGGAAGGAGCTGGCTGTCTGGCAGGGAGGTGTGTGTCAAATCGTCTGGCTCCTCACTGATGTGGTTGTCGTCCTCACACACCCATTCCTCGCAGCACCTGCCCTCAGGCCTCGCCAGCCGGGGCCAAGAGCAGCGCCGGTCGGGCAGAGGCACCTGGTGAGGACAGAGGGGCATGCAGCCCACCACCCCGTCCATGCAGGTGCACTGGTGCTGGCAGGTAGGCTGGAAGTCCTCACCATGCTGGTACACTTTCCCATTGAACTCACAAGGCAAACCCTGTGCCTCAGCTGTCAACGGAAAACAGGAAAAAGAGCGGTGAGGAGAGATCTTCATAGAAGGACATCGTGAATAAACCTGCATTAGCATAACTTATACATCAAAGCCTGTAGGATCAAACTACATGAAGAAAGATCTTTCAGGAAGGGAATATTTCAAGATGTCAAGCTTTTAAAAAAATTTAAATGGCCATGTCAGTGATTTTTTGCTGCATATTAGGGGAAAAAAAGGTGAAAAAGAAGCAGAAATATCCTTTCTGTCAGTCACTGCTTTAGGTGAGTCTCCAAAAATCACAGATCCTATTCTTTCATCTTTAAAACTGCGCACCTCCCATTTTTAATGCAGATTCTCTTCCCTAATGACATCATCAGAATTACTTTCTTAGACTTACAAATGACCATACACAGCTATTTCCACAGTCTGAGTGAGTCTGTTTCCCACTAGTTTCCTGAGTAAACTCACCGTCATTTGTAAAATAATTAGCGTGCTCCTTAAATAAACTATGCAAATATTAGCTAAAACAATAATTATTTGTCATGTAAGTTATACCGGAGGCCATTATACTTCTCTGTCTAGAAAGTAAGGGACATTTTTTAGACCAGTGGCTCCAAAAATGTTTGGCCTGTGAATCCTTAAAATGAATGAATGTCCACTTGTGACTCCTCATGACCTGACATGTGACAAACAAACAAGGACGGATTTATTTCTTTTCTGTGTTTGGAGTAAAGAAGTGATTTAGTATCTTACACTGAAATACACAAGTGAGTGAAAAGTGAAAAAAGGGATTAATTAAATTTTAACAGCTTTTTAAAAAAAAAATCTATCTAATTATCTGGTGTCCACCTTAAAGGGAATTCTTGATTATTCACTTTAAAATTTCACATGCTAGATTTTCTTCAAGATTCATAAGAAGATTCTTAGCATCCAAACAACTAAACCCAAGCATGTACTAGCTTAGTTGAGTAATGTGCCTTGTTCAGCCTATTTGTCGACCCTCACCTCGACACAGCCCTCTCTCAGGGTCTCCTCCAGCCCCCAGATGGCAGCGTAGCCCCTTGATGTGATCGCAAGGTTCGGTGGCGCTGCAGTCCTCGTTGAACTGCCTGGCACAAACTTTACAGCAGCCACAGTGGTCGGTCACCCAGCTGACGCCCGGTGGGCACAGCGGGGGCGAGGGGTCGCAGGAGCACTCAGCGGGGCACTCGCTCTCTGCCTGAGAAACAGGGTCAGAGGTCAGCATGTGTGACAACGTCATTTTAAAGATGCAAATCAAAAGAATAAGATAGCTGTTCACCCAAAACATCTTAAATGGCTAAAAAATATGAAATTTTACAAACAAAAATGAACAAAGAGAAGGTTTAAAAAGAAAGCATCCACAGGTTACAACAACTTACCATCACTGCAGTGCAGCCGAGCACAAACAGGGTGGAAAAGATCTGCTGCAAAGTAACAGGGCGAAGCATCCTGATTACAGCAGAAAGAAAACTGGTAAAACCTTCAAAAGCAATGAAGAACGGCAAAATTTAGAAGTCTTCCAGATGGACCATCCACAAGAGGACAGAGGTCCTGGAATTCAGCTCCAGTATTTCAACGTATCCACAGTTGAGGGTCTGTGCACTGAGAGGTACACCCGTCTGCTCTCTGCCTGCTCTCCCACTGTATCTTGAAGTCAGCACAGGTCAGCACGGCTCAGCTCTACTTCAGAGAGGTTTCCCTGTGTGTGGAGCCTGTACTTATAGACACACATGCTCCCGCCCCTGCAGTGATATCATCAACTCTCCCCTCAAGACGGCTGGAGGGTGTCCAGAGGGAGGAGGCGGTGGGTTTGTTGGTGTGAAAAAGTGACAGAGACGTCTTTAAAATCGCTGTCGGGTTGTGAATGTGTGACTTCAGGGACAAATGTCGAGGTGTTAAAACTTATGCAAGACTCAAATATTTAATAACTAAGAGTAACTGGCAAATCCAAGCAACTAAATGGTTCTTTAAGCACCTGAATCCCCAGGCTTTAAGGGTAATCCCAAACCTCCCACACATACCCAGAGGTATTAAACAGGTCAGGTCATACTTGACAAATGTCTGCAAAGAAAACAAGTGCAGGACAGGTGTAATGGAAAACCTGAGTAGGGAATCCCACTCCATCACGCTGGTCTTTAATAGGGGAAGCTGTGTACAACTCTTCCACCAGCTCTGGCCAACCAGACGGCTCTGTCCTCTCCTCTGCAGTGTGCTGTGGGACACTGTGCTCAGGACATCCTGTGTTCCCTCCATCTCTTTCCTAATGGGCCACATTCCAGGAAATACAGGCCTATCCTCAGGTTCCCATGATTGGTAGGAAAAACTCTGCATTCCCATTGTCATCCCAGGGGCACGTAAAAAGTGTTTTGTTGGAGAGCAGGAAGGTCCTCACATTAAGTGTTGGCTCGCACTGTCATGAAACATGGGAAATGTAATTTAGGGCTTTTGATAAGGCTGCTGAAGGTCTCCCCCTGTTCTCTAAAAAACATGGTGTATATAATCTACTCAAAGAGGCCACTCAGACTGCATGTTTATATATATACACATTTATACATGCAGACTTGGCAAAAATATAAATGTAAGAGTTTTGTTTTTGTTCCAAAAGAGTTTTGCAACCTAAAAGATTTTTTCTCACAATAAAAGGTCACACTGCAGTTGTAGTTGCTGTTTAAGGCTACATTACTCAAGTTTTAGGTCAAGGTTTATGTATTTTATTTAATCAGGCTGGAATTACATACATTTACACATAAACACAACACAGCACAGGAAGAGGCAGATTTAAGTGGGCCTATTTGAAGCCTCTATCTAAGTGATGTTCTAATTTGACAGCTTTATCATATAAAAACTAATTTTCATATAGAAGAGTCATTTATACACGGAGGTCGTGGCTGGGTTATCCTGACAAAGTGCTCACTGACACTGATTTAACAAGTGGTAAACCATTAAATATGAAATAGTTCTTCTGTGTGCACAGAAAAAGTCTTGGATCTTTTACTTTGTGAAAAACTGGAGTAAAAACAAGAGTTTGGTTTATAGCAGTGATTACCAGTCTGAAGGCTGGAGAAATCTAGGAAGGCACCGGATGATTTGAGGGGATGAGAAAAAAGAAAAAAATATTTCTGTTACACAAAATCATATTTACGACCAGAACAATCTCACCAGATGTGTGTGTTCCACTCATTTGTTCTGGGGCTTCTGATAAGCAGATAGATTTGTTCAGTGGTCGCAGAAATGTGGACGCTTTTCCTTTTTTCTGCACACTTTAAGGACTTCCAGTCCATGTTGGCTCAGTAGCAGCTCTGAAGTTTGAAAGCTTTCAGCAAACATAGACAAGAAGTCCTTCAAATGTTCAGAAAAAAATATGGGAGGTCGTGTGATGACACTGAAAGGTAGTGAGTGAACTATGAGATGAGCTCTTCTTAGTTTCTGTTTTAAAGGTCAAGAAGGAAATTTCAGTCAAAAATTGTTTCCGGCAGTGGACTTCATCTCATGTCTTTGTTTTTTCTTTTAACATGCTGGACACTTTCAAATCTTAAAGCCTCAAAAATGCTTCAAATGAAAAGATCCAAAAAATCAAATGAGCCTCACTGATCAGCTCTGGGGGTGGGGGGGGGGGTTATAGTCAGTCCAATTTGTTTTAATTTTGCAAATAATGCACCTGTCACACAGCATTATTTTCAGCTGACATTAAAATCTGGTAGAGAAAGAGATATAAAGAGAGAAAGATAAACAGATGCAGAACCAGTTCAACCTAATAAAAAAACTTGTGTTATTATGGTTATGTGTTTTGATAAAAGTTGGTTATCAGCACATCCAGCTGATTGTTGCAGCGTGACCACTTTCTCTCTCTCTCAGCTCTGGGTTTGTCTGCACTTATTCCTAAAGGGTAATATATGGCTCTTAATACCTGATGCCCCGCCATCTTTACCAGCTGGTTTCTAACTTTGTGTGTCTGCTGGTGCCTTGCAGGTGGTGTGCAGTCAGTTTTATCAGAGGGCTTTTTTGTAGAAAACAGCTGCCTGCCACTGCCGAAAATGAAGCTATAAAAGCAGTGAGTGTAAACCAAAGCCGCCAAGGTATCATGCCAAAGCGTGTAGTAAACCAATGTCACGTTTTGCGTCTCTTAGATGTGAAAAGTACACTCTCTCATTCTGTGGTCTCGTTTGCATCAATGCATATATTTGCAACTGCCAGTAGGAGCTTCAAAGTGAAACTTGCTGAGAGGAGTTTCAGCTGACAGGCGCAGTTTGGTCACGTTTAGGCAATAAAACTGCTTGGTTAGGTTTAAAAAAAGAGTAAGTATGTTATTAGATAGGTTTTAAGAAGTCAGCTTTGACTTTTGGTTTTAATACAGGAAACTGGTCTCTTGGGAGAAAGTCGTGAGTTTGACCCATTTATTCACACAGTCTCCTCCACACACACACATCTTCACTTTCTCTCTGGCATTAACCCGTCGCACAAAGGTATTCTCCACACATTAACATGGCAAAACACAACACTCAGGACACAGCATCCTTCAGTTGATCTGTGAGTCTGTAATGGTATGAGACCAGGTTGATAAGTCGGGGGCCAGTCACCACTTTTAAAAAAAGAACCAAAGAGTGTTTAAAGGCTTCACAGCATTAGGAGAAACTTCACATTTGGGCAAAAATTTTGTTTGCTCACCACTAAAAGTGCCACTTTCACATTATGCATATTCAATCATGAAAATATTGATAGCTGCTCCAGGGGCCACAAACCACCAGTTTATGGTAATGAGAGAACTATTATTACCTTCAAATTTTGTTGTTTCTGGTGGTATTAGTTTTGTGGATTTAGATAAATAGTTTTTCACGCAACGATGTTTCAGAAGCCTCTCCACACTTTCTGGCATTAAAGAAGTTCCCATTTAAAGATGATTTAAAGATGTAAAAGGAGCAGCCTCAGCGTCCCACAGCCCATCCTGAAAGCCTCATCAAAGCTGAGTGTGCTGCTGTGGACTCTCAAAGGGTTCAAAGTTGGTCTCAGCAGACACAGCTCACTTCCTGAGAGCAGGTGTCGTAGCTCCAGACTGAAGCGGTGATGTTTGCCGTGAGCAGAGAGAGAACAACATCAAACCACGCGCAGCCACCCAGACACCCGGCTGGCTGGCCTGTAAAACCACCAGGGGAGTGAGTGTGTGTGTGTGTGTGTGTGTTTGTGTGTGTGTGGTGGGGGGGTGATGCTGGGTGAGGTGTGGGGAGGTGGGGCGAGAGCACCTTGTTGGGCAACAGGAGGGAGAAGGGCAGCAGTCTGGATTCTTGGCATTCCTGGCCCACAAAGGCAGGATGTGTGTACTGGCCACGCTGCGTCGGACACTGATGGAGGAGCCGAGGGGGGAGGGGAGGGGGTCAAGGGGGGCGGAGGGGTTGCCAGTTTGGCAGCCTCCTGCCTGGCCGTGTGCCAACCATTGTTTGTCAGCCAGGCAAACATTTCCAAAACACATGGAGGTCAGGAGTTGTCAGCGATTCATCACGCTGTCGCCCCCCCCCCTGTTTGTTTTCTCAGCCCGATATCTGACACCAACCACCAGCCTGAGGAGTCAGTCCCATAAATGTTTTCAACATTTTTCTGTCCGGCGTCTTTCAAGGAAATTGTTCCCGTCAGAACACTGAGTTCACTTGCAAACCCACCAGAGTCCTGTGTTTTCCTCAACATGTGTCACTTCATAAACATGATGAGGCTCCTCTCAGTGTGAGGAGGTGTCCCCGAAATGTGGTAAAAAAAAAGAAAAAAGAAAAAAAAAAAAAGGGGCAACTCCTGCTGAACATCTCAGACACACACTTTCATAGCAATCCAAAGGATAAACAGGAAGTTTGTACAGCGTGCAGGAAGTGGTGCTGTAATGCCTGAGTCAACCACAGAGAAGTGAGAAGACACAACAGGAACCCAGACAGGACCAACAGCAGTGGAAGCATCAGACAGAGTTTACACTGGACTCAAATGAGAGCTCATGGAGGGCAAAACTTGTGTTTGTACAAGTTAAAGAAACTCACAGTCGGCTTAATGGTTCATATAGGAAACACTCCTCCTCCTCACAGTGTACGTCCTCAGCATTTGGCCAACATTAACAAAGAATCACAGCCTGATTGTGCCTGAAAATATCTTTCCAGAATCAAAGACTTTTGGGAATGAATGATTTTACTGTCTTTGTTCAGAAGGTATCGAAAGCAAGTCATTCGCCTTTCTTATCGTGTGCACAAAGTGCCTGAAGAACGATACCTAATGGTTGAATTGAACTTGTGTCTAATTTCCCTCGACTAACACATCAGTCCATGACTGAATGCTTCATGTCATACATATACAATCACATAGTTGTCACTTTTATACAAAGCATTGTACAATAAGTGCATTCAGTCATGATACAACCCAGAACTGCAAGAATCGAGCACATCAAGTGTTCAATTCTTGCAACTCTGCATCAAGACTCCTCCAGTCTGCATGCGTCCTCGGCCAAGACACTGAGCCCCAAAATGCTCCTGACGGCCGCTCCATCTCTGTGTGCATGTGTGTGTGTGAGTTCCTGATGGTTGGCACTGTGTAGAAAAGGCACTTGCCATCAGTGTGTTGAAGTGTGTGAATAGGTAAATGCTGCCTTGTGTTGTAAAGCACTCTGGATAGTCAAACGGCTGGAAAAGTGTGACTTAAATGCAGTCAATTTGCCATTTACAAGCTTTCAGTCTGTGACAAAATGTGACAGATGACTCGCAGACACAACCTGGCATGCTGGCATTTCTATTCACACATAGGAAACATGAAAATGGAAGAAGGCAGATTTTGGGTTTTGACAGCTCACATCACTGGCTTGGGGAGGGGGGGGGGGTTATGAAGATGCAGGTGTTTGTCAAACAAAAGTTCTTGAGAAATGCTTTTAAAAACAAGACAACAGTGATATACTGCACTTCTCATAAGAGGAAGGGTTACATTTTTGGCAAAGGAGTGATTGAACAGTCAACCACAGTGAGGGGTTTAATGAGGAGCTGCAGGTCCACACCTCCAACTCCTCGGGAACTTCTCCTACATCTTCTACTGTGTCTTGTTGTCTGTAAAACTATGGCGTGCAGCATGAATCAGATCACAGCTGGTCATGGCAAGATGGAGGGGAACAACTGTTTACTGATTTATTTCTTAAAACAGATGATTTTGCTTGGCTGAACTCAACAGGCAAGCCTGTTGTTTGTAAGCTGCATCAGCCCGATATTAGTCTTCAAAAACTGGTATTTCGTTACACATTTCCATGCCTCACACAAGCTACTGTTTAGTGTTGGTATTAGATGCACTGGGCTTGAAAAAAACTCCAACATAAACCTGTCTTCATCAATATTACCATTTTGTAGCAACTGTTTCACGATAAAAGGGCTAGAGGCCGGGATAAAGAGGTGGCTCATACACAGGACCTTCACCCACAAATGAAATAAGACGTCCAGAATCTTTTTCTAAAACCTAACCAGGTACTTTTGTAACAACTACACAATGTTTACTACATGTTGGAGAGGCTTTAGTGGCCCAAATTTTGCGTAAGCAATATTGCAAGTCCTAGATGCCTTTTTCTTATTTAAAATACTATTCTTTTTCATGAGCCGACAAAAGCAAGGTTAAAAACAGGCCTAATTTGCATAGAGCAGTTTCAACACAGTATCCTCTCTTAAACCAATATCACATGTTCAGGAGCAGAAAACACTTTCTTTCTTTCTTTCTTTCTTTCTTTCTTTCTTTCTTTCTTTCTTTCTTTCTTTCTTTCTTTCTTTCTTCTGCATTGCATTACAGGCATTTAGAAGACATGCATGTATGTGAGACCACATATATCTTCAGTTTAAGTTAATATTTAATTATTCAAGCTACAGGTTTTTGGAGCGTCTGAAACTAATTTGCATTAGGCTCAGTAAGTGTTTCCCTCTAACACTCAGACTGATTTGATTTGCTGAGCATGTTCCTGCTCTCCAAGCGATGAAACATGACGTTCAGTTCCTCTAGCACCACCATATGGACAAACATGAAATTTTTAGTCTCATTCGTGTAGGACATCAATTATAACAAAATCAGTGGGCTGGCCGTCCCATTCAACAAATATCATGGTAGCAGGTGTCAAGAACATTGACATCTTCATGGGAGTAAGACCCAATGACTTTGCAGTCACATTACAGCTGTACCTGAAGACATGTTTTTTTCTTGTCTGGTTTACTGTTAAGTAGATGTAGAAGGAACTAAGAAGAAAACCTAATAGTAGTTGTGTTATAGTGGTTTTGTATGTAACCAGTAGATGTAAGGTACACATAGATTCAGTGTGGCATCAGCTGAGAGTGTGTGTGTGTGTGTGTGTGTGTGTGTGTGAAGGCTGTGTCCCGCCCCTGTCATGACACCGCCTCCACAGGTTACGTCTCTGCCACATTCCTCATGCTAGTGTCCTTAAAAAGCTTGTGGTACACTGCAGACATCATTCATCTGACTGTTTCCCTAAATGGGGTCCATTTACCTTCCATACACACACACTGTCTGTACTGTATACATTTATACTGAGTGGCCACAGCCGACCACCGGTTCAGTACTAGATTTCATAGATGAGTGTGAGCAGATTATGTCATAAATTGTGGTGCATTTGGATGCCCACATCCAGCAACAGGCATCTGCACATCAACCCACTGATGCCCAGAGACGAAGCCATTCTTCATTTTAGTCCTTTTCAAAATCACATTTAACACACTGGTATTTGTTTCTGTGCTTCTGGTCGCTGTTAAAAGATGCTAAAAAGCAAAAAACATTTGACTAATTTTTCACACATGATCATCCTCATCTAAACGTATAAAGTGAATCACATGACATACGGTGAGAAAGGCTCTGTTCTAAGGCCGGATTTCTGGTTATTCACAAAATTGAAAATGTCAATCGCATTTTCAATTGAACACTATCTCACTTGTTGAACAGAGTCTGTATGGTTCAGTTTCACCTCAGCTCTCTATAAATAGCTTAGCTCAAGTATTATCCTGAAAGTTGCACTATATACAATGATAGTTAGGCATATCAGCCCCTAACTGCTGCTCAGCGTTCTCTGCTGAAGCTTTGTGGCTGTAGTTGGTAGCTACCGTTAGCCATTAGCTAGGTTAGCCGTGCAGCTAGTTGCCTTATTAGCTGGTCAATCCAGCTGGAACCGGAGCTTGCAGCGCAGGAAAAGTATCGGTGTTTATAGCACGGCTAGCAGCCTCCTAGCAGAAAAGAAGCAGCCAGAAAGCGATTGAACATGGCTTTTTAAGACAACTGAGGCAGTTTCAGGGGTTAGAGTATCAAAGTGTTTCACCACGACTCTGTGAGCGACTCTGATGCTGAAGACTGAGAAGACTGGGAAGACATGGCAAATAGGGACAAGACAGGCATGAAGAGAGAGGAAAGAAGTGATGGCTCAGCACCGCCAGCAGGAATTTTTTGTTACATCTTGTAAATGTATTACATCTGGATAAACCCCTTGAGGTGTACCACCTCGTTTTCAAGAAGTGTCACCTTGTTTTCGATGTGGTCCCATGTGTAACTCAGTGATCAAGGGTTTGTTTTACAAGAAACAGAGCTGGTAATTGCAATGGAAAGACAAACCGAAAGGATTTTAGTGAGTTTTATTTTCTTTTGTTTCTGTAAAGCTCAAATAAAGTGTGTTTTATAATGAGTTAAAGAAGAAATGAAGCCTGAGACAGGACAAACCAGAGCTCACTGGTTAGCATGCTAACTGGCCTACAGTAGATCATCTGCAAGACTAGATAACAACAAGTCTTTGACATGACATCAGAGCTGTTACTTATTCACAGTGAGCCATTCAAGTTTCTTTGTTTCTTTTTATGAAAATTCATGGAAAAATGAGGTTCTGTGGTGCAGTGGTTATCACATTTGCCTCACACACAGACAGATCTGTGTTCAGTTCCCAGTAGAGCCATAGTTCTTGTAAATTTCCTTGCTGAGAGAGAAGAAAATGGGAAAATCTCATTAGAGAAGAAATCTCTCATCACAATACAAAGAGAGACTTTCTATTAAACAAGCTAATTTTTTTGTTCCTCTTACTAGGTTGCTCACTTTTTATAAATATGAACGTGCACCAAACATAAATAACATTAAATCCAAGTGCTACTTGACAAACATGGCAAATTACTTTGTAAGGCAATCCTATAATATACATGCTTGAAATTGGTTGCAAACTTTTAGATACGTGTTTAGCAACTGTGGAAAACAGCTGCAGTTATCCTAAAGAATGTAACAATTTTGAACTGGAAAAAAATCCAGATTGAACATGTTTTATCTCTCAAGTTATATGTGCAAGAAGGAAAAAGGATCATTGCTAAAACTGCAACTACAAAGCACTGCCACTGCAAAAGTACTTATTTGGAAGAATTTGTTCCAAAGTGCTACTCTCACTTCCTTTAACAAGGCTTTGGTTGGAGGGGTTTTCATTAGCAGGATGAGGCAGTTACACAACCTCGTAAACTCTCGGGATGAATAAAAAGTTAATGAAAAAGTTCTCCTGTCCTGCGTCCTGCATGTGGTGCTGCAGGTGTGGCTGCATGCATACAAGAGAGAGCTGTGATTTGAGCTGGCAGCTGCCCAAGCAGCAGGGCAGAGGGAATCTGTGGCCTGCACATTCCTCCTCTGCATCTAATAGCAGTGATGAAAGCACAGGGCAGAAATAACTGGCCACACTGCTACCAGTGCTAGCAATAACCTGGCCATTGTGTGTCTGGCATGAGCAGGTGTGCTGCAGGTACTGATGGACACATCCCGTCCACAGAGAGGCCGAGGCATGAAACAAGTGGATTTAAAGGTTCCCTGTGGGGTTTGCTTGTACCCAAACAAAAGTTCTTATACACACATTGTGTGTAACGTGGAACAAATGTTTACATTTCCCTCCTCACACACATTAGCAAACTCTTCTTTTAAATTGCTAATGATCTAACATTGTTTTCACCGATGTTTACTCGTCCTCTTCCTTTCTGCCTTCGTTGGCACACTGCACCAAATGCTGGCAAGTGAATGCCATCACATAATGAGTGAGTGAGTGGAATAGTGTGACACAATCCCTGGGACTCTGTGTAATGTGCACATGCACTTGCATGTGCAACCTTGAGTAGCATCCAGCTGCAGCCCCGGGGAAGCCCCTGGCGTGACGGAAGTAGAAACGAAACAAACAACACTACTCAGAGAGTCTGTCAATATGTTAAAGGAAGTCATTTTCTTAAAGGCTAAAAGGACTCGATGAATGGACATTAAACTCCTATGAATTAAGTTTTCATACTCTTTTCCCTGTGCTTCTATGTGACATTTTCTTGTAAACAGAGTTGTTGGCAGGGGGGCTAAGAAATTTTGAAGACAAACTGTACGCAGCACCATTGGGTATACGTCTTAAAGGTAGACTTAAGAAGATACTATTGTTGAATAATTTTCATTGTCTCGTTAATTTTACTGTAAATTGTTTTATAATATTAATATAAAAAATAGTTCAAAGGGTGCAAGTTCATTTTACTTTATATGGGGCATTTCCTATCCAGTACACTGAGCCATACTGTACACACTTCTTAATAAATTTATGTGATACATCACCATTGCACATTTTATAAAAATAGAAAGTATTTCAAACATTACTTCATTTTAATTTTAAATCACCACTTATTGTTGCAGAATTGGCATTTCCATCAATGTATTATATTTAATAGAGAATAAAGTTGTGTGTCATTCCCGTCATGCCTGGGGCTTCGTGGGGCTGCAGCTGGATAATGTTGTGGCGAACCCCTCCCACCTGAAAGGTGAGACTATGTCAGCGTCATGTTTATAGCTTGTGTTACTGCCCCCCAGAGGCCAAAAAATTTACTTTAAACTGCATTAATGTTCAACTTTTCTTGGGGCAGCACCAGGTGTTTAACTATCTCACTCACAACCTGGTGAGAAGTAACTCGCTGGTATTTGCTTGCTGCCGTGTGCAAACAAAGGCAGAGAAGAAGAGGATTAGTAAAAGAGGTATTTAATACAAATAAGCCTTTGACAGCTAAAAAAAAGAATGTTATACCATTTTTATTGTTTTTGTACTCTTACGTGTCACTTTCGTACGGGTACGTGTTGTTTCGTATATACGTATCTGAAAAGGTTTTCTCCTGTTTTTCTGTTTGTTTGTTTGTTTATAAGGTTTCTTTTTGTAAGTGTAAAGTATGTTCATAAAATTGTCAGATTTTGGAAAGATTATATGCACTGTATTCCACAGGAAGTTAGCTTAAAAGTTGACTATCAAACAATTAACTTTATTTAAGTCAACATATAAGACTCCCGTCTCAAAGGATCGACAGCACAACAACTATGGCAACACTGGCAGCATGCTAGCTGTGTAGCATGTACTGTGGGGTGCATGACTAGGACCAGAAACTAGTACAAGAACTAAAACTGTCCTTCACAGAAGGTCCCGCAATCTCTTTCTTGTAGCTACTTTTTGGTCTCCACCAACCCTGGAAAAAGTATCTGTCTCTCTTGCTGCTTCATGCTGGAAACTGTGATTTGGCTGAACCAATTAGTGGCCTCTTACATCTTGGCTACAGCTGGAGCTGGAAAATTTAAATGTGAATTAAAAAATGTAATGGAATAACAACAGTAAATGCCATCATACAATTGTAGGTTTACAGTACAGACCACATGGAGCCTGCACTGTGGGTGGAAATGGTTATTGTACATCTGGATAAATAAATAGCGATAGGTGTGTATGGATTTTAGATTTCATAACATTGGCATAGACACGTCATTCAGTGTTAGAAAGAAAGGGGAGCGGTGCATGTGGTGAGTTTATTTTTAAAACTAATACCTACATTTCTAAAACAGGTAAACTGAGTTTTGCAAATAAAAAGGTGGTTAATGGGTGGAGTCAGCCTCCATGACACCCGGACTGAAATTTAAGATACAGAGGGTCGAAAAACAAGAAAGTACAGCACATTTTCAGAATACTGCACCGACAAAGTAAGTTTGCATTAAAAGATACAGTACAATCGAAGGGGCAGCAGGAATTAGCTAAAAAAGACAGAGGCCAGAGCCGTCAGCACAGATGCTGCTTTTCCCTCCTGTCGATCTGACGTTTCTTAAACTGCACGCTGCATATTTAGTACACTAGAATAAACAAACTGGTATTTCAAAGGGACTTTAGTGTGGGAGCTGGCGGCGTAGCCAACTGACAGAGAGTGTCCTGTTAGTGGGCAGGGAAAAGGTGGCACCACTACACAGCGCTGACTGTGATTCAGAGGGGAAAATGTTATCACAGTAAAGCCGTAAACAGAAAACGTTCCAGGGCTCCCTACGGGAACTAGGACACAAACACATAAAGCTCACTGTGCCCCAGGCTGCTGGAAAACCAATATACAGTAAATGGAAATTAAGTCACTTTTAATCAAGAAATGACAGCACACAAGGTATTGAGTGCGAGTAAGAAACAGGCCTGGCCACGCTCAACCTCCATGCAGCTCAGTACAGGATTTGTTTCCTAAGAACCGGCGAGATCATTTGTTTGCTCAGCAGCTCGCAGCATGCACTAATACCCAGTGACAAATATTCAGTGTTATTGGCGTCTAAATTTAGGCAGGAGTGTTTGCGCTGATATTCAAATGGACAGAGGTCATTTATTCAAAGGGCTCTTTGAAATGTCTTCAAGGTTTATGGTGTGAAAAACTTTGAGAGTCTTGAGTCATTTCAAAATAAATGAAATGGACCAAACTGGACAGACAATATACTTTAATGCAGTTGATGGAACCAAGACTCTCCAGCACTGATTTACCACAAACAAGTCCAGTTATGATCTGAAGAAAAAACTTCTTCTCCGGTTACATGAAGTAAATGACTGAATTCATAGTATTTCAAGAACTAAATTAAAACAAACTGGACTGTTTTCGTCCAGAAAGTGTTTCATCCACCAGGCTTCTTCAGTTCTTCAGAGTCGTGGCAACTTCCATGCATTTAAACCTCTGTGTGCCCCCAACAGCTTCATGTCACTAAACAGCCTCACTGGTAGACCAGTACCTGTGAGATTCATCCAGTGCTCTCACTTTTTATTTAATTACAGGGTTTCAGTTTTGTTTCTAGTATATCTGTGTATGAATGTATGGGAAATGTCAGGGGAATATCATGGTTATGGCAAATACACTATATTCTAAATCCTTCTCTACACATTTTGTGTACATTATTCATTTGGATATAACGTACAAATATGCATGAATGCCGTGTTAAATGGTGAACGTTGTCCTGTCTGACCTGCACAAGCTCATTGCAATAAAGTTAACTCAATATGAAACAGCTTAACTCTAATTCACAAAGTTTTCGTGCTTTCAGTAATTCTGTCAAAATAGTAGAGCTTCTACAAAAGGGATTTACTGTCTTGGGACAGTAAAGCTCAACATGACATCAGCATTTTAGGTTTACGGCTCTTCCATGCAGAATAAGCTCACAAAACCTTAGTGATCAGGGGAAACTTTCTGAAGTTTTCTGCAAAGTTGGTGAAGCAAAAAACTCGTCACATAATAAACAATGGTGATAATATAACTGGATGAACCTGAAGTGCCGGCCTACACATTACACATAACCACATCATCTTTTAGCAAATGAATGAAGAGCCAAGCAAGGCTGAGATACTTGAAGACTTCATGCTATCAACCACAGCACAGACACATCTGCAACACACACTCATTTGTGCTGCTATCAGAAAAAAAGAGTGTGTGTGAACAAATAACTGCTTTCAGACAGCCAGCCTAAATGTAGAAACCTCTTCAATACTTTCCCAACACAATTCATTCAGTTTCCCACACAGTTTAAAGCCTTATTTGTCCATTAACTGGCAAATCTTGAATAAGTGCTTTAAATCATGTCTGAAACATGTTGGCATCATTTTTCCTTCTGTAGTCAACAAAATAAATAAATAAATGCAGGACTAAAAGGACTTTCTATCAGGGATGATGCCAGTTTTTATGTTGTCCTTTTATATTTGCATGTTTGGTTTCTGTTATTTAGCCATTGTTTTACTCTCCACAGTGTCTATGACCTCTTCTCTGGCTTTACAATGTTCTTTTTTCCCCACAGAGACTAACAGCAAATTTTAATAACTAACATTATGTTAAATCTCCCATGTTAAGTTCATTTGATATCACAGATCTGACTGAAATGTATAAGCTGCCCTCTGGAATAATATTACATATATATTCCATGTTATCCATGTATGGATTGGAGTGTATATCCACTCTTAAAAAAAGTGTCTTTTTTCCACACTGGTCCAGTTTTTATGTTCACATGAGCTTAAGTGACTCTACAGCGACACCTAGTGCTCTAAAGGAACAAACATCCCAACATGTTACATAACAGGAACTTAAGTTTGATGTGTCCAGCTGATGTCCTTGGGTTGAACAAAAGAAACTATTCAGTGAAGACATTTCCCATTTTAACATACTTGGGGCGAGTTATGGACTTTCCTTAAGTTTTGTAGAGACATCAGAGGCAGCATTTAGGCACATTTCTGTTTTCCTACTATGGCTGCTTTTTGAATCTACATGCCAGGAACTGACCATACCTGATAAATCCAGTATACTAAAGCTATGATTTGGCATTTAGTAGGACCTGTGTGCATAAACATAACTGGTGTAGTTGCTTGTTGATGTTGCTGAGCTGTAAACAAACTTCATGGTTCATGGTTTTTTTCTCAGCAACAAAGCAGCTTTGGCAGCTTTAATCTGGTCTGTTATCCACACCGTTAAAAATACACTGTTATTTTTGGAACTCTTTCAATAAAAGTTGGCAAACACCAGTCTTAAGAAATATAATGAGCTCCTGCGGACAAAACTCATTGGACACACAAAACAAGCCAACATGTCATTTATTTTCCACAATGGATTTCAGGTTAGCAAAACTGTGTAAAAGTTCTATGCTTAAAGCAGCAATCTAATAATTAAAAACCATGTAATGGTACAGTCTGAAACCACTGATTACAGGATTACTGCAGGTCCAACAAGCTAAGTTGCTACGATTCCATGTAAAAATGTTGATTAAATTGCATTGCTAACAGATATCACATATTTCATGAACAGTATTTGTTTTGATTCCTCTGTGAATTACGGGCCTCCGACCAAAATCGCAGTCTGAAACTGCATCTTTGTTCTCCAGGATGCTGTGGCAGCAGCAGCCGTCAGTCAGCAGGCCGACACAGAGGTAAAGAGAAGCGCCGTCTGATTGTTCTAGTGTTGAAAAATTAGACGCAGACTTTTATTATTCTGGATCCATCTCAGTTCAGCCAGTCTAGATCATCATCATCATCATCATCCTCATCGTCACCAAACAGAGGGGCAGGGGGGGGACGCCCCCTCAAGCTCTGGACACAAACAAGAGAAATCAAGATCAGCGTTTGTATTGATGCATTTAGATAAAACAAAAGTGAATGTAATCTTCTTAAAGCAGTGTAATGTAGCAATAAAACATCGCTGACTGACTCAACATCAAGACTAAACACAAGGTGCTAAATCATGTGAAAGCCAAGACTGATCCTTGCTCACCATCTCCTCCTCCTCTTCTTCTTCTGTGGGTGCAGCAGGTGGTTTTGCAGGACTTGCTTTTTGGAAAAATGGCTCCTCTCCATTTTCCTTACCCACGCCCCCAGTCAGACTGAGAAAATAGCAGAAAAAAAGAGTTGGGGGACACCAGAAGACATTGACGGAGGAAAAAGGGATGAAGCAAGCAAGAAAAAACAGTTGAGACAGACCATAAATGTGCAGGAACACATGCATACATTAGCAGAGATGGAAGGCACCAGCATGGTACAAGAACAGTTCAGTAATCTTGTCAATAACAGTAAGTTATATCAGCTTTCAAGACTGCATATGAAAACGTGTGCACAGGTCCAAATAAATCTTTGCAGACATCTTCACATGATCAAATGAAATAAGTAGATGCATCATTTGAGTTACTTTTATTTTGGGGGTTCAAAGCATACTTCATGTTTTTAGATGTATTCCCGTCATTCCCGCCGGCTGCTGGTTTCAGCTCTTCTCAGCACATTGGGACATTTTTTAATGTGGTTTATGGTTGTTAGTCCCACAGTTTCAAGCAAACCACTCTCCAAACACTGTGGTGCACTCAAGGACACTCAAGAATATGATTAAAATACTAGAAAAACATGCTGTATGAGTAGGTCATGAAAGAAAAATGTTGCCATTTCTTACATTTACAGCATGTTTTCAAACTGTTCAAAAAGTTTTCAGAAAAACACGCTTCAGTGTTTGATTTAATTGGTTTGGTTTTTTTAGTGTTTATTTATTTTAATGTTTTGCCTTTTTTCAAGTGCATCACTTTAAGTGACTTTTTCTTAAATTATACTGTATGTTATACTTTGTTTGAATGATTTTCTGGATGATGTCCTTTTAGAGGAAGTGTTTGTGTGTAAATGTTGCCATTGTGGTGGAAGTTTGCTTTTCTATTTGGTCTGAGTTACAAACCATTGATAAAATGAGCTTATCTGGTTGTGATATGGTGTGTGAGGCTGTGAATCACCTGGTATTTGGGACAGAGATTATGCATCACCTCCATCCCACCAGTTGTGTTAGTGGAAACGCTGAAGTTTAGACTTTGCTCGGACTGAAGGTGTGTCAGATTTTACTGACAGACACCTGGCTGTTAAAAAGGATAATAATCTGACACAGTCAGTCTCGATGCCAGGACTCACCTTGCCTCCTCCTCTGAGCTGTTTTTAAGTGCATTTGGTGGTGGAGGTGGGTTGGCTGGGGGTGCGAAGGCTTTCTGAGAAGCAGCAGTCATTTCGGCTGCATGCTCTCCAACGTCCACCTCACTGCTCACAGCAGCGTTACTTTCTGACACAGTTTCTTGTCCATCACCTGCTGAACTCTCATCACATTCATCATCTGGATGTGCAGACTTGTCATCTTTTTCCTCTGCAGATGCTTGTGGAGCACAGAGCTCTGCCTGCTCCTGCTGTACTTCAGACTCGACTGCTGCAGACTCTTGAGTTTGGACTTCTGTGGATGAAACTGGATGGGGATCAGTGGTGGCTACTTCCTCTGCCTGGCTTTGTGTCTTTGTCTCAGTTACAGTGTCTGTCTCCTTCTCAGCTGCTACTTCCTGATCTAACTGGGCCTCACTGACTTGGTGAGAAGTCAATTCAGCCACATGTTCCTCTTTCTCCTCTTCTTCCTTGTCCTTCTTTCCTTCCTCCTTGTCCTCCTCTTTGACTCCTCTGTCTCCATTTACATGTACAGTCTGATGAGAGGCCTCCCCTCTTTGTTTCACATCATCACTTTCTTCTTCTTCCTCCTCCTCTTCCTCTGCATTCTTACCAGGTCTCACTGAAGATCTGTCTGTGCCATTAAGCAGCTGCAGGGTTACATTCTGGAAAAAAAAAAAAAAAATATATATGTCAATGTGATTGAAGAAAGTTCACCGAAACACACTTGGTACTCATTTTTTTGTGCAAAATCAAATATCAGCCAGTGAGCATTTGAAAAAACGATAGCTGACCACAACCAGTTTATAACAACTGCATAATGTGACACAAACTAATAAGTGTATGTGAACTGGATACAAGAGACACTTTTTTTCAATCCATATGTTTTCATTATTTTATCCATGTGCAAAACATGCAATTAATCAGACATGTTTCTCTCCTGATGGTGCACACGTGGCAGAGATCCTCACCTTAATGGTGGTGACGATCGCCCCCAGCACAGCCTGGCCAGTGTAGGATTCACTGAGTTCAAACTCTCCTCGCAGAGAGTGAAACACTCCGTTCATCACCCGCTTCACCTGCAGGGAAAACAACAGCTGACCTCACTTTTGCTGCTGAAACATGAATAATGTCATATGCATCAATGCAGAAAATTAAACAAAAGCTGCAGGTAAACTGTGAGCAATGATATGTAGCAATAGTCATTTGTCATTGAACAACATGAATATTCCATGTTTGAGTTTCTGTCTCTATACAAACAGAACAATATAAACACATAAGTTCATATTTCATCGATAGGAAACGCTGCTTATGGCGCTTAAAACTTTTTAATAGAGAAAGTGACAAGGATTTATTGTTAAAACTTCTAAATGTAAATTAGAAAGTGGTTCTTTTTACAAGGTCGGTAATTAATAACTCCCATGAATCTACAGATCTGTTTGTTACAAGACTGTTTAACATGCACCCTGATATACCATGAAAATAGGTGCAGCTGTACTCTCTTAACAAGTGCAACAACAGACCTTGAATATATCTACATTTATGAAGATTCATCATATTGACTACATTATCATATAAAGATTATTATAATTATTGTAGAATTCATCTGTGTCAGAAATGTGTTGATTCGGTTCTGTGAGGCTGTTGAACATGACACTGTTCTAAGGTTTACATTATATTTTGTACAGGTTTATATTGTGCAAAAGGTTTCCAATGAAAAGTGATCTGCAAACACGTTGATAGAAGGACTTTAATGAACAATTTTGTTGGAGAAATGTTTCTGACCTTGACTTGTCCTTATTTTTTTCTTATCATGTGTCTTAAATCTTACTTATAGCTAAAATGTGACAGAGTACTTGCAGCTGGTAAACTATTTTAATACAGTCTGTTGGAAACTTGTAGATGAGTTTAGAATTTAATATTGTCCTTCTACAACTGTTGCACAGCCTTTATTGGTAATGTCCATCAGATTTTATAGTGACAAAGATCAGTGATTCCTATGTGAATATCAAAGTCCAGTATTTATGATATTATATTATATCACATACTGTTACCACCAGTATAAATTATTACAAAAAATCTCAAACTGGCAGAGTGTACTGCAGATATTAATACTGAATTGGATTGGAAGGTGCAAACATTATCAGTGTTGTGTTTCATGTAGCTTGTGACTTCCTGTTCAGCACCTACCCACTAAAACTGGGAGGAACTCAAGGTTCAGTCACCCTTTACTGACCTCTGGTGGTGGTAATGTGCTACTTGTGATCATTTTTGTTATTTAGCCTGTGACCATCACAGTGACAAACTTACACTTGTCTTGCGAATATTAGAAAACTGAAGGACATTATTGTCCTACACTCTTTTGTACCATTGCATTTGTGTGTGAGAGTGTGTCACCGTTTGACTCCTCACCTCGGCTGCAGTGTCTCCAGAACTCTCCTGCTCTGCCAGTTTCTTCTCCAGTTCAGCCACTCTTCTTTCCAGTTTCTCCCTCACAGCCACTCCCTGCTGCTCCATGGTTGTGTACTTATAAGAGAATAACATACAATGACTTTGAGTGTTTGTGTGTGTTTGTGTGTGTGTTTGTGTGTGTGTTTGTGTGTTTGTGTGTGTGCCTGTGTGCGTGTAAACAAAGGACTTTGCTATGGATGTAACTAGGAAAATAAAAAGCAGTAAGCAACTAGCAACAGTGACTTCCTATAAAATTCCTGGTCAGTGACACAGCTAATAATGCATTCTGTGCAAAAGATGACCATTTAATTTAATTACAGCACAGACTGACTGACATCTCGTCATCCATCTTACTTTTTCCTGCAGCGCCTGCAGCTTTTCAGTCTGCCCGCGGTGCTGCAGCAAACTCTGCTCCTCTGAATCTCTTGACTGCTTCAAACCTGTAAACTGTTGAAAAACAAAGCAAGAGCACATAATATATTTACACTGATTACATTACACAGTGTAACTGACTGTCTTGTGTTTACCAATGTAGTTTCCCCAAGTTCACACTTAAGTCATTTAAAACTCTGTTCACTGCCAATATTTACCAATATATAAAAAAACACAAAAAGGTGCTAACGTCTTGGTGTTACGTGTGCAAGAAGATTTAGATTAACTAGGGAGTCAGCTAAAAAGCTGAGTAGTTAGCTTATTAGCTGTTTGAGCTTTTTAGCTAACTTGCTAGCCTTCAAAAATGTACTTTGGTTTATTTATTATCAGCTACAATGAGCCTTAAGTTTTTCATAAATGTACTGAGGTGTGATGTGTGTAATGTCACCTCAAGATAGTAAATGAATATGTTGATTTTAAGTTCTTAGAGCACAAAAGAGGACTGCATTCTGTACTAAACTTGCTCTTACTAGTCTTGCAAAGAAATTACAATATTGTAAGAGAGAAGAACTTCACAGAGTTGCTGGACTTGAGACAGGTTTAAAGAACGAGGGGTCAAAAACTTTTTGGTTCAATTGCATTGATTTATGTGGGTTTGTTAGAGTTTCATCAGGACTGCAGCCTGTGTACCTTTTCCTGTAGCTGAGTGAACTTGTCCTGCAGAGCATCTCGCTGCTCTGTCAGTTCAGCCAGCTCTCTACTGTGTCGCTCTTTAGCAGAGGTCAACATCTGCTCACACTTCCCCTTCCACTCCTCTTCCAGGTCTGCCTGCAGCTGAGACAACTGCAACACAAACATGGTATGTGCCATTAGTGGTGCTACGTATGTTCAGTGAAGCCATTTGAGAGAAACACTTCCATAAGGTGACTTTTCTAAACGGACCACAAAGATATTTAGAAGAAATTGACAAGAACCATTTCCAATTATGAAATCCTCACAGGCTCTTTGAGGTTCTTTGAGTTCATATTTTTGGGTGAAAAAGCCCTTTAAATGGCAGCCACCTGCTCAGACGCAGCGTTGTCAGTGCTGGTCCTGGCCCTGCGTAGTTGAGCTCGGAGGTTGTCCAGCTCCTGCTGGCTGCTCTTGCGGAGCTCCTCCACCTCCTCGTCGCGGTGCTGACGCTCAGCCTGCCACTTCCTCTTCCTCTCTGAAAGTGTCTATAGATGGAAGGGAACCAAATGCCAAGTGTTGGTCAGCATTTACACAACTATTTCACATTTTTTAAAAAACTCTTTCCTGAATTCTTTCTTGAACTTGAACAGTTATTTCAAACATTTCCTTGGTTTCCATGGTGACTTTTGTGTACTATGGTATTAAGTGCAGATGCTCTGTAGACAGTCAAGGTCATGTCCTCTTTCACTGACAGAGGGACAAAAACATGAAGTGCACTTACCCGTTCCAGGCCTTCTTTATCACTCTTTAGGTCCTGCAGTTCCTCCTCCATGTTGTTGACTCTCAGCTCCATCTCTTTGCGTCTCTGCTTCTCTGAGCGATACTGAGCCTGGGCCCTCTCTGCTGCCTCCTTCAGCTCTGAAACACACGAACACAGCACTGTTAGACCAGTGTTTTTGTAGACTTAAGGTGGCTAGGTAAGCATGGCCTTGGTCTGGTAGCATGTGCAGTTTTTTATTCTTTTTTTTTAGCCTTTTTACATTTCAGCAGCAGCAGGTTGTTTGCACGTGGAGTTATACTGATTTGACACAATCTATGACTTTTCACTTTGACAAAATTTACTTGGAGCTGCTACTGAAGCAACACATTTGTGGTCTAAACCTGTAGAAATACAAGGTTTTTCACACATCTGAACGATACTCTGTTATCTAGAACCTGATAAAAACGTTTCAAGGTTCATTTCATGCTTCATCTGTCTAATAAACTCCAATAACTTCACTCCTCGGAGGCACCAACCAAAAAATGCTGACACGATCGACCAGGTGCAGGAGTGCTAATCATCATTTTCTGACTCTCAAGTAAGAGTTTATTTGAGTTTAGGATGTCATCATGTCATCATCCAGAACTGAAGGACACCTCTGGAGATGAAAAGACCAAAGCCTGATGTATCTTATTCTGTTGTGCTACAGAACTGCATCGTTGTTCAAAAACTATTAGCAACACTGACGCACTTGATCACATGTTCCTTCACTACCATGAACACACACTTACACTGTATTTTATTTTGACTCGGTCCCACACACACCATCCCTCTGCCCCAAATGCTCACCACATCACCGAATGTGGATTATACAACAGCTGAAAATAGTCCGCAATAATAGAATTATTTCCCTCTATTTGAGTAAAATTACATAAAAATGGCAGTGATCAGCTGTTTTTGGAAATTACTAAGACTTCTATGAATGAAACTGTTTAATTTGATTGGGAGTGTTTTTATTTTTGACACCTTGGCTTTGCCGTGCTTGCTTGTATTCCCGCTATGCTCCTGGAAAAGGAGTGGACTGTTGGACCGTTGTATCTGAATACAATAGTTTTAGCAACGTGGATGTGGAAAACCTGGCAACTAAAGCTACTTCAAACACTCAACAGTAAAATCGTCCAAAATGTTCAATCAGAGACCAAATTCACTGTATTGCAGTCTGCCGCACCAATAAAACAACATGAGCACAAACCTTCCAGCTGTGTCTCCAGAGCAGCGACGCGTTGGCTGCAGCTCTCGCTGTCCTGCAGCGCTGAGCTCAGTTTGGTCTGCAGCTCCACGGCCTTCTGCTGGTGAGCCGAAGCTTCCAGCTGCAGCTGAGACAGCCGTGCCGCTGATGAAGCCAAATCCTCTGTCAGACGAACCTGATGGAGACGCAGATGGACAGGGGGCAGGGGTGAGAGGAGGGGGGTGTACCGGTGTCTGTCTACAGTAAAATGAGTCCCCGGCTACACAGACACAGTGTAAGGACACGGTGACAGCCTGGATGAGTGCTACTGTGTGCTAGTGGTGTGAGCAGCGTGACCTGTGGGAGAAAAATGGTAAGTGATGACTGATGGAAAAGGAGAATAAAGGGGGGAAAAGAAAGAACAGTTAGTTAAAATGTGAATGAAGTATGATATAAACAGGATGATTCCAGTGGCAGCAGCAGATCTGGGTCAAATAGTAGATCCACACAGTTGTTCACATTTTGTGCAGCATGTTTTTGCGTGTTGAGTGATCAGGATAAACCAGAGGGATCAACTGAATTGGTCCATGAATTGCATCCAAAGTGAATTTAAAAACGTTTGCTAAATATTTTCTAAACTTCCTACTGTACTGTTGCTTGTTTGCTGGACTTGACTGGATCTGTTCTTCCTCTAAATGAACATCATTGCAAATATATTTCAGGCAGAAAGAGCAAACTGTTATTCCTGAGTTTAGACAGTCAATGAGCAACTTGTGTCGAGCTCACTGAGGAGCTGTTTTTAATTTGTTTTTTCTCAAAACAGCTGCTGACTTTTGGACTGCTTACACAATTCAACTTTGTAATTTGTTCTTGTTTTGAAGATACTATTTAACCCAAGTCTAGTAGCTATACACAGAGGAAAACAGGCTCACCTGGCCGGAGCCCAGGTCCTGAGGCAGTGCATGCTGGGAAAAGAGAGCAGTGAATACGAGATTTTCCTCAAATCAGCACAGCGGTGCAAACAACCAGGCAGAGGGCAGTTGGCAAAGAGTCAAACACTGATCATAAGCATCAGAAATGACTGAATAAATACCATTGAATCAACAGTGACAGCTGTAAAGAGAACCTCTACTAAAGAAGTTAAAATCTCAGTGTGAAATTTAGATTGCAATAAACAGAAGCATTGAAAATGGTTAACGTTCAAAAGGTTGTAGCAGGAAACATCTGCACACTGACACCAGGTTTTATTCTGTTCACTCTGAAGTCTGAGACATTATTTCAAAATATACTTTTACAAAAACATGCAGTGTTTATTATAAAGACCTCCTTTTGGGCTTTTTCCTTAGAGAGACTCACTTTTTGAGGTTTTAACTTGTTTAGTTAAAGGTGAAGTATGAAAGTTTGCTAAGAAGGACACAATGGCTAACAAATAATAGTGTCAGTGCTTTCTGGCTTATGAACTATATACTGTAAACACGATCTGGAACATATTTTTGACATTTCTTATCATCTCACATATCCACCAACATGGATTTACCGTGATAAACTTAAGTTAGCTTGGATTCCACAAACGTACAGTATATGAGGGCTCAGGACCACTTGGTCCCGTGTTTAATAAAAAACAAAATCCAGCAGTCTGACCGTTCATTCCCACGTTTCATCCAGACCAGCCATGCTGCATCAGTTGCTCTGGCTACATACATAAGCAGTCATGTGCAGCCACAAAGGACACTTTGGGTTCTGTTCAGCCACAGTGCAAGCATAGAAACATACATACATACTCATCACGTACACATATACATCAGACAAACCTGTACACATGGTTGTATGACAGTTGCAATGCAAAGGTTGCATATTAAAATACTGCACAGTGTGCATATTAAGTGACACTATGCTTTACATGATGGTTAGTGTTCATCACGAGCTACTGTTCTCCACCCAGTTTACCAGCCAGCATTGCAGGAGAGTAACATCCTGCTTGTTCCAGTGTGAATTCAGTCTACAATCAATCCAGTTCTTCCCCTGGTCACCACCACACAAAGTCCTCACCTTGTCCTGCTCTGCCTGCAGAAGTCTGGCCTGGTTCTGTTCACTGGATGACTTGAGGGAGTCGTTTCTTTTTTCCAGCAGCAGGTTACTCTGCTCCATGTACCTGGATGACCACAGCACCACCACATTACATCGACCTCAAACACACTGAGACTGAAAACCTGACTGATTCTTTCTTTAAGCTACAGGAGTCCGTTCATTCTGATGTCACTTTTAGTCCAACCGAATGAAATCACAGAGTGACAACGAGATGGAGAAAACCTTTCTGTCTTATTTTCATTCTTTTTTCAGTTTCACACTGCAGCAAGACACGACTACCGAGGCCTTTGTGATGACTTTGTTGATTGCTTAAAATATTGACACATCTTACAAATGAATACACAGACATTTCCTAATTTTATTCTGGATTTTATCCTTAGGGCTTTCTAAACAAAACCTAATAATAACGTAAGTCAGAAATGCTCTCCCACATAATCATAACAAAGAGATAACGTACATTTTAAGTAAATGGTAAAACATGCACTGTTACTATTTCACACTTTCTGACTCACCTCTGGTTCTGGTTAATGAGCTCCCCGATCTTACGGTTTTGTTCCTCAATGCGGGAGCTTTTCTCAAACACTTCCTTTTTTAAACATTCATTCTCCTAAAAAAGCAAAAACTGTGATTTCAGAGCACAGCTTGATTCCTGACAACAAATACCAATACAGAGAAAGATGTAAGAAGACACTGAATCAATGCATTTTTTCCAAAAAAAGATGAGTAGCAGGGCCTCAAACAACACAAGGCCCTTTGTAATCCAGTTATGTACCTGGACTATTCTTTGGATGTTGTGCATGATCATGGAGGTCTCCATGGACATACTGGACACGCCCATGGAGAGACTCCCCTGCCTCTGAAGGTCATCTATCTGTCAAAGTAAAACAAAGATCAGATTTATCTCCTGTCTGTTAAAGCCGCTTACTGAACAGATTCTTGCACAGTTTTTACCTTTGAAGCCAGTTGATCCACTTTATCTGCTACTTTTCCAACAGACAACCGGATCTCTGTGTTGTGTTGTCGAGCCTCAGTCATTAAAAAGGAGGTCACATCATTGGAGCCTGGAGAAAACAATGAAATCACAGCAGTTAACCACTTAAATCAATTCTCAAGACCACGAGTTATGAAGTCTGACTGACTGTTGAGGCTGCTGTTGCAGAACTACATCATGAACGAGTAAAACCAACCCTGAAGTCGCTCTAAACAAGACTCTATCTATAACTACCACTTACATGACTTAATCATAATGGATTTTCTTGAAATTTAACTGAATGATGACTCTCACCCATGTATGGGACGGTTTGTGCAGGGTAGACCTGGCCGACGGGCTGCAGCTGAGATGGAGCCACAGAGGTCTGTGTGTAGGAGTAAGGCTGTGAGACAGCACAATGAAATATTTCAAAGTTTTTTTTAGTTAACCACAGTTGTTGATTCGTGTAAATTCTGATAATAAGACTCAAAAATGCAGGGAAATCTCACCTGAAAGGCATTGCTGCTGCCTGGCAGCCCGGGCTGTGGGGCAGCAGTGGTCATCACAGGAACTAAGGCAGAAGGTGGAGCTGTGTGAGCATGAGGATGTGCTGCAGGAAAGATCAAATCAGGGAATTTACCATGGGTTTGTAAAACATACTGCTCAAATTCATATGACGTTATGCTCTTTATGACCCTGAGCTGCAGGAGGACAGGTGGAAGAAGCTCACCCTGAGCTGAAGCTGGAGCAGCAGTGGTTATCTGCACTGGTGATGGAGCTGCAGGCCGATCTTTTAATCTGCTGCCACTGGTGTCCTGGACATCAATGTTAAGGAGCAGAAATTCATTGATGACACCAGACGTAGCAAACATTCATTCAGTAGAGGCACTCCAGCCAGTTTGTATTGCATTTTCTTTATATTGGGGAACTTGCAATAAACAGACAAAGGTCAAAAATTACATATCCTGAGTGTAAGCAGCTAAAGCACGGGTAAAGCCCCTCAAACACTGAGCCCTACACTTCCCATAACACAGCAAGAAGTATCTTTCATTAGCTCTTCCCTGGCATGTAAATTCACTCTACTTTTTCGTTCTAAACACCAAGTTTTTAGCATCCCGTTGAACAGATGTGGTCTTGAAGCCAAAGCACAGATTGCTTAAGTAGTCTTTTTTCCAAATTGTATTCACTAAATTATGCTGCAGCATTGTAACGACTCGTAAACTGACATGTCAGATTGTTGCAGTATCCCTCAAAATGGAAAAAATGGTGTCCTGCACCTTTAACCAGGCCCTTTTTTCACAGCAGGCATATTAACATGAAAGTAGGAAAATCACAGGTCTAAAAAACGAAATGAATGATGGTTAAATTCCGTTTGACTGCTTCAGTTTCAGCAGCCTGTGTTTTTCAGCTCAGTGTGTCGGCGTCATGGCTCACTTGTCAGACACAACAACAGAACAAAGCCATAGAGCATTTCTCAAACTGGCCCTTTAACACGCTGACTCTGTGTACTCTGTTTGCATGCAAGTTTCAGGACAGCTTCCCTCTCTCCAGCAGAAACAGGAACTATCACACATTTCTGTAACCATGGTTTCATATCAGCATCTTTAAGAAGCAGCATTTCCTTTTGTAAACATGTTGGTCTTCACTGTGATGCTCAGGAGCTGCTTATTTTTTGCAATGATTCCTTTGAATATACCAAACTGAACTGACTAAGTACTCACTACTATTTTATACAATGCAGCCTGTGTAGTGTTAACTGCTTTACAACAGAATCAGATGTCTATTTTGGTCAGTGAAGAGTTCACACGGCATTGCATGTGGTCTTTAGGTCAGGATCAGAGAAGACTCGCTGTAGGAGGTTTTATAACCCATCACCACAGCAGGGTAATCAGTTTGGGATGGCATTTAATGTGACAGAGCCTCGATAAGGATGAGAACAGAGTGGAAGTGGGTCATGAGAGGGTGTGGGGGGGCAGTTAGAGAAAGGCCCATTGCTCATGTTGTTTGGAACGTGTGTGTGGCTCATGTTCAGTCAAAAAAAGGTCTACAAATAAAAAGTTGTTGTGCCGAAACTCTTAGTCAGTTAATCAATTAGTACAAAACATGTTAATGACAATGTTGAGAATCAATTCATCACTTGGGCTAATTATTCAGTATACATATCAAACATGTTTTGGTTTACGGTTCCTTTATATGTCAAGTTGCTCGACTTTCTTATTATTCTGAGTTGATCACCTTTTTGTAATCAATCCATCCCGATCCCTGTTACTTGTAAACTGCATTAGTACTTTATCATACATTTAATATTTAATATACGCAATAGTTAACCGATTTATCAATCATTAAAAACTGCTTTAGTTGCTCTATACAGGAACAAGTTTTGCTTTGATAAAGAAAGTAAGGTTAATCTGTCCAAATGTCATTCTAAAATTTTAATTTTGCCATCTTTTAGCAGGTTTTCAATAAAGAAAAAAAGTCAAACTCAAACAGAAAGTGATCTCTCATTCACCTTTTTTGGCTGGATTCTGACTTTCTGTTGGCTGAGGCCAAACTCTGATTAAGCATGTTAAAGACATGGTTTTATTCTTCTCTGAGTAATTCCTAAAGTGATGCAGATGAATTACTCAATTATATTTGGTCAAGCTAAATGATTCTGTAATCATTCATCTTTGAGTTTTGTGCAGATGGAAGTTGGAGGCCTAAATGTTTTCTGTCATGGTTTTATTAGACACACATGGGTTTTCTATGTCCGGCTTCCAGAGCGTTTGAGGCAACTTAAAGACTTTGAGAGGTATTTATGCTTTAAAGAATAAGGCTGATTACATTCTGCGTTTTTTCTTATGGTCTATGAATCCAAGTTAAAGACCAAAATGAACAAAACGTTGCTGACCAGACTGGCTCTGAGCCCCCAAGTCTTATTGGTTTCTACTTTAAGTTTCAGAAAAGGCTCACAGAATTTATGGTTAAGTATGAAAAATAGATTAAATAATTTCCTGAAGGAGTTTGTGTCTATAGTTCCCAAAACACCACTGAACCAGGAGGAAATAGAGTTTGTCAGGGAGTGTTTTCAGCACTGGACAAGGGATGCACTTGGTGATGTAAGTGAGTAATGTAGACTGGAGGATAGCACGTGTGTAAATGAGTCAAAAAACTCTTAAGTGTGTGTGTGTGTGTGTGAACACAGACAGTGTGTGTGTGAAGAACAGACTGATACACACTGTATTCCTTAGAAGGATGCATTCATTTGGGGTTTGGCCTTTTTACGATTGGTTAAAAATAGGAACAAATAGAATATCAACTGTCTAATTTTTTTTTTAACAGTTTCACAAAACATTTTCTTCCCACCTCGAGCTCAGAGTCGCTGGATTCAGGCTGACTGGCCACCCCCGTCATAAAGGGCAACATGGGCTGGCCCATCTTCGCCATGCGAGAGATCAGCTTGGCTTTTGTGGCGTCTGGATTCTGAGGTTATAAAAATCATACTGTTAATGATACTGCAAAATTAACTGATTGAGTTCATTTCAAAGTGCGTCACGAATAAGAAAATAATCAGCGAGGATACTTACTGCCAGCTGTTCACTGAGCGAGTTTGATTTTGCACGAAGTGGTGGCTCCCTGGAAGAACACAAAACAAGGTGAGAAAGCTATCAGCCAATGTGACGAAAGAGGTGAGGAAAGAGCTAACGGTTTCCTGGGTCTTAAATCTTACCCTGAAGTGCCTGGACCTGAGGCAGTGGTCTGTGCTGGGGGCTCTGGGACCAGATTCTCCAAACTGGGGGCAGGGGAGGGGGCAGCAGAGTCTCTGGAGCTGGCACTGGCCCGGTCAGACCCGCTATCCTTGGAAAACTTCACCTGAAGTACAAAACAAACAGAATAAGCTTCAGTTCAAACTCCACCAACATCACACCTGGTGTGAATAAAGAGGTCGTGCCACGAGTGGCAGATCTTAAGTTAAAAAACATCACGTATGTCAGAGAAAATAAGGGAAGAATGTAGAAAGTGTTGGGTGTTACCCGTCGAAGCTCAGCTTCAAAAATAAGGGTGCTGTTGGGCGGGACACGGTTGGGGACTCCCTTGGATCCGTAGGCTAGGTGCTGTGGGATGATAATGAAACGACAGCCAGCCTTTTTCATCCCCAGCATCCCTTCCTCCCAGCCCTGGTCATCCAGAGGAGGACAGCAAGAGGAATGATGAGATCATAAAAAAAACCAATATGAAGATGATGAACATGAGACAGTTACAGTTAAGGTCTGTCATTCACAGCAAGGCTTGTCTATTAAATAAGAGACAATAACACAGAAACTAACTCCTAAAAATATGCTTTTAGTGGTGCTTTTAAACTGGGATTAAATAAAATCAAGCATTCCCATTTTTGAGCAATTTTTTTAAACAGTCATTTTGAAAGGCCAATAGTTTACTTTAAAACCAGTCAGACTTCCTTCGCTTTCCAATTCCACTTCTGAAATGAGAAAGAAGTCACTTCTAGTGAAATATACTACATGAAGTATTTCAGATCCTGTTCTGCTTTAAAGCATTTTAATGCATTTGTTCTCCCCATGATGTTGAGGCAAAATTGCAGAACTTAAGTTAAATAAAAAGTCAGCTCATCTTTAAGTTACTTGACTGATCTAGAAATCAGAAGTTATCGCTCTTTTGTCCTGATACAATCAGAGCATCTGGACATCAGACCTGATGAAACATGTGCAGTTCGATATGAACCACCTGAGAGACTGTGCTTGGATCGGGAGCAGTGAAGTGTCCAGCAGTAAAATACTTCAAAATATTTTTATATTTTAAAAATAGATTTAATCGTAGCACAATCAAGAGGACGTCACCACATTAAAAATGTATATCAGTGAAAACAGAACAAGAAAAGTGAAGGAAGGGTTAGTGTCAGTGAGTGAACTTAAGTTGCCGTTTTTATTTAGGGTGCTGACTCACTTTGATCACTTTTCCAGCTCCAACTTTTAGTCGTAGCAACTTGTCCTTGTTCTGGTTGGAGTCAAACATCTGAAATTATATTCAGGATTCTGTGAGCTGGGTGTCATCAAGTTTAGAAAATCAACAAGAATTGGTGACAAAATAACAGAAGTGTTGAAAAGATGGATGAAGCGTGTGACCTGTCCGATGGCGTGGTTCTGCAGGAGCCAGCCTGTGTAGACCACCTCCAGAGAGTCTCCGTTCTCCACCGCCTGACCCTCACCCAGACTCAGATCTTGCACCAGCACAGTTTCTAAGGAGGCTGCACTGTTCGCTTTCGCCAGACACACCTGATGCACATCAAAGGAGAGAAGTGATCATCCTGGGTGATTAAATCACAAGGGCACAGTTTAGCACTGATGCTGCAGAATGCACTGTCCGTTTCAACTTAGCTCACTTACACCCTCAGACTCCCTGTCAAATCATGCACATGTGCAAGTTGTTGGCTGCTGAAAAACTTAATTTACTTTTCAATAAAGCAAATTCTTAATCATGTATGCTTTCTTGTAAAAGGCATTGGAATTAGTTATTTCTTTTCCCATAACAAACAACCAGTGTTGGCTAGCTTGCACAGCACTGCAGAGAATGATTTGTGGCCAGGTGAGACTTGAACCTGCCAACATTTAGCAACTATCTGAAGATAAACGATGACCACATTTTAATGGTAGAAAACATGTCAAGTTTTACAGATAGAGTAAACAGTAACCAATGCAGGATCCTTTATTTGTCTCTAACAGATTCCCTTAAAAATTGTGCAACTTTGTGTTGGAAAAAAACTTTATCACCTTTGTGATTAATGTTGATCAGCCTTCTTGTAAGTCAGCAAATGAGATGCATTCTGTTATGTCTTTCTCTGTGTGAACAGCGTGTCTGTCCAGCATGTACTGGCTATGACTGCTAACAGGTCCATTAAAAGCAACAGTTCATTTGGTCTTTACAAACAAACAGAAGCGGGTTTTTGTGTGCTGAGAGTGGCAAAGTGAGATCTGATCACACTGTAATTCCAGGTGTTCGCAGACATACTTAGAGTTAAAACCTGTGATCAGACCTCCTAAGATGGATGTTAATACAATGTGTGTCCAGCCTCAAATGTAGCTCAAATAGATAAGGAGTTTTAAAGCTGAATTACGGCGCATCAGCTCAGATCTTAGCCACACATATTGTTCGTTAAACAATGTGCTGTTCACCTCTTTGCAGAAGTCTGATGAAGCTTTCTCTGATTCGAACATCAGGGACCAGTTCTGCCTCTGGTCATCGTAAAAAGTGCAGTAATTGTTTGGCTGTACCTGCAGGGGAGAAAGAGCACATGTTCAGGAGGGAAGAAAAGACCAGATGACAAATACTTGAGCTCGTGGTGCATCATTTTTCATCAGAAAATCTGCCTGTTTGTACAACAACTCGCTCCAAAGTCTGCAGTCCGTACACTGTGGTGTCATGAACTTTGATCTCTTGCTCTTGTTGTTGTGTTTACATATGTTTGCCTATCCAGCGACAGACTGATACCATGTCTGAAGTTTGCTGCTAAACTCTGTAAATGTTTTGTTGTAATGAACTGATGTATTTTGAAAGACTGTTGTGAATGCAAAGGCTTTCTTACATAATGTGATAATCACTTGTATGAATGTTACAGACACACAACTGAAAGACATTAATGTGATGTGGGGAAGACGTTGAATTTTTATAATAAAGAAAGTATTCAAGCCTCTCATTCCCCTAATCTTTCCAACACATTTTTTACAATTTACAAAAAAAGATATTGCATATACAACTAAGACCACTTCATATTACTGAATGAGAACATTCACAGATTTCATATTACTGAACATAAGTCAGACCAAAAAGTCTGCAGTGTGTTTTAAGTGGAAACTGCAAGCTGGGACAAACGCACAGTGATCATATTTTTGTAAAGATGCAGAGCAGGTTTTACTGGAGCTCACATCCAAACCAGAAACCAGAAACCTACAAAGATCTAGGCTGCTCTACAAACAACATCTTTTTGTACGATGTGGTATACTGTTGGAGCCTTACAAATCATTCTTTTCCTGATAAAAAGTTGTTTAAAATACAACAGTTGAGTATCAAAACAAAAAGAATGCTCGAGTATTAGTCAGAGATCTGGTGACTGGACAATTATATATGCTACTAATTCAATTACCATTTAATGATGTAATAAATACTCAAAATAACAAATAATGAAATGATCATTAAATTTTTTTCAAACATTTTTTTTTCTTATTCTTACCACAAATTTTTCTCTTGCTCTAAATTTTACTGTTTCATCATTGTGACTTGACTTCAGTCTGTTCGAGCAGGTGCCACCTTCATTCCTGAAGTTCAAGCTGCACCCAGGAAACAGGAACTCTGATTGGCCAGCAGTGATGGGTTGGCACACATAATATTTCAACATATGTGCATATTCAGTTTTAGCAGATGTGCTCAGTCAGCTCACACTGTGAGCTGCGGCGTGGCTCTATTACCATGTTAACAGCCTATGAAGGCTTTGATCTGTATTTATCATCTGCATCATTGTCATCAACAGGACGTCACTGTGAAGGCCTATGTGCGGGGAAACTGGGTTGAACAAACATGCAATGTGACCATGCGAGGAGCGTGTGACCAGAGCTCCTGTTGCTGCAGTCAATTCTAATCCTTTTATACAAGATTTTAAACTCGCATCATGTTATTAACTGGTCTAAATTCAATCATAAATATGTTTTAAAGTATTTCAGTGACATACTCAAGACTCTTTAGGCTGATGCAGCCAACAATAAAGACAATAGTTTAGATCCACACGCAAAGTCCCCTCAGTGTCAAGTGTAATTGTGCATCTGTTCATCCATACGTCTTCAACATTCTTTATGTCTCCACTCACCGTGAAAACAAAGCCCACATGAATCTTGGCAGTAGTCACTTGTTTCTGCTGGCTCAAGTACAGAAGGAGCTTGTACTGCAGAAAAGAAGAGGGGCATTATTCAGAAAAATCAAAAGTCACACCAATAAGCTCAAACAAGTGACCAATTAGCAAAGCTCCAACCTCTTTTGCTGCGTGGTTGCCCAGCACGGCTGCTCCCAGCTTGCCCTGCTTCACGTACTGTCCGTTAATACTGGGCACGGGGCGAAACAGCAGAGAAAGAAATCACTTGATGATTTGAGGAGTTCGGCATTATTTTATGCAGTCAATTGTGATATTTATTTTTATGTTACTACATTTAGCAAAAAATGTCTCTTGTGTGAAGAGAACAGTTGCAGCCAAAAGACTTTTTACATTTAGGTATACATGAAGAAAGGTAAAATAAATTAACAAAAAACAACATTTAATGGGCTTTATATTTTTATATTAAAAACCAGGATCCTCACTATCTGAAGGTTTGGACTGCCGTGGCGAATAAAACTGCAGGAGCTCCTGGTGGTGGAGCTGGTTTGGGGGTGGCTGGTGCTGTAAAGGAACAAAAGACATGTTAAACTCAGCCTCCATGTTCTGGCTGCATCTGAGGGTGCTGATGTCTCCTCACCAGAATTTGAGTTCTTCTTGGGCTGTTTCGGTGCTGTGTACTGGAATGACTCGTTCCCCTGACTTGCTTCCTGGTCTAGTCCAAACAGCGAGGCCAACTTGGCTCTGCAAGGAGAACAAGTGTAACATCATCCAGATGTGCTTATGATGACCATGAAATGCATGAAATGCATAATCCGTTCTATAGTTACACTCACAAAATAAAACTATCCTGGCGTCAAATATAAGATGTGTGAGCTGCTCATACAAGCCTTTCTTCACACGAGGAATGACTGTGACTTCCTGCCACACTCCAACAACCCCAAATATCATTTTAATCCACATAAAGCTTTAAAAGTCAAGTTCACAATGGGCTGCTTTATGTGCACTCTAGCTGCACAAATGGCCATACAAGTGCAGAGCTGCATCATTTTTTCAATATCAATTATTCAGCCTTGGTCTTTATTAACTAATAAAAAACACCATTTGGGCTCTAAAGGTACCACAAAGGAGTTACTAAAAGCCATCACAATTTTTAGAGCCCAGTTTATTCAGTAAAAATTGCTTTACTTGGCTGAGCAAAATCAAAGGATTCAGCATTGACCTCACAGTCCGTCTACCAGCTTTATTCTGAGCTTTCCACCTTACGGTCTTCCTTTGTAAATGAAGTTTGCTTGGCTATTTTTGGTCAAACTACTGATTCTCAGGTCCAGGCTAAACTCTTCATCCACATTTTTTTATGTAATTTGCATTTAAATAAAACTGAGAGAAGAGAAAAATCTTAATGTTAGAGGGTTAGTGTTGGGATCAAGAACCATGAAACTGATGAAATTTATGCAGGACGAATGACTAATAATTAATCAAAACTGATACAAAATTTCGGATCATTGACTAAACAAACAGACAAAAATAGTGGTAGTCCATGAGAAACATAAACAATTTTCCTACATTGTTAATATCCTGAAATGCTACGACAACTACAACCTCAATCCTAAGCATCAATCTCACTGTCAAGAGATGGCATCAAACCTGTGAGGTTTGAGGTTCCTGCAAAGTTTCTGTGGTTTAAAAGCAAAAACAAGGGTTGAAAACTGCCCGGCTAACTGTACTGACCCGTGGATCTCCTTCCACTGGTAATCACTGGTATCTCCCAGAACGGACATGTTGAAAGCCTTGAGGCATTCATCCCCCACGGTAAGGAACTGAGATGAGGAGGGGGAGTCTGTTTGCATGTGTGAGTCAAAATCCTGAAAGTGTACGTTCCAAGGCTTCTATCCTGGGCTGCCCCTGATCTCTCGGTCCCCCGTGCAGTTACACCAACGTGACAGATTCAACAGCATAGCAGAGGAAGGAAAGTGCGGAGCTCCGACTTGGTGCACTGTATTCACTGAGCAGAGACGGGCTGTGGCAGAAGCCCTCACCTTACTCCTCTAACAGGCAGCATGTGAGAGGAATTAGTCACCATAATACTCCTCCCTCCACAACGGGCCCTTCACCGGCTGCCTTTTCGACTGGCTCATACACACCGGCTGCACTCACACAATGCTCATGCAGTGCCGGACAGCACAGCGTGATTGTAAGTCAGAAAACAGTCAAAGCTGTAACTGAGTGCCTCATAATTGAGAGGTACGGTTTAATAATCATAACTGAGTCTGTCTCCTAACAAAGGGGTCACAGTTTGGATTCCTGAAGCATCTAACCGGTCTGTTTACATCTCAACACCTTCCATTTTTAGTGGCCTACGACAACTTACAAACATCAACATAGAAAACAGTTTTATTCTTTCACAATAGGGATGTTTGTTATTAAGACAGTCATATAAAAATCTCCAAAGAGACGAAGTCAGGGAAGATATTAAACCACGTGAAAGGTAACCAGCAGTGAGACCAGACCAGAGACCAGAGTTGTTTAGCAATCAGTGGAACACTATCTTTTACAACAGGACAACAAAAGTTTGTAGATAAAAGAAAAGGAATTTAATGTGATGCTCAAAAACATCTGTCTCTAGCATTCTACAGGGAAATATGCTCATTGGTAACAGGTGACTGTTCTGTTATTGGCTATGAACAGGCTCCCTCGAAAGGCTTAGTTGTTTGAGAAAGCTAGAGGAGTCTGAAAGAAGCAGGGGGGAGAGTGAAGAAGAGACTGAGAGTGGAAATGTAAGAAAAAGCTAGTTGGCTGGAATAAAACTTATTGGGAGCGAGGACAAATTTGGAGTTCCATCACATCAAAGCTAAGTTGCAATTTGGATTCAGGTTAAAGTTGGCAGTGTCATGAGAGCAGACAACACATCTCTGTTGGATGTGTTTTACAGATTCAGCTGAAGATGGACAAGAAATTAACTGAGTTAAAAAGGTAAAAAAAAAAAGTGCCACGTTTCCCAAAGGCTAAAGCTTTGTTTGTAATGTTGATATTAAATTTCTAAATCAATATTCAAACTCATGTGGTGTGTACTGCAGGTTTTGCAGAGTGTTGTGTGGGCTGCACCAGGCGATAGAGATGGACAGACAGCTGCAGACAGCTGTGTGCAGAGAGACCAGCGGGCCGATGCCTCTGGAGGAATAAACAACTGGAGTCACAGTGAATTCTGCTCTGATCCCAGTTTGATTTGTATTAAAAACTCGATTTATCTTCACAGTAACCTGTCGTCTGCAGCAGCACGCTATGTTTATAATCAGTTTATCCAATGTATTCTAATTAGTTCAACTTTGTTGATTTTTTTTTTGATGCAAGCAAATTCAAAGAACGTTACTGAATGGCTGACAGTCATGGAATGTAAAAGGTGAATGACAGAAACAGTAAAACAGTATTAAACAAGATCTGTTGTGTTGCATTTTGAATTTTAAAAACCGCCTGATGAGGTGTATCATAATCATATCAGTAACCAAGTAAGGACTTCTGTCACAACCATTCAAGTGCAGAGGATGCTGGAGAGTGGGACGCAGCACATGTGTTGAACTATTTTAACAATATGTGATAAAACTGAGAAAAGCACCCAAGTGTTATCACTGAGGCAGGGGGTCATGAGGCATCGCAGGCAGACTTTCCACAGAAAAAGGAAAAAAGCTGTGAGTCATGAGGATCAAGTCCAGGAGAAGATTAAGTCATGAGGACGGAGCTGGGAAAGAAAGGATTTAAGACATATGGAAGAACAAAGTCAGGCAGGAAACATAATATAGTCTTCGTAAGGATAAGACTATATTCGTAGCATTTCCGGCCACAGTGATTAACTGTGCTGCTGAGGCAGAAAAAAAAACATTTGACACAATAAAAACATTTGTCATTGTTACAGGAGGGGCTGAAAAGGCTGTTGAGGGGGGCTTTAAGGCCCTCCGAGAGCCTGGAGCAAGTAAGCTACTTTATTAAAATGGGGGACTAGAAAGAATCATTTCTTCCTTTTGTTTGTATGTTTTATTGTGAATTCAGATTGCATGGGTGACTTAGAGATTCTGTTAAAACAGCACAAAACAGCCAAGGTTAGAAGACAGGAGGACAGCTCAGTGGATCACAGCGGGGATGAGACCAGGTCACCGCTTGATGAAACCAACACATGACTGAATAAAGGACATCACCACACGGACACATGGACCCTGTGACACTTGATTAAAGCGCTGTGGTCGCACACAGTTAGCCTGCACATGACCGCTTTCTGTTGTTTTGTGTTGGTTTTACACAGAGTCCAGACTTCTTTGCTACTCAGGCTCTGCACAGGGAACACAGCTCTTTGTTTTCCTGCAAAGTTCCGCTCTTTTACTTTTAAAAAACGGGACTATGTATAAGCCAGATCTGAGTGTTAATTGAATTACCAGTAAAAACGCAAAATTTTTGAGATAGTTTTCTAATTCGGCATGTATACTTGCTTATGAGCGACCTTTATTTAGATAAACTCACATTTTTTAAGTTGTCGTCTGCGCTATTTTTTGTATTTCTGTAAGAGAACAATTATGGACAAAAAAAAATCCTTTTAAAAACATTAACTGAAGTAAGTAGTTTAATAGTGAGTGAAGCCAAACGGGAGAGCCCAGCGTGTAGAGAGCCGACAAGGCTTTGAGCTGTTTACTGAAAGACATTATTTACCATCAAAGTGGCAGTAAATTGTCACATTTTAAATGAAATGTGGTCCATTCAGACCTGCTGAGCAGCTAACTGTTAGCGTATCCCTGGCTAACTGCTGCTAAGCTAATCAGGTCGTAATCTGAAGGCAAACCTCAGCTTAACAAGCGGACTCACCCTCCTGTTGGAGACAAGAAGTCCCCGTCTTCATCGTCTCCACCGAACATCTTTCGAGTCTCGTCTTAATAAATAAAAGAAACTGCAAAAATGAGTTAGCAGTTTTTACATGGTTACTTTTTTGAACTGTGACTTCCCCTTCCTGTTTGTGGTGGAATCAGCTGACTTTCCACCTGATCTAAATTCAATTAGCTCCAGCTGCCACACGAGGGCGCCATATGTTAGTTTCAAAAGACTCCCGAGCGCAGTTCCCTCCAGCAGGACTTTGAGAGAGAGAAGGTGGCACAAGGTCATCCTGAGTTGAAAGTGCTGCTCGGTCATGAAGTATGCACACTGAAGAGATGCTGCCCTGCAGTCAGCCTCAACCTTTGACCTCACAGAAGGCTACAGAGGCGGAGAGGATCTCTCAATATAGAATCAATGATGAATGGCAAAAACTTGGCACAAATGACAATCGATAAAGAAAAAATCATTAAGAAATAAAAACTAAATTCTCCAAAACGTAAATTCCATTGGAAGTTTTGTCTGGAAGATCCTGGAGTTTCCATCATGAACTTATTATGGCCTGTTTGGCCAAAAAGGTTTAAATTCAACATTCTGTATAAAATTTGTTGATTGAATCCCAACATGTGAGGGCGCCGATGACTGCTGCTGTTATCAGTGATATGCTGATAGACCATAAAAAATATTTATTCGGAGCTAAATAGTTCTCATGTTTTTAAAGTCACTTCTGTTCCTCACCACTTTGAACTTTAAGACAGTTGGTTCATGGTACATGAAAGTATATTTCAGTAATTTATTGGAAATATGTCTATTTCTAATAAATTGTATTTTTTTATTCAACAATGTTTTGGTACTTATACTAACTTTTTAAACATGATTTTCTGATTAATATTGTTCCACAATGAAATGCAATAGTGTCGACGATGTCACTAGCAATATTGCATGTCATGTGCACTTGTTTTATACCTTGTGTGTGATATGGACACTTTCCTAGACAAATTTCTTTAAAAAAGAAAAGGGATATGATCTATACTTAAATAAGACTTAGCATTTCCTCATTTAAAATGACTTTTAAAGGGAAATGAAAATGGAGCCTATATATTTCCAGTCATAATGACTCAGCCTGAACATTTCTCACGCTGAGTAACAGTGAAAAGGAACTAGCTCTATGCAAGTGAAACTTCTGAACTCCTCAGAAAATCTCTACACAAATAAGGACACAATATAAGATACAGTGTCATATGACATCATATTACGTAAAGAGGGGTCAGGCGGATCTGTCTAATTTTAGTTTGAATCTACTGAGACATCTTTAGTCATGTTTATCTTTAAAAACATGCAGCGAAGCCCTTCTGACATGACCCAGTGAAAAACTGGGTGAACAAATGAAAATATTTTTTGCTGACTAAGTGTCATATCATACTTTGTATGCCTTTGTATGGAACATAAACAGTTTGTCTGCCTTCAAATGTTTTTCTGTCATCATGGCAAAAATAGATCTCATTACATTTGCACAAACACCGCCATATTTCCCCCAGTCAGTGTTAAGTCAGTCTAAGGCTCACACCTCCTGCCTCTGCCAAGTTCATTTGAAGAGCTACATTGTTTGGCCAAACTCCAAATAGCATTTTGATCTGTCATAACATTGTGTAAGTCCTGGCGACACATTTCTAATACAATTTAATCTGCTTTGTGACACGAGTATCAGTGTTTGAATGAACTCCATTATCGCTCTGCAGGTCGGTGATGTGCAGTTTGGACTCCTCCCATCCTGCCTGCCCTCAGCTTCGTCAATTCATCCTTCCTTCATTTCACTCTCAGGTTGGTTCTGAGCAAATTATCATGATCTTTTTTATTATTCTAATTTTTCCTTTCCTTGCCTCTGAGACGCTGTGAGCATGAGGCATATTTAGTCTTATTACAGCTGTTGGTGATGTGCCACTGCTACTAATGGTTGTAATTATATTCTGAACAATTGGAAACACTGACTACAGCTTCTTCTTCTCTGACAGCCTCACAGTTTATATGTAGGCTATGTTTATAGCTGTGTCGAGTGCCACTACAACAGGAGTAAATAAGTAAATTTTACATCAAATTGCAAATTTGTTTTTTTGAGCAATTTTCTACAGGTCCCTTTTAGCTTATGTCAGCTTTGTACAATTGTGACATTGCAAAGTCATGTTCATAATTCTAAAGTAAAGCCCACGGGAGAGCACTGGCTCATAATGCATTTTAAGTCATCATAACATCTCAGCACTCATTACATCATAGTCACATACTATACAGGTGAAAGGCATAAACATGTATACTTAAAGGTTTTACAAAGGTGTGCTCATAATAAGCGCTGTGTGCTTATGGTGCTACATGTAACATTTAAGCACCAATTACAGCGCGATTCCTATAAAGAGATCCAATCAGACCTGTGCACTGTACAGGCGATGTCTATGTTCAACTGTGCCTCAGAAGTACAAGAGCGAACGGCAGCACAGTGAAGGTTTGAAGGTTGACATAAAAGTATTCCAATTTCTGAAGTTGAACTCAGGCTACCTGGGTGAAAACCAAGAATTCTAACCAGCCTCCAAACGACACCTGAGCATTATTTTTTAGCCACAGTGTTCAAGCAATTGTACTGGTATTTGTATATTTAAAGTTATAAACTGTCCCTGTAATGCAAATTAAATTTATTTGACACCATACAACCTTTAAAACTGTTAGCTTTTACAGATCACCACCACAGATTTATTATTTGACTGATGCTCCTGCAGTTTTCACTCAGAAGTTTTGGTTTCTTTGGAACTCTTTCATTTGCTTGAAGTTCCTTAAAAAAATTCAACAATTCAATTCAAACAATATGAAAGTGCCAACTGAAAGATTTCGGCCATTGCTGACTATCGGCTGCATTTAAATCAGCTACTGCATGCAAACACTGTAACTGCTGTCAGGCCATTTCAGAGATTTTACAGGAGGTTTTAGCATCATTCTGTCAAACCAGTACAATAAGCAATATGAAATAAGTATTAGTCTAATAAATATTAGACACATACTGTATATACTCAACAGGTTTCAACATTTCATATTGAAACCTGTCGAGTATATCACAAAATGTGGAGCCAAATGTGACTTTATGGTTAATTTGAACTAAGAAAGGGGTTTCTGTTTGTGTTATCAGTGTGTTTTGGTTCGTTGTTTCTGCAGCATGTTGAATCTTTGAAGCAGTGTCTTCACCTTAGGAGTGTGTCACAGAAACAGTTGTCTGTCTTAAAGGTAAGAGAGTGCTTTCTTTGACATGATGCAGTTTGTTTCTAAAGACCTTAGACATACTGTCCCTTTGTCCCCTGCAGCCCCCCACCAGTCAACACATACACACTGGACAATTATATATAATCCATCTGCTTTACTATCTTTCAGTATTTACACATCATCATTTTACAGCAATATTACTTTAGATTTATGGCATTTTAACCATCTTTTACCTATCAAAATATACAAAAATAGAATTGTATCTGTTTCTTCCTATATCACAACTGTCGTCAGTCCATTTCTGTTGCTGCATGCTAGGAAGAGGTACGTGATTTCCTGTTCCGCTTTGCTCGACGTGTGGCCGGAAATCGGATGAACTCAAAGTGTTTGCTTTGGTCCGTGTTGGGGAAGGGAGGCGGGCCCGTATGAAGCCTCTTGATGAAATGGACCTCTCTCTGGTTCTCCCTCGTCCTGGACGCTTTGATGGGCCTCCCTTTCCTGGTGAAAGCCACATACCAGCCCTCATACTTGGCATTCTGGAAGGCTGTGTAATTGTTCTCCAGCACTATCTCCGTGAAGATACAATCCCTGCTCCGGCCTTTGGGCTGCGGGAGGGGACAGAAAAGATTTTTCATGTTAAAAAAATGCACAACGTAAAGACAGAAGCATGTAAATTCATTCATTCGTATTCATCAGATGAAAAACTTATATATCAGTCATGTGATCTCCAGTAACACTGATTTTTAAATAACATCACGTTGTGTGTTTCTTCAAAAACTGAACAAAGTAGTGGGAAAAAGGAGTTCTGTTAAAGCCGCGTTAGCCTTTCCCCTTTACCTCCAGTCATGCTAAGCTAAGCTAAGCTAGGCTCACCAGATGCTGATGGTAGATTTACATTTACCGCACAAACACAAGTAGCATCTTCTTCTTCTTCTTCTTATCAAACTCTCAGCAAGAAAAAAAAGACGAGAAATCAGCTAATTTCTCCAGATTAAACTAGTTGTTTTCTGGTGTATAATTAACAGGTAAAACCTACTTTATATCTAAAGAAAATGAGTATTACAGAGTGCAACAGCCACGTTTTAGTTGTTACCAGCTGTGAAGTGAATTTTATTACAAAGCTTCTGTAAAGAAAATGCCCTGAATTTGGAGTAATTGAATCCTGACTCATATTTTGTCTCAGGTTTACTTAAATCAAGACCTGTTTATCAGTGTGTGTCTTTCTCAGAGCGTAATTTCTAACCATAAACAAACATTAAAGCAGCCGCAGTTCTTCACTTCCGAACCATGGTGAGAAATAAATCCATGACCTGTCATGTCAGCCAAAAAGACAGTGAATCTATCTTTTCCATTTCCATGAAGGAAGTGGAGAGCTGACATATGACCAAACACACAGGCGGTGCATAATGGGAGGGTACCTTCCTCTCATCTCTCTCACCCATGGCCAATGAGACTGAACGACTATCACTGAGTCCTCTGAGGATTCCTCTTTTCCAGCACATCATGTCCTGGGATGACGGATGACTTATGACATTACAATGACAATAGACCAAAGCTGCAGTGAAGGAGCCACAGTATGTATTTTAGTCGCAAAGTCTGAAGACAGACTCATGAATAGGTTTAGATGTTTTTCTCTAAATGTTTCATTTCAGCAGGTAACCTTCTCTTAGTTCCATGTCGCCTGGAGATCGATCATCTGTACACTCACAGAGCCGAGATATGGTCATAAACACCTACTTGTTAAATTATCTCTGATTGGTTGGACTGAACAAAACAGTGGCAGTATTTATTTTTACAACCACAAAGTATCACAATGTTTTGCAAATAGTGCAAATTTTAAAGCAAATGCCACCATATGAAGATAAATTCTGCCTAACTGCACTAAAAACTAACACAATTCCTTGCTTTGCAACAAAAGAATTTGACAGCTAAATATCTCTAACCCTACACCTTTAGTTTCTTCATTAACTGAATTTGTCACTGCACTGATTCCAAACTCGTCCTTACAAACTAAAATCAATTAAAAGTTTTAATATCTGCAGTAAATGGACTCTGTGCTCTCAATTTGAGAAATCCAGGACTTTCCATCGTACCTTTCCAACAAGTTTCCCCTTCCGGTTCATGCACAGGTAGCGTCCACTCTCCGCACCTCTTATCCTCACTCGACTGCCGAAGGTATCCGTTTCAACAAAAAGCCGAGCTGCCACAAAAAGAGAGAAGAAAGTCAAGGAGCTGAAAGGACAGTGAGCACCAATAAGAAAAAAACACTCCACCACTGACTAGACTCATTTTTCATCTTGTTTTCAGATATGTTTTTGTATTTTTTTAGAGTTCTGTGCAATGTCCATAAAAAATGTTCAGCTAAATATAAATTTAATAAAAGTGAATGTTATTTAGACTAGGCTCGAATCCCTTTTTCATGGCCTTTAATGCACAAATATGAAAAACTACAGTCTCACCTTTGCTGCAAAGTGTCAGACATAAGCAGCACTTCAGCCATGTTTCTTTTTATTTAAGACTATGGTTAGCATTCAAATCATTTCTATCCAAATAAACAATGCAGTCTGTCAAGATATTAGTATGTTTTTGGAACTTGAGTTATTATGTTACATTTCACTACAAGAGTTTGCTTTTGAGCTGAAACTACAGCCTGACAATATAAACCGTGGAGTCAACGGGACAACACACAATGATCCTGGTAAGCAACTGGAAATTATACAACCAACACAAAAGGAGTAAACACATGTTGTCACCGAACATTAAAAAGCTTAATAGAAAGCAGAATATACATTCTCAATTGAATTGGTCCTGCAGTCAATTATGTCCACTGGGCATAACAACAGCCTTGTGTATTGGGGCTGTAGAGACAAAGGACTAGTCCTAATCAGCCGCTAATTCGCCAGACGATGGCTTCATGGATACAGCAGGGAGGCTGAATTAACATATAGGCCAGAAAACACCTCACAGAGGGAGGGACGAGTAGGCTGGAGGTGAGACTGCTGCTGGTTGTGCCTGAGGACATCAGCCCCCAGCAGGGGCTTTGTGGCTGGACTGTCAGGGACCAACGACCTGTATGTTCTCCAGGATTTTACCCTCATTCCTGTGGAGAGTCTCTTAACTTTTGTTGTTTTTTTTTGCCATTTATAGCAAGGCACTTTTTTTTTTGTTTTTTTTACCAAGAGCTGTGCTATAATCAAAATCTACATAAGCCAAAGATTTCAGTCCGTGGCAGTTTGAGGTTGAGATACATTGAACTCTCTCATAAAGCCCTGACGGACCGATGTATACCTTTTAAAAAACAAAGCATACACAAAGTCCAAACCAACTCAATATTACCAGAAAGTAACAAACAATTGATGTTCTAGACTTATCCCATGAGTTTTGAAAACCAATAAAACCAATAAACAATAGAATACTCAAAGACTTGTATGTCATGGTGTTTAAAGGTTACTCTGTCCACTTTGTTAAAAAAAAAAAGTTATTAAAAAAAGTACCGAGTTTCCTGAGTGGTGACTATTTCTAAAAACTGAAAAAGATTTTATCTGTAACAAATATCCTCCAGCTCAATTTTAATAATATAAAACCAACATTTTATAATTCTTATCAAATCTTCTTTTCTGTTATACTACCTTCCATTTAAGATGTTATTCTTACATTAAAATGTAATAATTGCTAAGCAATAAACCGGGGCTCTTCCTAACCTGTACGGTGTCCTGAATGTAAAAATATCTGACTCTATCACGTGCACACAGGATAACTGACCGTAAGAAGAATGTAGATATGTACTCAATAAATATAGTAAAACCAAAAACTCCTCTACTGTTTGATGTTAAACTCCATAGCAAAATACATATATTAAGAAAGAAACAAAACAAAAAAGAAACATGGTCAAGTGTGTGTAATGACTCCCAGCAGGCCTCGGGTCAGCTCTTACCGTACATGTTGCCATCCTCCGCTGTGGCGGTGACCCGTTTGCCCTGAATCTGGACGTGTTTCCCGCTGGTGCGGCTGTAGAGCTGGTAGACCCTGACCTGTCTGCGGCTGAGCTGGTCCGTCACTGCGCCCTGCGTCCTCACATACTGGTTAAAATTAGGAGACGGGTGATTCTCCCCCTTTTTTATGCATAGGGAAAAATAAAATACATAATTTTTTTCTTTCTAATCTTTGAATCTGGGGTAAAAAAATAAAATAAAATTGAGAGCCAGTAGCTGAAAATGGATATTCCCCCTGTGACTTCTAAACAAATTAAGTCATTAATATTTGTTATATATTAAGAAGTGAGATATTACAACTTTTGCGTGTAACTCTCCAATTTAATCGAGTAAGTTTTATGTGCGCTTACCTGAGCATGGCACCACAGCACGAAAAAATGAAATGATCTGCAGGAGTAATAATAAATGATGAGTTATTAAGAAGTAATTATGTGGCAATTACACAATCATACGATCCATCAGTCGGCTTACATGTAAATACAGCGCTGGTTTATTCCATGCATTCTTCTTCTTATTTCATCCGTTCAAGAGACGGAATCTTGAGGCAGATAAATCCCAGAACAGAAGGATGCGGCAGAGAAATCCAACGGAGCTCCCACAGTGTTGCATATGCACTCCTGACCTGTCCATCCACACCGACCGAGTCTCTGATACGACCACCACGGAGCTATTTCCCCTCACATCTATCAAAAACCTGATCCAGCTGACTGAGTGGGGAAGAGCGCCTCAAAAGATCCGAGAAGCGCATCAAAAGCAGATACATCCATTATAAACAGCTCTTTAGATTGGTCTTTACATTGCAGGAGTGGCTTTAAATGTGAGGGATCCCCGGCTCGGTGCAGGTCTGCTTGGTTCCAGGTTTTGAAAAGCCCTCTGTCTCACAGGGGTCAGGCTGCTCACTGGTTAAATGTTGAAAGACAAAGTCCCTCCCTGAAATCTCTCTGTTGTGGGTGGGCACAGTGACACAAGTCCTAATGATGATTTAATATGGAGACGCAATTGTGCAGAAAAAAAAGAAGACTTGTAAGATTTGCAAAAGAAAAAACAAAGATAATTTCCACCTAGAGATCCTGCTTTGAAGTTGCAAGAAATCGAAACTGGTTTGAGAGTCTTAGTCCCAATTTCAATCAAGACTTTCCCTCAGTCTGTATTTAATGCTGATCATTACTGCAGCACTGTATTTAAAAGTGGTGGCCTAATGGCACCTTATGGGTGTGGCAATTAGGTGTTAAGGAGACCATTGCCCCCCCCCCCCCACACACACACACCTCCCCTCATCCCCCACCACACTTCCCTTTTATCTTATGTTAACTGGTCACACTTCCAGCTCACGTAACAGGAGGACAAAACAAATCATACAGACAAAAGGCCTGTTTCATCCTCACATTATGAGCAATCAACATCCAAGATGAGCAGGATGCTGTCTTCCTCTTTTAAAAAAGATCTTAGACAAGAGAAATAGCTGATAGAAATCTGTCTATATTTTGCTAGCTGCTGAGTCAAGATGAGGCATACAAACTGTAGTTTGTGCTGATGAATGACACTGTAACATGAAGCTTCAAGTGCCTTCACATCTTTCTCTTCTCACGTTCTCTTGACCTCACCTCTGCCATCTTCTTGGGCAATAAAGTGATAAAATGCAGAGGTTAGGCATCTCTGACATGCTGACTGGCTGACAGGAGCCAGCAGCTACTGACTCCACTTACTGATGCCACTTCTTACTGTAAGACACCGTCGGCCCAGCAATTCATCAATCAGCTGTCCTCTTGTATCACAACAATCAATGCTAAACAGACATGTAGCGATGTGAGTGATGTGTACTGAGAGAGCCAGGTCATTAACAACATGATCCAAGTGTGTATGTTTGTGTGTTCATTTGCATGGAGATGTCCATGTAGTAGCTGTTCTACTTTCAACAAAAGCCTCATGTCATAACAGTGATTTAGTGGCAACAACAGACTATCAGAAAATGTGACAAGCATAGTCAAATCTGATTGGAGCATTTTTTTTACAGTTCAAATAAAAAGCACTTTACAACAGTAAAATCTACTTTAAAAATTCAGTCAAGACCGTCCATTAATTTCATATTTGTAAGACTAGGGTAGGTGGTGTATTTAAGAAGCATTTAGTGCCGTGTTTGCTAAACATTCTTTGATATCCTGACAAAAAAAAAAAAAAAAAATGCCTTGACAAGAAAAAAGAAAAAACTCTAGTATCTTTGACTGTATCAGGCCTCTTATAAGCTCTTCAGTCATTTTATTAAATCCAAAAGAGATGATTGGACAGCTTACATTTCCCTCCACATATGTAACCGCTTGCACATACTTTGTCCAAGTGTACAGAGCCCAGCCATCGTGCATGACCAAGGCCTTTCACATAGCCAGGCGAATTTATTGCAACAATATACATGTATTGCAACTCTCATTTAGAAGCTAACCCTGTAGCACAATACACACCCACAACAGGAAGCAGTAACTGCTGGGTGGCATGATTTTTCCACTAGGGGCAACTTGGTTCCTATGGGCAGCTCATCAGTGGTAGTCATTATTCATGAGCAGAATGTCATACCTCATGCCATAGTCAAGCTGTAATATATAAACAATCAATTCACTTCATTCAGTGTCAGTAAAGCACCAATTTATGTCAAAAACCTACTAAGAACCAGAGAGAAAGGATGCTTTAGACCTTGCCTGAGAATTTGTCATCAGTTGTCTGTAAATCAATGGCTTCATTGCAAGCAGTGACTGCCAATAGCTTGTTTGGCTTCCCTTTAATGACATCAATTCAGTTTTTAGCAAGTTGTTCATCAAGCAGCCTCATCTTGAGAGCCTTGTCATTTAGCCTGTAACGTCGCCAGGTCGGTTTAAAAATTTCATTGTTAGACAGAAAATATGCATATGAAGGAAAAAAAAATGTCTGCACTACGACAAAAGAGGCCAGGATTTTGTCAACACATGCAAGTTCATTTTTACCATCATAATCCATCTTGAAGTTGGACAAGTGTTCAATCTGGCAACACTTAATAGGCAAAAAAAGTTCTGCCGCAAATTCAGTGATTTTCAGAGTGTGCTGTCAACAAAACAGGGGCCACCAGAAAAGCCAAACATAATACACACATACTGTTCCATACCACATACTGTTTCTGGGAAAGAGGTCAGTTTAGGACAGATAGGGCTTTAGGCTGCATGTCGTTTTTTTAAAAAAATAAATAAAAAATTAGACTTCTCCTATTCTCCTAAACAAGGAATTGTTCAAATTACTTGGCACAAAAATAATTATGCTCCAAATAAACAGTAAATATCAAATAAATGTTAAACGTTTCAGTTTTTCTTATTTTATAACCATGGAGAGTATTCAGGAGGCTGAAGAGCAGCTAAGTAAATTATTTTTTATGCTAGCATGAACTTCAAGCTTTTCATTGCCTCTTGCTACTTTGGCAAACTACATAACCTTCTCTATTTTGCAACGAAGTACAAGATTTCATGTCATCCTCTATTACACCAGACCTCCTCCCTGGGTTACAGTCTAACGTCGTGCTGCAGTCCACACTTTTTGCGACATTGTTAAGCTGTTGAGTTCACGGATTTTAGCATCAGTTTGAGTACAACAAGAATCTTGGCGATGTTTTTTCAGCCAGTAGACAGTGATTTGTCTTGATTCAGCATAGTAACATGCTCAAGATCAGCTGGATTTATTGTCACCACAAAGATCTATAGGGAGTTCTACAACAGGTAAACAGGTCGATATCTCCTCAACACTGGACATATGTGTTGTATCAACACTGCAACTCCAATGTCTGTTACACTTCTGGGGAGGCACTTGTCAGCTAGAGTGTGATCTTGGCAGAATCCCTTAACACATTATTTATATCTAGCTTTATCAAATACACAGCGAACAGTGTTTTTATTGCTTTTCGCTAATATGATTTTATATAGTGATGAGCTCAGTGGTACCAGGTCACAATATGCCAGCTGTAGACACACAGGCACGCAAGTTTGCCTCTTTAGCTTGCGGTTGCAGGAGCTTCAAGGGAAACACGAATCATTTTTTATTTGATGGTAGGCTTGGCTGTGGGTGTACAGTACCTATTTTGCAGTAGCAGCTGTCATCACTTTGGAATTCACAGGTCTCTGGCTATGCTGTGCTGTAAGCAATATGTTTAGGCCATGGAATATAGAAAGAAGAAAAAGAGATGGCTTATATCATGCCTCTATCTATCTATCTTCTACCGCCAACATCATCAATACACTGCAATCAAACACTCAAAAACAGGTTGGGGTAGAAGTCAAAAATGCCGCTGATTTAACTGTGAGCAAAACAATTCAACTGTCTGGCATGTAAACCTTTTCCTATAGGCTTTTTATAGCATTTCCTTTACTTATCCATGGTTACAGGCTTAGCAAGGTCACCTAGATGTCCCCCTCGCTCCTTTAGGGGATTGATAATTTACTGATATACTCCATATCAACCTTATTGTAACTTGCCAGATATGTCATTAAACAACAATTTCTTATTAATAGAAAACATGATTTGTTCTGTATTGTTGCCTTTAAAATGATTTTAATGTCCCAATATAAGCTGTTTATGAATGTCATTATAGGAGACGGGTTAAAATTAAATCTAGAGCTTTGCCTTGAGACTCCGATCGCTCTTTGTCATGGTAGTTCTGTATTCTGCTAACATTACTGCACATGCTGTATTGATCCACCTGTCAATCTCAAGTTCCATCTTGCCTGCACAGAAAAAAAAAAACCAGGAACTGAATGGGGTATTTGGGTCAACTCATTTCAAAAGAGGTTATTTGTTTTTTTTGTTCAAGTTGTTGGAACGCCTTGATTCAAAATCCTCTTTGTGTTTTTGGCTCTGTGTTCTAGGGATGACAGTGTTAGTTGATTAGACTGTCTGCTGTACAACACTATGATCTAGGTCAACATACAAGCCTGAAACTCTCACCACAGTGCCGGGACATTTGCTACACAGTGATGAGAGTTTCTTTATAGAGTGCCAACCTGCTCATCAGGAACATGTATGATGATGGGGGAGTCATCAGCCACCAATTTAGGGTTCAGTATCTTGGCCAAAGACACTTCTTCATGTCAACTGATTGAGCTGGGGATGAACCAAAGATCTTTGGATAAGTAGGCAACCCACTCTACTTCTTGAGTCATAGCCACCGAATAATTCTGTTTGAGCATCCACACACCATAGTGATATGGATAGAAATGTGACATGGCTTCAAAACATTTTTCTCCTATATGCATGATAGCATGCTGATGTTAACGTTTAGCTCACTGCACCACTGTGCCAAGTTGTATGGCTTCACTTGTGAATTAATCCGGCTGTGACAGAAGCATTCAGCTAAATCCAAACTTATCCACATAAATTCAAATCACTGTAAATAGTGTTTTAAAATGAAAAAAATCCTCATACCGATAATCATTTTGGCATTTTAAAAGAAATTATCTCCATCCAGATTAAAATGTCTGACACACAAGACCACATGACACTGGGCATGTGCATGCTTGTGTTTAGCATTTGCCGTCCTCAAATGAGGCAGCATTATCATGATGAAATCCAGAATTTCACTGCAGAACACCTAACATAGACAGCAAGGCCAGCAACACCTTTAACTCATTAGCCATTTTTGAATTAACAGATGGTAGTAGGCTTGCAGATCTGTGAAGCCTTTTCTTCAAAAATGGGTCACCTGGTGGTGGGGGCCAGCCAAATCAGGGGAGGGAATATTAAAAATAACCTAAGAAGGTATGTGTCTGCATCATTGTTTCTAAAAAAAAAACCAACACAAACATGGAGTTTTCGTACTAAAGCATGGTCAGCAGCATGTTCAAAAGTTTCAATTTATGTGATTCTTGGATGTTGGAGTAGAACGATTGTTAGGCATAAAGGCCACCCTCAATTTTCTAAATTCATCACTGAAAAAGTCATTTTCTAAAAACATTTATGTTAATTTGAGGGTAACATGCAGTTACTTTTTATGTAATATTTTCACATTAGGGTGTTGAAAAACAATATATTAAATGTTTCCAACACTGTTTAAATCCAATGATGTGTTTGATTTTGCCTGCCTGTGCTAACTTTAGGATCAGATAGAGCAATTTCCATGGTCCCATGCTGCTTTACAAGATCATTTTTATGTTTTAACTGAGATGCTTCTAGTGGTGGAAACTGCATATTGTGTTTAAGCTGTCTCTTAGTTAATACGTATTGGAAGTGTATGTGCAGTTTATTTTAATACTGGTGACCGTATCTGATGCTATTCTTAGTTATATTAGTGAAGTCTCCACAAATATTACTATGAAAAGAAATAACAGGAATGACACAAATTCATTTGTAGTCTTGTGAATACAGGGATAGAAAAATGCTTTACAGACTTTGGGGCAGTTGCCAAATTTTCCAACACTTCAAAACAGTGAAATCCATTTCCCATGCAGCTCGGGCCTTCCTCAGGGCTACTGTAGCTCCAGTGACAAGTGAAAGGGGAACTGGTGGTCTCCAAACAGCTCTGACCACATCGTAAAAATCTCCGCCATAAAGAGCAACTGGCCACTCTTTCTGACCCTGCAAAAATAGAGGGAAGGGTTCAGAAAAGTGGGTGGTCCGCTTTATGAATGATCAAAAGAAGAGGAAAGTAAAAAAGAAGGAGGATTCACTTGGACGAGCAGCCCGCTCCTCATCATCATCATCAGCAGAGGGGCTCTTGTTGTCCTTCCCAAACCCACAATCAGGTCAGTCTTCACTGCTCTCAGTTGACTGATTCTGCAGCCTGGGAATGTTACACTCTAAATGTGAACATAACAGTCATCTGTGATTGTACTTTAGGCCCCTTTTTTATCCACACGAACACTTAAACTATATGCCGAGAGGTGAAAATGTACAACTCTGCGCTTATTACAAAAGCTGCTGACCCTTAGGTATCGCCCTGCCATTTGCAAGCTGACCATTTGAGCTTGCCAAATTTGACACAGCTGACGCAGGCAATAAATTTGAACTAGTTTCCCCACCCCCTTTATCCATAATGAGTGCTGCCCTGCAAAGCCTTTGAACACACACACTCACACACACACACACACACACACACAGATATACTCTTGCACAAATACCAGCAATTCTAATGTGATTATCATGGGATCATGTTGAATTACATATAATGAAAGAAACAGAATAATCTACAAAAATGTAAATCTGCAGATGTGAAGATGTGTAATGATGTCTAAAAATTTAGCATCGCAGGTCGGACTGATGTGTGTGTGTGTGTGTGTGTGTGTGTGTGTGTGTGTGTGTGTGTGAATAACTAACGAGGATATGATCTAAGAGCTAATGGCTGACAGACAATATTGTCAGGGTGACCAGACTGTGCAAATCCCCTAAGTCCCTGAGTCCCTGAGTGCTGGGATGTCCGACAGGTGATACCCAAGTTGCTGATCCGTGATTAACACTTGCCAGTTGCAGACAGGCTCTGCAGACTGCTTCATCTACAGGGCCAAGAAGCTGGGAACATGTCAGACTTCAAAACTAATAAAGTGACTCACACAACTGCCCTTCTCAGAACCACGGACACTGAGAGAAGGGGAGGGGCAGGGGAGGGCGGGTTGGTGGGGGTTACGAGGGGTGGTAATGAAAATAGCCGGACATCCAGCTACGCCGAGGCTACAGAGTCAGACAGGGCCCAGCATCTGTGTTATTTTTAAGGAGCAAAATGTCACTGAGCAATGAACATGCTCAAGGCGCATATCTAACAGGGTTAGATGCAAGGTCACGCCAGAGCCAGATCGCTTTCTGAAGACAGACGCTGTTGTAAATGGTGGTGACACACATGCTGGTGCTTTGAAGTTGTAACATAAGTTGCTGAGAAATTCATTATTAGCTTTTAATTGATTTCACTGGTATGCATACGTACTCACTATCATATGAAGTTACAATAAACTGTTCCACTTATTATGTATTGTATATTCAGGAGTACCTGGCAGACATCAACACATTAAAATCCTTATATCTTAAGTTTGTCTGTTTGTTTGTTTTAGTTCATTCCATTCAGTGCTTCTGACATTAAATGGTTATGAATAAAAGACAAATTCATGCATTTGGTAACCTGTGTGTTTTATTTTTATCCATTCTGACTATTGCTCATTATAGCGTGTGACTCACCACCTCCGTTGTAGAGTTTAGGGGGAGCTGGACTGTTGTGAGGATGACAACAAAACCTCCTTTTTCCCCATTGTTGGTGGTTAGCTGCATAGAAAAATTGATCCATTTCAAGTTAATAGTGTTAATAATAGTGTTGATATGAATCTGCTTGGAAATGTTTGCTACAAACAAACATAAAAAGTTCTATGGTAGCCAAATTGTATTTGGGTGAACAGTAGAGCAATTAGCTGGATTCTCTTTTACAGTAAAGCGACAGTGTGGAGGCTGTCTTGTTCAAGCCTTTGTGAATTTCAGACACAAACAATTGTCTCTGCTCAAGCTATTACTTCCCATGCAAGAGCTACAGGCTAAAAAATGAACCACCACCTCACACTAAAGGCCCTGACGCAACAAACTGACATCAAAGAACTAACAGTGATGAAGGCCTGTTGCATTGCCTCATGTTGCCTGTATCTTGGGCAAAAACTGGGCTTGCACACACTGCAAAGACACAGTCGAAGGCCAACTAGCATGTATGTTCTGCACCTTCACAAGAGATAACTCTCCAGACCAGCAGGCGGAGGTAGTCTGCGTTCATCTTTGAAGAAGGAAACTGGCAAACCTAGGACTGTGGGCATACATAAGATTTTATGATAAAGCAGCAAATGCTGACAGTTTTCACACCACTCTCCTCCATCGCTTAGACAGTTTCATGATATAATGTTGACTGCTCTAATCGAGAATATGTCTGATAAATGGTCTCAAAAGACCCATTGTCAGCCCCTGGAAACCAAACAGTCATTAGAGCGACAGGTTTACAGGGCTTTTCTGAATCTAACCCTAACTCTTTGTGGAGCTAGAGTCAAAAAAACTTCAGATTTAAAAAACTCTGCACTGCTCCTTCAGTTCCACATTTTGACAGAGCCCTGGCCAAACTCATTCCTCATGCCTATACATAACCGACGCAATCAACCATGGAAACGAGTACTAGCCAGTCAGAGGCAGAGTAGGTCTGGAATGGGTCATGATTTTGCCGTCTTGGGAAAAAATTTGGCCACTGTACAATGATATTCAAGGGATTTGCCTGTGTTTTCAGACAACCTGCAGTGGAGGTGATGGGGATTAGAATGAGAACCAGGTTGACAAATAATGCTATTTCTCTCAAAAGAATGTTACTGTTAAAGAAATATTTGGAACATTCATTTATTTGCTTTCAAGAGATTTCAACAAAAACAGTCCACTTAATCTAATGGTTTTTGTGGCTAAACTTAACCAAACTGCAGTCGTTACACAGCATAAACCATGTAACATACACCATTTGAAAGCTTTGTGTGCATTGCATATGGAAGCTGAGGTTACCTGAAGTGTTTATGTAAAAGGCAAAAGGGCATGACAAACATTTTGATTACCTGGATGAGAACATGTTGAATCACTCATAAGTGCAACTCAAGAATGAATTTGCTGGTACAAGTGGTTTATGCACGACACCTAATGCTGATTAACTAGCTAATGCATTGGAGCCATTTCTTGGCTATCTAGAGCTGGGCACAGTGACTGCACAGAGCACCTCAGAGGGACCACTTTCGTAATTCATATCATTCCAATATTTGCACAAGTTGAAAATATTTGAGTTGACCAAAAAGTTTTGCATATTGCTGGGCTTTGCCAAGTGGACGGAGCTGCTGGAGGAGACAGCTGTGTGCAGAGTCGGACCTTCTGGAGCAATAAACACCTGGAGTGCAGAGCCATTTACTAATGGGAGGAGAGCTCAAAGCTTATTTTTTAAACTTGCAAAATAAAAAGGGGATTTATCCTCACCTTTCACCTCAGCAGCGAGCCACAGACTGCCGACTTTTACTGTTGAGTGTTTGTAATTAGTCTATCTGTCTAAGCTAACCGCTGACTGGAGGGGAAATGTATTTTATTTGGGAGGAGAGGTGGGAAAGAGAGGAGAGACTAGAGGGAAACAGACAGAGACAGAGTCCCTGGTGAATGCAGAGTTCATCCAGAGGCTGTTGAACCGAATACAAACACACACCCTTAGACACAGTCAGTGCCTTGAACCAGTGTTTACTAGCATTTGACTGACCCTATGGCTGAATAACCCGAACCAAACCCTAACCAAACCCATACAAGCACTGCAAGGCAAATAATTCCACTTGATTTCCTTGAAAACATACCTTTTAGCTATTCTCAGTCTTTGTGCTTAACATTTTCTGGACAAATATCTCTACTGAATATTTCTACTGGAGGCAAAACAAGTCAGAGGGAGAAAGCAAACAGGCATATTTCTCAAAATAAATCAGATATATTTATAATGATTTTATATCAAGATTTATTTAATTACTCTGGAGCACAATTTGTTAATGATATGTGTACCTCTGGGTGTCTTTTCGTGATATCAAATTGATAAGATGTCCTAATTCATTATGGCTTTTGTCTTGTATTCCTTACAACTCCAGGAGCAATAAGATTTTGGAGTAAAAGTGTAAAGGTTCAATAGTGTAAAATGTTTTTACTGTGTTGATTATGCCAGATTACAACGACTGTTCTCTAAAGCCAATAGGTACTCTTGAGAGTGTGTGGCGAGGGAAAAAAGCATGCAAACAATTTGACCTCTGAACACCGGCATTGAGAAACTGGCCATTTATTAGAGATTAGTTATGGATGGAAAAACAAGTGACCTTCTGCTCCCAGAGGACACATCAGACCATTATATTTGACTGGTTTGGGATTTCAAGGACTCATTGATAGCCATTTTCAAGATTTATTCCGTCATCAGTTTACGGCAAGTCTACAGACATATGTCGCTGATGTCACCGGGCCTTGCAGTCAAAACACGTCTCAGACCCAGAGGAATACTTCAGAGAGATCCTTTCAAAATAAAAAGAAGCAGCACATATACAACTGAAGCCAGGAGGAAAGTAGTCAACAACACAACAACAAAAATAATGATAGAACAATAGAGAGTGAGACATAAAAGGAGATTGAAAACATAGGTGTTAGAAGTGTAAACAACTACAACTGATAAATAATGAAACAGTAAGAGAACCAACAAAACAAACAATGAAGTAACCTTATCTTTTTAACCTTGTATATTATCGTCAACCTCTACTTAAGCTTTAGTTTAGGATTGAAGTATCAGTAGTTGAACTACAATTTTTTTAATAATTATTCTTAATCTAACAATAATACTACTACTACAAATTACAAAAATTCTATAAAAGTCTTTTCCATAGTGCAATTTTGCAGTACTATACAGCAAAAGCATATGTGATGCAAACTGCGTCTTGCCCATCTGTTGATAAAACTAACTGGAACTTATTTCATTTTAAATCAGTGCTAACTAACACCCAAATGCTTAATATTTAAGGAGTTGTAATTTTTTCCCAAACATTAAAGCAGAACAATAATTTGGCAGAGAGAGAAAAAGATACACCAATGAAGTCAGTGCTTAAAATGGTTGTAAAGTGTGCGTCTGAGCAAAAAGAAAATGTATTCCTCTTCTTTATTCAATGATTGCTTGTGAGTTTTCTGATTATTCCAACCCAGCATGGGCTGAACATTTCACCCCTGGGTGCATATTTACACATTGTCAGTCAACTTTTCTGGTTAGTTTTAACAGTGTTAGACAGTTTGCTTTTAACAGTTTAACAGCATTTTAAACCCATCCTACTTTTACTTATTATTCATAAGCTTTTAATCTAGAGATAATTTCCAAAATAACTAATTCATTGTTTATGTGAGAAATGTATCATGAAAATGTGTGATTTAGCAGTGTATGTTCTTCGTACATACACTATGTACATTGTGTACATTAGCTGTAAGAGGGTTGTGTACTGTATGTTCACACTGTGACAAAGATTTATTTTCAATTTTACCCAATAAAAACAAACTGGATGAGTGTTTCCAACATCAAGGTGAGAGTGAAACTCTTCGATTCCCTTGCTTACTTTCAACTTCTCCTCCTTAATTGTCCTCCCTCCTCTCCAGCACTGCTGGTCTGGCTGGTTTGGTGAGAGCTGGGGCAGTAGCAAGCACTGGGCCCCTGTCCCAGCTGGTGTGCTGCAGTGGAAGGGCTTGATGTGGGGCTGCAGCAGCTGTCTGCTCCATCCGCCCCTTCCTGCTCTGATCTCTGCTCTGCAGTTCACACTTGATCAACAACGACTGCACTTCACACAGGAATTTTCCATTTTCTATTTTCTGTCACCCTCTGCGACTCACCCCCACCACACCGCAGCCCCCAGACCAACGGCAAGACAAGTGGTGCCCTACAACTTGGTGACTGGCGACGGCGACACCCACAGCAGCCGGTGACACAACAGCACGCCTGGTATTTCAGGCCTGCTTCCATGACTCAGTTGCTGTGGAGGGAAAGGAGAGTTACTGGTCCTCTATTGTTAACTAAAGCCACCAGTGTTAAGTCTGATGAAAGACACTGAAATGCTAACTACATCGTCAACAAGGAGATAGTATGGGGGGCTAAAAGATATCATTAAAGGTTGCCATGATAAGCCTTTTGGCATCAATAGATCATTATCACCTTCACTTGGAGAGATAAGTATATTTACCCTAAACAAATACACATGTTAACTTATAGTTCTGTCAGGACTTTGGGTCCTGTGACATTTGAGGCTGAGCTTCTGGGGCAGATTTAACTTTAAGTCAACTAAAACTGCAAAGATTCCAATCATATTTTTTTTTTTTTTTTTTGGTATATCAGAACTTATAGGAGAATGAAGAGAAAAGAAATGAGCAATGGCTCCGGTAATCTATTTGGATGCTTAGAATGACCCAACTTTTTCAGTGTGGATGTAAACATAAAGGCTGGTCTTTCTCAGAAAGGGCGACATTGGACAGGAAAAGTTTGGGCATTGTGTCTTTGTTAGACATATCTTTTTTTTCCCCCAAAAAAGTTAGTGTTGGTTACTTTTAACCATGCCAACAATCTTCATTTCAGGGATTGTAAAACTCAAATGAAGTAGTGTGGATGTATCCTCAGAAAGCCATCAGTCACAAAGGAATGAAGACATGATGAACTCAAGTTAGAACAATTTTTTTTACCAAGTGAAACCATTTGAAAATCCCCACTCTGAAGAGTCTTTTATGGCTGAAATATTACAAATCTAAAAATCTCTATCATGACAATTTGGACCAGAGCACTGGGAATGAGTGTCTTACCTGCACAGAAGGAGCAGTCAGGTCAGGTGGTCATGGAGGGAGCAGCGTAACAGGACACTTTCAAAGACAGCACTTAAACACTTAAAAACTCCACAAGTGCATCTCTTGTTTCTCCTCACCTGCGAAGCCCCGGCATCGTGCCCTGAACAAGTTGCTACAGGACCCATCACTGCGGCTGCAAGCACAGAAGTGGCTTTAACACACCAACATTATAGTTAGAGTGTGAGCTGCCCTCCCATATCAACCCTGAATTGTCTCCATTAGGCCTTAACAAGGAGGCATTAGTGCTCTGAGAAGGTTGGATCTCACTCGAGTTGGTGGTGGTAAAGTTGCCTCTGTGATAACAGTGTTTGATCTTGTTTGGTTGAGTAGAAAGCAAACACTGGTGGGGGTCAAAGACGTTTGCAGTAATGCCATTAGCCCACTCAGTAGGGTCACAAGTGCATGAACAAATAGGCTGATGGAAGTGGAGCTTCAAAGAGATGTTTGCACACTATTATGCAGTGAATAATTGCTTTTTAATTACATTTTAATTGATAAAAGCTGTTTTTCATGAATTAATCTGTCATCTACTGTGAAGAGGGTTAAATTTGAGATGCATACAATTTAAACCCATCATCCGGCAGTGAGATTGAGGCAAGCTGTTTACTAGTCACTTTTATCTATTCTCAGCATTTTAAAACACCAGGTGCAAAAAGAACCACAGCAACCTGAAGTTAGCTTAGCTCTCCATGTCACGCTAACTTTAATGCTACGTGAGTGAATAGTCTTTCATTCTCTAACACACTTAAGATTGTATCAGTGACCAAGGCCATAAAAAACAGTGAATACTGTTAAAGAATATGTACAATGCTTGCTGTGAAAAGTGACTTAAGGATGAAAAAGCAATGTGAAAACCAAGATTATAGGCAACGATAATGTTATTGTGTTGTTGACAGGAAGTTACAGGTGAGCAGGTCGTAACATGGATACATACTTCATTGACTAAGAAGAGAGTTAGTACAATGACAGAAAATTATTCAACAAATTTGCTAATCAATCAGGACTGACAGCCACGCTACTGGCTCTGTGTGAGGCTGTAAGCATAATGGTACTTTTAGCTTATTACTAACGCTAGTGTAGCATTATGCACAGAGACAATGTTTAGCAGGCATAATGTTAACCATGTTAAAGATCTTATGGTAGTTTAATAGCTTGTTGACGTTTCCTAACAAAAACTACAGCTGAGGCTGATGGGAACTGCATTAGCTTTGATATTTGATCATAAACAAAAATGTTGGACTAACTAAGATTTTGACCCAATTAGCTCGTACATCCTCTAGGAACCCAAATGACTTCACAGATTTTCATGGCAATCTCAACTGACCCACAATGCCATTCCTTCAGCCATGCTGCTAGTAGAGCCAAAAATACCTAACATTCTCTGAGTCCAGTTTTATCAAAAGTGGGGATTATCCACTTTTATCTGTTGTACATAGTAATGACATATTCATGTTTGCTGCTGTTAGTTGGAAAAACAAGCTACAGAAGCTTGCAAAGTATCTTTGAATGTCCCTACACCCTTAGAAGCCATCCTAATGCAACCACAGGGGCTCCTACAACCGTTAATTCATCCAAATGTCCTGATCATAATGTTGCTGGCTGAAGGATTGGCTCCCAGCAAGGCTCTCAGGTTCAGACAGGAGGCATCAGCAGACTGACGGAGCAGTCAACAGCAGAGCAGAGATAAAGCCTGAGATCTGACAGCGGATACGGTTACATGTCACTTCTGATAGCTCCCAACATTCCTGAGAAAATGTCTGCCTATACCTCACTTCAGCACTCCAGCCCCCTCTCCCCTCATTCTCTCCCTCAGGTTGACAGGCTGAGCAGCAGACACAGGGGTCCACAGCAGGGTGTGTGTGTGTGTGTGTGTGTGTGTGTGTGTGTGTGCTTGGCTCCCAGTATAGCTCCAGTCACACTCCAATTCAAACCGAAGCAGCTCCCTGCTCTCAGGGCTGGCTGGCTGCAGACAGCAGGTCAGTCACAGACAGAAAGACTCAGACACACACACACCCGACAGTGTTTGTCTTTTACACCAAAGAAGAAGAAGATGTATGAGGGGAACCTCTAATCCATCATGGCTGTTTTGGTTGTTGAGAGAGAGATGTTTCAAAAAACAATGGCATCTACTCTGCCTGTGATCATAGAGATTTTAAGAGTTTGACATCTTTATTGTATTTATCTTTCTGGTTACAGAGATTCCCCTCAGGACATTGATGCATTTCAGACATTTTACTTCAAAAAATGTTTAATTTTATAATATTACCAAGCATGGTCTTTATCTCACCCGAGAATATTTATGATAAATCATACACCTATATGGGTAACAACTTGACAAAGTATAAACAGGAGCAAGATTTCTAATTCAGTCATGGTGGATAACTGCTCACATTCACACCAACTCTTAGCTGCTCTGACGCCCTATCACGAAAAGACTATCAGCAAGCTGATGTGGTCACACTCACAAACAGACACACACACACACACATACATACACACCAATCCTGAATGGTGACTAATGTAGTCGTAATGCAACAATCGTTCCTCCCACTCCCACAGGGGTGGTGAGCATGTCACCTCCAGACAGCTCAACAAGTGTGTTCATCCTGCAGAGCAGCATGGGTAAAACATGGGAGCAAAACAGGGTTTGTCTAATTTAAGGCTTGAGGACTGATTTCATTTTGTACTGTTTATTCATCTGAAATGATGATTGAACTATTTCCTAATAGTGTCATACATGTTATGATGCAAAAGACACTCTAAAATTCCAGCTGAAATCCTGAAAGATAGTTTTCCAGGTTAGAAGTAAGAAAAAGAGACAGAAAAAGACAGACCCATCCAGATAAGTGTCTCTCTCACAAATGAATGCACTAAGGTCATAATGCAAACTTCACCTGTGCATCAGGGTCCTCTAGCAGAGGACAGCAGCAAGAAACACAGGCTGTTGTGTCAAATTTGTTGCTCTGGCACAGTGCAGTTGAACATGAAGAAACTTGCTGCACGGCCTAATCAAATACTTGTTAAAGGTAGAAAACCTGATATCAAGCTTTGTACTGAGGCATCATTTGTGGTGTTGCTGATTGGCATAACAGAACAACCTCTCTGTGCAATGAAATTCAGTTTAAAAGCGCAAAAAAATACAACCTAGTAAATAATAATACAGTTGAAACAACATCTCTTGAGATCAGCTTCAAAAAATCCCTCACTGTTGCTTTTATATCATTGATTTGGTTTCACAGACCACAACATTTATGCTCTAAATGAGTATCAGTCATCAGTCTGGTTTCAGCAGCAGGAGCCAGCTGTTTTCAGTGAGAAAGCTCACTGCACGCTCACTTACAGACCAGCTGGTGATCACAGTGGAGCATTTTGAACTGAAGTGACGCTGGAGATAAACCCAGGGCATATAGGTAAATAAACACTCTGAAAACATTCATCAGTTAGACAGAAACATGACTCCAAATGAAAAGTAATGCTGCTCTGTTTCTGCAGGATGTGTAAACTGGCAACTGTTTGCATCATGTTTACTATAAATACTGTACAATATGATAATGTGTCCATGATGTGTTTGTTGTACTGCCTTCAATAAAGTGATATAACTTTAACTTAAGCCTAACTAAAAGTAGATGGAATCTAACAAGAATGGTCTTGAAGAAATATTTTTATTTGGCAAAAAAGGAAAAAAGTAAGCAAAAAAAGTTTAAAAAAGTAAAAAAATTAGCATTGTGACACCTCCCTTTTGATTAAAAATAGACTAGTTGTCATAACTTGGCAAAATGTCAAAATAACGTCATGCTCTATATAACTGAGGAATTTCCATATCATTAGTAGTTGACAACATCTGGCTGTTAACTAGTTTAATAATTGGCTACACCACCCGTCACACTGGAGATTATAACACTTAAAGAACAAAAACAAAGTGAATGCTGCCGCTCCATCATTACACACCTCTGACAGGCACACTTTCTTTGGAAAAGTCATGCATTTCGTGTCTCGACAGTTGTTTAAGCCCCTAAAAAAGTGCAGAAAAAGGAGAAAAATGCAGGACAGTGGTGAAATCCCCACACATACATACACACCCTTTTTAGCACATTCCGGAAGCCGCCGATGAATGACATCCTGTGAGGTACTGTATCCGTCGGGCCAACCCACCCACTGCAAATTCTGACCGCCTCAATACACAAGTGCACCTGAACCGTGAAAGGAAGGTGAAAATTAAGTCTACTTTGGGGCATTAAAAAAAGCCTGTGGCTTATCTCCCGGCTGGAACGATGCCTTCCCCTATCTGACACGCAGGAGGCAGGGAAGCTGCCCTGAATGGGAAACAACATGGCCCTTTACAAAGGCCTGTTAGAAACAATTAGTCCTGAGTGCCGGGGTTTTGATTTGACCGTCTAATTGCCGGTTCAGGGTTGAGAGAGTGTGTAAGGTGGCTGGGAAGGCTGGGGAGCTGTGAGGGCCCTGGGGGAGCGCCGCTGTCACACAATAGCAGCCTTTATTTCGCATTCAGCTTCTACAAAGTGGGTGTGCTCAAAAGATTTAATCCCACATTCAGACCTGACAAGTAAAGTCATTCATATTGAAAAGGTGGGTACAACACTGTTTCAGGTGCCTCCTGTCTCCTTCCCACCCTTACTCCACCTTTGGAAAGAAAAAAAAAAAGCAGGAAAAAAACACTATTATAGTATATTATATTTTTTTCTTGGACTGACGAACAAGGCAGAGGGGGAACCTGATCCTGGTCAGGAGCACCTCTGAATCCTTCACTGGCACTCCTTTCAATGGGCTTTGCTTTTTGCACAGGCAAATTGACCAGGATACCATTCCTGTCTGCAGTATGTGTGAGTGATGAGTGGCTGACACAAATAACAGTAGGCTAGGCCATGCATGTAAAAGGATGGGACTGTGCGACAGGATTACAGGAGCCTCATCCACGGTGGTTTGAGCCTCATACTTTCACCTCCTACCATGGCTGGGATTTCAACCCCCCCCACCCCATTCTGTTTAAAGAAGTCCGTCTTCACATACCAAATCCCCCCTACTCTTAAATATCACCTGCTTTCTGCTCCTTTAATCACCTCAATAGGCATTCCTTCATGCAGTTTACAGAAGTCTGCCGTGCACAGGTAAAAAGGGGGACATTTTTTTTCCAAAACAAAGGTGAAGCAATCCATGCAAGCTGTAAGTCCAACCACGTCTCAAGAACAGTTGATAGAAACAATACTTTACTTTTAATACATTTATAAAAAAAAAAAAAAGATGCATTCACAGACTCAAGTAAGAAAGTACGAAAACCAAGAGACTTAATCTTCTTTTGGGTGGACCTTAATTGACTTCAGTTGCACCCTGTCATTCAGCTTTAAAAAAAGATATTTCACACAGTTTGGGTTCTACTTTTGTAGTTTAGTCAAGTAAAAATAAAAAAAGCATCAATGAACGTCTTGCCTATTATCTATGATGGGGCAAGAGATTCTTAGATAGGGCAAGAAACACATGCATGAAGATGATCAGGCAGCTTCTAAACAAACTTCCACTTTAGCTCCACTTGTTTTGAAGAGAAAACAAAAGGAAAGAGTAAAATAATTACCAAATCAGTAGACACTGACTTGACCATGACTAGTCATAGTTGCCATAGCTGTTAACAGACACAGTTTCCCTTTGATGGATCAGGAGGACCCACAGTTTAGGTGCCTGCCTTCAGCTCACTGAATAAAGCCAATGCCAAGCAGAGGCAAAGCTCTTTATTTTGCTGTTTTTAACTACTACATCATTATTCCAGTTTGTTAGCTAGAAATCTTCTTCCTTGTTTCCCTGACATATTTCTACTTTCTTTGCACCTGTGCATGTTTTAAATAAAATGTACACCAGCTCTAAAAATACACTTCAAAGTTCAAAGATCTCCACAGGACAGCTTTAATTTAGGCCTCATAAGAAAAGGTAACATGAGCCCACTCCGTCACCAGACGTGCATGTACAAACAAATCCTTAACAACAATTTGACAAAAGTGAATTGACTGAGCTGGATCACTATTGTCACGAACCCAATCACCTGCATTTTCAACAGTGAGGCACCAACTGGTGACTGAATGTGCAGTTGTCGGATGTGTTTCATTGTTTGCCTTCAGTCCGATATTCCTTGGCAAATCTCTTCAGAAATGAAAAAGGAATCAAAAAATTTGACCCTGCGATGAAAAAAAAATCCCTGTAATCCCAACGAATTAATACCAGGGTAATTACCTGATAGCTCATGTCTTTTGCCCTATCTGACTTTATTCTAGTGATGTCACTGTGTTCCCACATCTCAGCGATTACTGTGGTGAGTACAGTGTTATTACTGCTATTACTCATAGAAATAATTGCTAAAACTACAAAAAGGTGACCCCTGTAGTTATCCTTTAATTTACAGTTCAGAGTACAAGCTCCTGAATAATTACTGGCCCCATTACTTGACTGTAATTAAATTAATGTCACGTTAACCCCTAATTGTCTCTGACATTATCTCAAACAGGTTAACACTGTGTTTTCCAGCAGGCCATAAGCACCGTTAAGGTGTGCTGTCCATTTGCATTCATTAGAGAAAACCCTACATTTCTCCATCAACCCAGTCGATGAAGAAGGTCACTTCAAAGCTGGGACTGAGTCACAGGGGCCATAGAAGCCTGGGTCGACAAATGCACCAGTTGTAAAACTTAACAAGGTGTGAATGCCCTCTGTGTGCCCTGGCTCTCCAGTATGCAGTGACAGCCTGTGGAAGTTCTAAGGGCTTGTGCTACACTGCAAAAAATGTTGATTCTGACTTTATGTTGTCTTTTTGAGTCAGACTGACCGACTACTGACAATGTGAGCTACTTAAGCTCAGAGGGTGTGTCACCCAGCTGAGATGAAACCACAGACTCAGTCCAATTCACATTTAGATTCACACAATTTACATCAAATACAGCAAAGCTGTTGATCTACCTGATGCAGGCTCTGATGAAGGTCTTGTATACTGAAAGCTTAGCCAATTGGAAGTTAACTGCTCAGATGAAATGGTCAATAGATGTCAATTGGTGACATTTAATCATCAGTTGACACCTTGAGCAACACAGTTAACAAATGGCCTGAGGTCCATTGTTATCATGCAAAGATGTATGACTGGGGAAACTGCCAATACTCATCTTCAAAGGAACATTGGACATGGCTAAGTTTTTTTGAGTCACATCACATTTCACACATCATCAAATTTCTGTACCTACTGATTTGATTTTACAACAAGTTTCCATCCTGAAGGGCACGAACTGAAGGAGAACTTCAGTGCAGCCACATAAAACAGCTCATTATGGACTTAGCTTAAAAAATGTAGCTGCTGCAGACGGCTATTAAGGTGACATCACAATTACTTCAGGTCCACTCTGTACTACATCTGGGAATTTTTTTTTTTTTTTGTATCGCTCACAACAGGTTAAAACTCCATGGCAATTACATTCTTTGTGGCTCACCCATTTATTGAAGATAAGGAGTTCAGGGTTTTGTATGTTTTCACATAGTTTTAGACAAGATGAAGAGTTTAAAGCTATGCAACTAGAGGGAAAACCATGGGATCACCAGGCTCAGTAGGATTTAACCTGTGGACAGCAGAGAAAAAAAATATATAACATACCTGGTGTTGTCACCACAAACACAACTGCTAAACATCCCAGTGTCTCCTGACTTGAGTTTCCAAATGAACCAAAAAAACTGCTGACATCTGAGGAAAAAAAAAGAAAAGTGTTGGAAAATAATACCTTGTTTCATGCAAAGACAAACAATTTCAGTCATCAAAAAAAGAGCTGCAAAATGTTCTACACATAATCATCACTACACCTGTTGATATGTACTATTAAAACCATTTTATGTTATATGTGCAACATTTAAATAGTATACATCTGTGATTGCAAAAAGGTAGACTTCAAGTGTTTTTTTTCTGAGGACCAAACAGCAAGAAATGATTCAGAAACACAGTGATATCGATCTCGAGTTTGCTAACAATCCTTAACATTTAACACTGTAGATCAAACAAGACCAAGTCAGACTGTATAACCTCTTATTCGTTTCCATTATATTGTCCTTTATTGCTTATGAATGTAAGCTTTGGTTTGCAATATAACAATGAGTTATTTCTTCTCTTAAATACAGTTGTCATCCTGTATTATAAGTAACTAGATATGGGCTTAAATGACATGTTGAGGAGGACTTTTTTTACAGTGTAGGAGCTCTTGGGGGGAGGAACGAGTGTTTGGAGAGGAAACATCAGGTGGCTGGTTGGACCACTAGGCTTGGACACTTCTGATTTATCTGTGCATTTCAGAATTATGTCGCCGACCTCTTCACCTGACCGCCATTTGTGTCACCCCCCAGTTTCTGTTCAGGCAATCACCCACCCCCCAAACCCTACCAACCACAGAGGCTACCGCCCACTGCAAGCTGCAGTGTCATCTACAGTTCAGTGCACACACAGAATATATACTAATACTAATAGTAGTAACACACACACACAGACAGACAGACAAGCCTTAAATCACCTCTATTTAGATTGTAGCCTCCTCAGGAAAGGGCCTTTGAAGTTGTCTACAAAAACTTTTATTTTTCTCACAAGGGTTGTTTTGTGGGCCTGTTGCATTGTGCAGTGCAGTATATTAAAGAATATTTTTTTTAAAATAAATGTGTAGCAAAATCATGGTCAGGGTTTTTTGAGCTATAACGCACTACAACTGCATGCATCAACCCATTGTCAAGTGTTCATAGTGTGTTTGGTAATAATGTGCATGTGTAAAGTGTGGAATGTCTAGCATTGCCTTTTTTTGTTAATCTGTGAAAATGAATTTTGTCAATTTGACCCAGCAAAATGTCTCTGAACAGTTTTTTTTATAAATGGGGAGGAAATGCCTTTGAATTACAGTTTTTGAATCACATCTAACTCTCAGTATTTACTCTTAATGTATTGTGTGTTTTTTCCAGCATTTTAAATAATGGAACAGTTGTGAAATTCACATCTACAAAGTTGTACATCAATGACATCGTTCTAAAATCTGAAAAAAGAACTTGGAAACTGACTTTCAGCAATTAGATTGTGGCGCCCTCTAGTGGACAGAGTGTAGAACGTAGAAATTAGATACTAAGACAAAGGGTTTGTGATTGAAATGTCACATGGGAATTGATTTTAATGGAAGCATTAGCCTATCTTATAACAACAGCACACAGTTAAATGTCCACAGTTTTTCCAAAGCAGAGAAACGGCATCTTGTAACAGCTTCCTTATTATTATTATTATTATTATTATTATTATTATTATTATCTATTTGTTATTATTATTTATTCTACTTTAGTTTAGTTTTCTGTTTTACAAAATATAGCTGCTAAACATGAAGGCAGACTCTGTTAAGTTTTTCTCCCAGAATTTGTAGAAACTCCATCGACTATGATGTTTGGGACCTTTAAGGATTTTCTAAATTTTGATGATGTTAACAGATTTGTACCATTCTGTCTCTCCCCTTTGCCATGACTTTAAATTATGTCTGTTGCCAACTATTGCATGGACTGTAGATCTCCCATTTAATGAAGTCTTTTGAATTTTTGTTGCAGTTATTTAGAAATTGTCTTTTCTATTGTAAAAAGAAGGAAAAAGGGGTTATTTGAAATAATATTTCAATAATGACATTAAAATGAAACTAAAATAAAAAATTTAAAAAAATATCATTAAAGTTAATTTAGATATTCTTCTTTTTTAAAAATTCAATTTAAAAATTCAAACTTCATATTTAGCTATATATTTTATTAAAATGCTTAAAGTCAATTTTATATTGACTTACTTGAAATAAAACACTTTGTGGTTTCATGCCATACGGCAAAAACCAATGTTCATCTTAAACAGCTACCAACCTTTCGGGGAAAAAAAAAACTACTGAAGTGTAGCCTTGATGAGCCAGTTTACCAGTTAACCATTTGCAGAAGTGGTGGTTTCGTTGCTTACATGCTGTCAGGACACTTTAGAAGTGCGGCTGTGCCTGAAATCTACCAGGACAATCAACCCATCTTACTTTGTTATGTATGCCTAACTCTGAAAAATCACACCAGATGCACTTTTTTTTATGACTATCTTGAAGAGTCATTAAGACAAGGCAACTGGACTCTGTTGAAATTTGTTGGGAAGACGTTTCACTTCTCATCCAAGAAGCTTCTTCAGTTCCTTTTTATGACTATTTTTCATTTTTATTTATGTAAATGAAGGCCTACTCTAAAAAATCTGATTGTTATTTCCTCACAACAAACTTACTTGACTGCTAACTGACCAGGCTTTCCCATAAAGGAAACTGCGGGCATTACGCGTGCTCTATATGGGTGAGAGGAAGTGGAACATCTAATGAAAACGATGCGTCAAAGGCTCAAACCCACCCCCTTCAGCTACTTAATGCTCACTCTGTGCGTCTGTGGCAAGCCCACTGAGAAGTGAGCCCCCACGCACCTTTGCAGAGCTGTCAGGAGCAGCGCACACAGCGCACGGCACCGGTGTCTACCATGAGCCTCCCTCTTGCCCAAATCATCCCTGCGGGTGTGCTGCTGATACTGGCACTGCTGGGGATTATGCTGCTGGTCATTCCGACTAAAATTATTGAGGTGCCCCCGGAAAACACGGTAATGAAAAAAATCTTCATATATTCATCATCTTATGTTCATGTTTATGCTCATCAGCCATATGTTTTTGTGTTAGTTACGTGACTACCAGTGTGGGAGCTAGTTAGTAGTAGTATGGATGCACCTGTTGTCGTCAAATGAAAATTTGGAAACTGTAACTGTACTTTTTGACATGAATGACATGACATGACATGAATTTGTTCTACTGAATTTGGGTCTGAAAAAATATTGGGTATTTTTTTTTTGATTTGATTGAAGAGAGTAATCTGATTTGTTTGGTGAGTGTTGAAAAGTCTCTTATATTTTTCATCATATTTTATTTCGGCCTTTGCAGCTATAGCTCGATCAAAAAGACATCTCTTACTTGCAGCACAGTGCACAGAGAGGGGGGAGGCCAACCCTTATCAAAGACTCTGATTGGTTATCTGCCTGATCAGAGGTGGGGCCATAGTTGAACCAACTGTTTGAATTTCTTTATAATATATTTTAATTTCATACTTAGACTGTGTTTTTTAATGATTATTGTTCCTTTTATTGTAGACTTAAAGAGCAAAGTAATGGAAGCTATATTTATAGGTGCCATTCAGTTTTTTTCAAGATGGGAAGGTCCCTTTATTTTTTTAAATCACGAATGTAAGAAACTGAACAGGTTTTTACAAGGTTCATAACTGAAGTACAACTGAGTAGTGGAGACAAAAATGTTGAGTTACTTTCATGGTTTCATTTCCATTTGTGTGTGTGTGTGTATTTATGTACTTGCAAGTACATTATGCCACCCCTGCATAAGTCAGTGCCCCCAAAAAAGTGTGGACTCACATCCAAACTCTGTTTCAAGGCTGTATTAATGTGTCTTGTGCACATAGGCAGCTTCTTTAAGGAAATGGTTGTAGTTCATGCCGTGAGACAGCAGCATTGCTGGTCCGACTCGAGTTGCTTCCCGTCCTGCTCCTCCCCTCTCTCTGTCTAAAAGACACTTCCCCAACCATCATAAACAAAACTCTAATACTTATTGTGTGGTCCCTAAGTGATAGGCTGCTTTAAAAAAATTGATTCCCTTTACACAACTCAGGAGATATTCATACTTACAAAGGCTTCATTAATTATATAGTATTATACAACAAACTTACAAGTAGGTTGTTAGGTAAGATGAAATATTTGGATAGGAGCAATTCAGTTGTGACTTCTGCAGAGAAAAAAAACTTTTAGCTGTTTTGTCATCGTGGAGAGCAAAATGTCATAAAATGGTCACAGTCAGATCCTTGTATGGCCTTATCTGAACTTGCTCAGTCATAAGAGTTTGCGCCAGGAAACATGCAGCTTTTAGCACACTGTGTGACTTGCAGAAGATGTTAACCTCAAAGGTTAAGAGTTGTCTTGCAGACAGTGGCGATGCAGGGCACTAATGAGCAGGCGTGACTGAAAGAAACAAAGACTGTAAGATGAAAGAGTAGAAATGTGTGTTTTATTTGAATTTTTTTCCGAGGACATGCCCATGTGCTTTTCCTTTTGTCAATGTTGCACTCAGTTTTTTAAAGGGTACATTAATTGATCTCATTCATCTTGTATGCTTTCTTTGCCTGTGGGATAATACTTCAATAGAATATGATGCTTCAAGCTCTCATTGCAAAAGAGCGCACAAAGAGAGACAAAGTCAACATTGCTGATTGAATCAGGGAACCACAAGACACAGCCCATTTTGTTAGACCAGTTTATCTGAAGTTTTAGTCTCACATCAGAAAACTTTCTCACCAAAAGAAAGTTTAACCATAAAAGACCAATACCAGTAGTTGCAGAAGAAGACCAGAGTCAGAGCAATTGATAGGATGTCAGTGCTCAAACCACATCCTCCCAACACCACACTTGATGAGAACATACCCAGCCCTTAAAGGTTAGACAACACAGACTGGTGTGCAACTGCCAATACAAAACTGCAGTGAACAAAATGTACAGACAACAACAGCACCTCTTTTTTTACGAGTGTAGTCAGTGAGGTTGTGTTATCAGAGGTGCACTGAGGTATTTCATATGCTACATTAAGTCAGAGTCATGCAACAGAAAAGCTATATATTGTGGTAGCCCTATAGTTTACCTTCTCAGCAGCATTGTTAATAGCTGAAATGAGGTACTAGAGGCAAGATGGGCATTCTGGCACCATACTACATACTACATCTCTGACACTTTATGACTCTGACTCTGTCTGTTTCAGTATGGAATCATTCTGGATGCAGGCTCATCCCACACCTCCATGTACATCTACAAATGGCCAGCTGACAAGCAAAATGGCACCGGTATTGTCACCCAGCATAGCGAGTGTGATGTAGAAGGTGAGCTCTAGTCATACAGATAGTTTCGGTGTTATTATTAATTATTTTGAGATTTCTATCTATCTCTGCAACTAATCCTTCATCACAAGCACACGCAGGTCTGTTTGCCCTGCTCTAAGTGTTTAAAAATGCAACTCTTAGAAATTTCATTTGCTTTCATTGATTATCCTCAAGATACACTTTGCATGACCTGATACCACCGAAGGAGGGTGATATTTTTGTTGTAACTTGCCTGCACTGACTCTTTAACCCTAGACTGTTCCGCTTGCAAATTCACTTTCACTCTCACTTCCACAAAGTCATTTTTGAAAACCTTGTCCAATGACTTGATCAGAACTTTGCTGAACCAATGTCGAAGCCCTCTGTCTTGTGCAAGACTTTAGTTTTTGAGTGGTCTACTTCCTCACCAGACAGTTTGCCATCTTAGTCACTGCCAGTTATTCCTCTTCTTGCCTTAGTTTGTTTTCAGAGTTCCCTTAGACACACCAACCAGAGCCTCTATCTCAGAAGGTCATGCATCCCTCGCGACGAGGAAGTCCAGTTTTAAGGTCAGGTTGAGTTCTTTGTAAGCAGAACCATTTTCTCCCTTTGCCTAGGTGGAGGGATATCCAGCTATGCAGGTGTTCGTGGTGGTGCAGCGAAAAGTCTGGAGGCCTGTCTGGAACGCGCTGTGAAGGTCATCCCAAAATTCAGGCACCACCAAACTCCACTGTCTCTGGGAGCTACTGCAGGCATGAGGCTCTTGAAGTCAGTAAATTTTACCATTAAAATAGGACATTACCCTAATATTACCACAACTGTTTGTATCAGTTGTGTATGAATGCATTACAATGGCTCTTGAATGGATTCAATAGTTTCATTTTAACTGTCACTACTCTTTAATAGCATAACCAACGCCAAAGAAGCCCAGGAGATAATGAAGGAAGTGGAAAACAAACTGCGGTCCTACCCTTTCAAATTCAAAGAGGCAACCATCCTGAGTGGACAGAGGGAGGGGGCGTATGGCTGGGTCACAGTCAACTACTTACTGGAAAACTTTGTCAAGGTAAGCTCCGACTCTTCTGTCTTCAAACAGTATCTATTCTCTTCAATACATACACGTGACAGAGGAAAGAATCCATCCTAAAGTGCTTTTTTGCAAGGTTACAGTGAAGCTCTTCCGGGTTTGAATTACATTTTTCTGGTAGTATCAAAAAAGAATTAAAGATGCAGTAATTTCATACAAGAAAATGCAACACCCATCAAGACCCTACTGGTCAGAGGTCAGACGATTACTACAAGGGTGTTGCAGGAGCCATTGAGATCTGTATAAAATTTCACAGAAATCCACCAAATGGAGCTGTTTCACCCTGAATCAATGTGTTGAATAAACTTAAAGACTATGAGAGACTAACAGCGCCGTAGACTCATGGTATTTGTCAGCTAAAAAATACACACACAGAGACATTGAAAGAATCAAAGATTTTTTTGCTGGATGTCTCCCTCTGAACACACTCAGGTCAGTGTTGGAATATTTTTACTATCCTACATCAATTTAAATTTGTATGTTTTCTTTTTTGTTTGTTTGTTTGTTTGTTTGTTTTTGCAACACAGTATGGTTTTGTTGGGCATTGGCTGAATCCAGGCAGAAAAACTATTGGGGCTTTGGATTTGGGTGGCGCATCCACTCAGATTACTTTTGAGACCTCAGAGGAGATAGAGGACAGGAGTAATGCAATGGAGCTGATACTTTATGGACAACGCTACAAACTATACACCAAGAGTTACCTGTGCTATGGCCAAGACCAGTTCTTGAGGAAACTGCTTGCTCTTCTCATCCAGGTACAGTTACATATAGCAAGATGTTCATTGTCTTTAGAATTGTCTTTCCTCTTGCCTTCAGAGAGGCGAGAGGTCAAGGTCAGTTAAAAAAACACTCCAGGATCTCATTCATTATTTTGGTGCAGATATATGTGAGAATGATAACAGTCTTCTCATATAAAAAAGAAATAGGAAAGAACATATCTAATAGAATATTAAAAAGGAAAAAGCAACAGTATATAAAAAGCAAATAAAACAGTGCACTTAAGGCACTTAAGTGCCAGAAAGTACACTGTGTCATTTAAAGTTAATCTTGCTCGTAAGCCCTAAAAAGTTGCACATTGATCTGGCATGTAAATATACATATTGCATGAATTTTCTTGCAAAGAGGGGGTTTAAATACAACTCACCACTTGCGATGCTTAGAAATTTTTAACATTTAACTGTTCTACAGTTTATTTAAAGTCCCCCCTCCACTCAAAAATGTGATTTCTTGTTTACATGTTCCATAAAATGTCAGACCTCAATTACACTGGCTTGTATCTATGCAAAGTTTGTAACTAGAAGAGTGTTTTCACATTCCTCTGCTTTCGTCTATGCAAATTCAAACATATGCTTGACAAAGTAGGTTAGGTTAAACTCAAATTCAAAGGCTAAGTGTAGGCGAAACAGCACAAAACTTCCTACAGAGCTGATATGACAGTACATAGTGACCGTTGACTTCAGCACAACCACAAACTGTTTGTCACTTACAAGCAAGCAATAAATAAAATAAAGATGCTGACTTCACTTCCCATTTCAATACATCTGCTAGTTGAACATTTCTGACTTCTCATCTCAGTGCTATACACACTTGAGCTTCATTGCGAGTTTCAAACATGGAGCCTATGGCTGATTTCTCCAATGTTTCCTCTAGCTAGCCACCTTAACATGCACAGATCTCCCAATGCTTAACCGATACAAGCGCCAGGGGTGGACAGAGAACGAGGACTGTAAATCTTATGTTCAAAATTTTTTAATAAGTTAGAAAAAGTAAGTGTGTTTCTTTATTTTTTACGTAGAAAAACAATATTGTTAGAGTGTCAGAGTGTTTCACGTACTTCAAAACGTGTCTGAGAGGGAACTTTTAGCAATAGTTCACAACAGGTTGTAGAATGGCATGATTGTATCAAAGCTGAGGGGCAACGTTCAGCCCAACCTGAAGCAGAGGTGACAACCCTCTTTTCAGTGCAGTAATCATGACATAACACGTCTGGTGTAAACTATTGCTTTTATAAAATAGTATGAAGTATGAAAATATGTTAGTTATGGATTTGAAACTGTTTTACTGACACGTTCATTAAGGAAGCCACGGCAGAAGGAGAACGCCACTGAGATGAGAAGTGATACAGAACTGTCTCAAGGAATTGAGACGTCACTGCTGTTCTTATACATCACCGCTAACAACCAATCAGATTGCTTGATTTCAGCAATGTATTTCATAAGTGGAATAATAAAAGATGTGTCATATGCTCCACTTTCCTTTAACTTTACCAGAAAATGGTTTAACTTGTGTCTTTTTGCTTCTTTCAGACTCAAGGTGTGAGGGCCCAACTGTCCCATCCCTGCTATCCAAAACAGTTTAAGTTGAATGTCACACTGGGGAAGGATGTCTTTGATTCTCCATGTACTAAGTCCTATAGACCAGACAAGTATGACCCCAAGATGAATGTTATAGTTGTGGGCACAGGAGATTATCAGAGCTGCCTGGAGAACGTAGAAAAGATGTTCTCCTTTGGCAACTGCTCTTACAAGAAGTGCTCTTTTAATGGAGTCTTTCAGCCCAGCTTGACAGGAAACTTCATGGTGAGGGAGCCTTTCAGATGTACAACAATACTCTCTGACCTAGCTGATGGGACAAAATTTACCAGAATCCACAATAGTTTCACTGGTTGATCCAACACATGTTCATGTTTGTTGCACTTTTTTTTTTAAACATCTAGTGCTTTGCCTTTTGAGTTAGGACTAAAATGGACTAAATGTCATTTATGTCTCTTTGAACAAAGATGTACAAAACAAATAAACAAATATAATTTAAAAACTGAAACTGAAAAGAGGACAGAAATCAATCACACGTCATAAGAGATCTAACAAATGTTCCCTTCATAGACACAGACAGTATTTTGTATCCCACCCATTTGCTCTCAGTAATTTTGTTTGGTAAACTACTGAAACAATCTCCCACCTCAACAGTAGGGCTTTGCTCATCTCTCAGTTGTTACAGTATGTTTTTATAGCTGTTTGTCTTAAAACAAATCTTCTCCAGTTTAGGAAAAGTGTGTGACTCAGAAATTTCTCCTCTTCTCCACAGGCATTCTCTGCCTACTACTTTACTCACAGCTACATCAAGAGCCTCACCAACATCTCCTTCACGTCCCCCAGTCAACTGAAAGAGGCAATCAGACTCATCTGCAACATGACCATCCCTGAGGTATCAAGCACACCACTCTCTGTGCCTAACCCCTAATAATTAAGGAGTCTCAGATTGTCCGCGTAGCCCAAAAGCGATATGTTATTTTTGCTATCAAACATTCCATACATTTCTGCAGTGATGGTGGATGAGATCAAAAGAATAAACATTTATGTAACAAAATGAAAAAATCTTAATCCACTGTATTTCCACCCACAGATGACTAAAAAGACACAGCAGTCTCCAGCACGCATGAAGAATGTCTGCGCTGTCTCCAATTTCGTCCAAGTCCTCTTAACACAAGGCTACAAATTTGATGAGCACTCTCTTTCATCTATCTCTTTTCAGAAAAAAGTAAGGAATAAAGGAAATAAACATTTTGGTTCATCCTTTCCTGGGATTTTCGATACTTCTAAGTGACACCTAAATTTCTGACACCTTAAGAGAGCACTGTCTGCTGGTCTGAAATAAGGATCCTGGTTCATTTTTTTTAATCTGTTTTACAGGTAGAAGGAGCATCTGTAGGTTGGGCTTTGGGCTACATGCTGGATGCGAGTAGTTTGGTACCAGCAGAGAGACTAGCACTGATGAAGGCTCTGCCCTCAGGGCCCTGGGCTGGCATTCTCATCCTCTTTATCAGCCTCATCTTCATCGCACTGGGATACCTGCTGATGAACTACAGACAGACAAGAGCTAAAGACGGCATGGCATAAAAGATGATGACACACCTTGCAGTCTTATTCATGATTCTCTTAAGAGTATTAACATAAGTCTAAAACTGTTAATATCTTTAGAGAAAAAACTGCACAAACATTAAATTTTTTGTCCCCCTAAATCGTGTTTGCATGTAAGTGAAATCACGAAAGCACAAACTAACCCTCCTGCACAATTTTAACAAAATTTCTGCTTACATGTGAAGACTACAAAACAAATTGCCAAAGTAAACTAATGACTAAACCAAGTCTTCGCTAAGGTTTACTGTAAAAAATAACATCTACTTTCAATGACCACATTAGGACAACATTGTCTGTTTTCTCTTTGTTATGGCAGAAACAGCCCATATATTTGCAGCAGAAAATGTGAAAAACAAAACAGAAATCACTTACATCCTGATGTGTCCTCAGCTGTGGTAATTATGTGTGGTGGCATTTTTTCCAGCGAATAATATCACCTTATCCAATATAAAATCTAAATAGATCCACCACATTTAAGTTTTTTATGGCCTTTTGATTAACTACCAGTGATGGGCTGGTCACTGTTTCAGGTTTTTACATTTTGTATATTCTTTTCTACTTTTAAATATTCACTGTGTTGACTAAGACAATTAGTTTGGTCTACTATGTTTTCATTTCAGGGAATTGTAATCATTTGAAGTTGACAACCAACGATTAAATTTTTTTTGTAAAACCCTGCTTGTGGTCATCATTTATTGCAACACAAACATTTTTCATTAACGAACAAAGATACTCCTCATATTAAAATTTTTAATGACGGAAATTAAGCCAATACACAACAAACTAAGCGGTGCTCTGGTGCGTCTTCTGTTTCCTGCGGAGAGAAATGAGTAAAACACGGAACATTTCGTCGGTACTGTTTCTGACGGACTGTTTACAAAGTTGCGATACAGGAAGTTTGGTTTGACAGCGAAGAACTGATGTGTACATGCGATTTGTAGCAAGTGATTACCCTTTCAGCTTCAGGGTTTAATGTTAAAATACTTAATTCACACGTAACTCTTGAATTTGATGATTTAATTGAACCAAAATGTTCGCGGGGCTGCCGGAGCTCGGAATATCCAACGGCGAGGATCTCAAAGAAACTCTCACCAACTGCACAGAGCCTCTGAAAGCCATTGATCAGTTTCAGGTAACACGAACGCTGCGTAAGAAGCTTTTTGTTTGCTTAATAGCACTTTCTTGAGAAATTATTTATGTATATTTTCTAAACAATGTTGTGTCAACATTTCGAGAGCTCGGCCATGCGAGTCCCAAATTATGTAAATTATCTTTAACGTTAGTCAACGTTCTGCTCCATCTTAGCCTCTTCTTTGTATCCAACTAACTGTTAACGTTATTTTTCTTATCACTGTTGTAATTAAAGGCCAAACACAAATTTGGACGCAAAATCAAATTCTGCAGTAGTCTGCAAAAAAATCAGTTGCACTAAGAGGTAAGTTAAATGCGTTTTTTTGCGCGCCACTTTGCCTGCAGTCAAACTGATAACTAGGCTATTTAAAATTTCTAACAAAGTTTGACTCAGATTTAGCAGGTTTAACCTGCGCGAGAGTCCAGTGAATGTGCCGAACCACGGCACCTCGTGCACAGGAGAACGTTACAAAGACAAGTTACCACGCGGTTCTCATCACAGCCGACGCTATGCGACCTGTTGTGAGCGATACTTATGATAGTCCTTAAAAAAGGAGTCAATTTTCTATATATATAATATATTTTTTAAAAACTCCCTTTGGCATGCGCCGCTTGTAAGACTCCTTGTATTAGATACGCCCATTTGTGACATGGGCGAGCAGAAAGCAAAAAAAAAGAGCAGAACATTCTTTATAGGACTAAAGTAGTCTCATGATTCTTTACTTAGACCTTATAATTAATTCATCCTATAATTACTAAATGTCGAGTTTGTAATTTAGTCTTAATACCCTTCTGTACAAACAGAGCCTGAGCATGCATGGTTGTTTGTCTCTATGTATCAGTGACGAACTGGCAACCTGTCCAGGGTGCTGCGCTGCTGGCCCACTGTTTGCTGGGATCGGCACCTGATGGCGTTTTCATAGTCTAGAGTTTACCATAAGTGACTCCATTGTTTTACCTGTAAATAGACTGATGGAACCATCTTGGTTTTAGATTTAACAATATTTTTTTGTGTGGTTTGGCATACATACATCTTGCATCATAAGGCAAGCTTACAGCCTCTATAAGTTTATTTGATACCTAAATTTTAAGTTCACAATAGGTTAAAAACAGATTTTATATATGTATACATTTATTGTGTGTGTATGTGTGTGTGTGTGTGTGTGTGTGTGTGTGTATATATATTTATATATATATAAATATTAGGGCTGTCAGTCGATTAAAATTTCTAATCGCGATTAACCGCATTAGTGTCCTGAGTTAACTCG
>JAQMCX010000047.1:1732937-1759077 GCA_029814765.1 Acanthurus leucopareius
GGTAACTTAGTTCACATTTACAATAAATACAAATTACTTTTGTTTTGTCCAGAGATCCATCGGGCAAAACTTTAAAGATAAACTCTCCGTTTAAAAGTCCCTTTTCTGTATACATTTCTGCTTTGTAACCGTTTGCAATGTTATTTTAGCGCCCCCTCCAGAAACTACGGGAGCTGGCAAGGCACAGACCGTGCGTGCGTTAATCGCGCATTTAAAAAAATTAGTGCCGTTAAAGGAGTTTGAGTTAACGCGTTATTAACACGTTATTAACGCCTTAACTTCGACAGCCCTAATCAATATATATAGACACGAAGGTGGAATGAAAATGGATTCCAAGTAACTATATGAAGTAGTCCATAAATAAAGGGATGTTTGGTGGACCTTTATATACCAAGGGTCCCTAAAGACTTTGCTGGCGTATTATGTCTTAAATTGTGTTTTACCTCATAATCCAGGAAAAGTGCATTTAGTTAGCTCTGATTCAAGCATCTACAGCTAGAGCTAAGCCCTGATGATGTTACTTGCCTGCAGATGGAAAATGGCATCCTGCTGCCAACCCTCCAGTCTGCGCTGCCTTTCCTCGACCTCCATGGAACCCCTCGGCTGGAGTTCCACCAGTCTGTCTTTGACGAGCTTCGCGAAAAGCTCATGGAGCGTGTTGCCGTCATTGCAGAGGGCAAGGAAGAGGACAGGTGTGTGGTGCATGAGTTGTTTTTCACTTTGAGTAATGTTTTCTGAAGGAGCCGGCTCAAGTGCTATTGTGCTATGTGTTCTGTCACTTCTCTTACAGATATGGGAAACTTGAGGAGCTGCTGGAGAAGAGTTTCCCCCTCGTCAAAATGCCATCTATTCAGCCAGTAGTAATGCAGGTGCTGAAGCATCTCCCTAAGGCAAGTGATTTTAGAGAAATGACTCTCATGTTGAAAACTAGAAAACTAATATAGGAGTGTGTGCGCTATTGAAATTTAGTTAGTAGTTTTGCTATTTAGTTGCTAGACAGTATTGTAGACTAATTGTAGTCTTTGTTGTGACAGGTCAGCGGACTTTTCCTGATAAACCTCCTGAACAGAGTTGAATAAGAGCTGAATATTTACTACTTTGGGGTCCAGGCTCCTTATACACAAAGTAGTTTATCTCACCGACTAGGAGTCTAGTTGACCACCTTTACTCATTGACAGGCTCACTCTTCATAACTTGATTTTTTTTTTACCCGGTAATTCAGTGGTGACTGTAAAATCAGCTTGAGTCACATTTTTTGAACAGTTCGTTAGGTACATTTCTAAATGCTGACCTCATTCTCCTTTTGTGCTGACTGTGTGAAGCGTTTTGAAAAAAGGTGATATTGAGAATTTTTTGTGACCAGTTAGAAAAAAAACTGTCATTATTGGTTGCTAATTATTAAATGTTAACACATTTTTCAAAAAAAAATTGAGGTCTGAAAAGCACATTATGTTTTGATTACTTGTTCTCACATATTCCAAGTTTACTAGCCCTGCAGCAGCTGTTGAAGCATATGAAACATGTCACCTGCACCATTTTGGTAATCCAAAAAAGATAGACCGAATTCTAACACAGCTGTTTACACAGTAAAAGATAAAAATTATTTTACACCAATAATTCCCTACATACTCTAATACATGAATACATCCTCCCTCTTATACTATACTCTTTCCGGTGATGGTGGTACACGTAGCATAGCGACCATGGATGTATGAAGAAAAACGGAAGCAACAGGTTTCCATTGCTGTGTTTTAATTTGCTTTTGTGATTCACCTGCTTCTCCATCCGTCTCCTCTCCTGTCGATGTGTCTTTTTGACTGACAAACACATGCAGGGCAGAGTCACAAGCAGAGATGAAGCTTAAATTTACACAAAATCCAGCAACACAGCCGCTTCCCACAAAGTAATGCGGAGGTGTGTGCATGTTTACGTGTGCTTTAAAACTAATTAGCCGCACGAGTATAAAAAACAGTTTATTTGTCTCTGAATAAGTTTTGTTCACACCTGACCTGCTCGCCCTGGTCTTTCACCGTAACGCTCGCTCGACCACAGTCCTTTGCGTTTGCTTTCGTTCATTGAGTCGATGAGAAACTTTGTTTACAAACAAACATCAATCTGCAGCTTTCCGAACTGTTGGCAACGCACACAGCTGACCGTGAACAGACATGAGGCTGTGATCAGGGATTTTCCTTCAAACTGAGGTAAAACATGTGATTCCGAATTATAATAGCTTATCCCTCGTGTCTTCAACAGAAGTGAAAGTGTTTCATTTGCATTAAGAGCTACGGCAGAATATCTTAATGAGCTATGCTCTTTACATGAGCCATAAAAAAACTAGATTATCATCATGTTTAGAATAACTGTGGGATATTAGTGTGCATGTAAACATAGTGACTGAGTGAGCAGGTCATGGTGACAGATGTCATTGTTGTTGTTGTTGTATCTAAGTCAGAACTGACATGCCTCTAATTTTTGTTATTCCTAATTCAAATAGTTAGGAGCTACTTTTTTTCTTCAGGGATTGATTGATAACTCAGCCTGTAAGAACTGTTGCTTGACCTTGGCTTATTGCAGATGTGTCAGTGTTGGTGTATATGTCAACTAATATGTAACCAGAGAGTGGAGTACTGAAATGCCATGTTAAATTAGAGGGCATTTAGTGAAATTGTTCTCACGACAAAGTTTATCCACTAGAGGTCACTGACAAGTTAATATTTGTATAGAAAAAAAAATGTCTCACTTAGTATAAGTCTTCATTTGTATGAGTTCTTTAAGGTTGGCTCTGTGTAGAGAAGCAACTTGCCATAGTTTGTAACTGGGTGTGTAAGATGGTGAATGCTCACTCGTGTTGTAAAGTACTCTGGGTGGTTGAAGGACTTCAAAAACATTGTTTTTTTCCGTTTACAAGCTATCAGATTTTTTAGCACCTAAATAGTTCAGATCAGTTCCAACATCAAACTCCAGCCTTGGTTGGATGTTAGGATGTTTCATGAATACGATCCAAGGTGATCCCTATGAGTTGTTTAATTTGCCTCTAAAAAAGACAAAGACAAAAAGAAAAGAGAAAAGCAGCTCCAACACATTGATGATTTAACTTTATTTTCTAATTTAGTTCAGTTCTGTAGTTAAGTGGTGATGTGTATATGTGTACTGCAGACTTGAGTCTGAGAAGCAGAATTATGCCTGTTGCAGCTGTGGCATATAAGTCTAGTACAGGTCAAGCATTGTACAAGTCTTGACAAATGTTTCACTCCCAACATTACTATGCTTCTGTTAACTATGTACAAGACGGCCAGGTTATCAGCCATCACTGCAGGATGTGCAGGCGGATGGCAAATTCAAGAAAGAACCTGAATAATATCTTTTAACAGAGTGCTGTTAATCCCTCCAGTTTCACAACTGGAAGTTGTTTTTGGATGCTCATGGTGGAACAGCATCTTACTGGCACCCTTACTGTATTCTATCATGAACAGTAGTCAGGAAATTCTTAGTTATTAATGGCGCTAGATGAAAATCAGTAGGGAACAGCCTGTCAGACACATGAATGTCATTATGACAACTTCAAAATTACTTAGTAAAGGGTGAAGAAATTTCCATGATCATTCTCTCATTCTCTCTCCTCAGGTGCCAGAAAAGAAACTGAAGTTGGTGATGGCCGACAAAGAGCTGTACAAAGTGTGTGCTGTGGAAGTGAAAAGGCAGATCTGGCAGGACAACCAGGCTCTGTTTGGGGATGAAGTCTCACCCCTTCTAAAGCAGTACATTGTGGAGAAGGAAGCAGCTCTGTTTAGCAGCGACCTCTCAATCCTGCACAATTTCTTCAGCCCTTCTCCCAAAACACGGCGTCAAGGCGAGGTGAGTCACAGTCATCTGCTCAGATGTATACAAAACATGAACCCCTGCTGGCATCATGATGAAGCTTCTCTGCTGCTGTAGGTGGTCCTAAAGCTGACCCAGATGATCGGAAAGAATGTGAAGCTGTACGATATGGTGCTGCAGTTTCTACGAACACTCTTCCTGCGCACACGAAATGTCCACTACTGCACACTGAGAGCAGAGCTGCTGATGTCTCTTCACGACCTTGACATCAGCGAGATCTGCTCTGTTGACCCCTGCCATAAGGTAGGGACACCATCAGTGACAGGAAATCAGTGAAGTAACACCATTGTATCACCGAAGAGCCTAAAACCCTGTGTTTCTGCTGTGCTATACATGTTTTTTTATTCTCTTGTGTGTTTCTGCTGTGTGCTGTGACAGTTCACGTGGTGTCTAGACGCCTGCATCCGTGAGAAGTTCGTGGACGGCAAGCGGGCCAGAGAGCTGCAAGGCTTCCTGGATGGAGTGAAGAAGGGACAAGAGCAAGTCCTCGGGTAACAGATGAGGGGATGCTTTGAGTTTCTGAACAGAGCTTCTCGTCTGTAATGAGTGGATGAATTTGGAGAGTTTTTGTCAATTCCAGGGACCTGTCCATGATCCTGTGTGACCCGTTTGCTTGTAACACCCTGGTCCTGAGTATCATGAGGAACCTGCAAGAGCTGCTGAGTCAGGACGCATTGCCCAGGGTAAGCAGAGGGTGCACGAGGACACAGGCAACATTAGAGACAGTCGTGTGGATGGTGTGATGATATTGAGCAGATCAACAGCTGGTGGCAGTGATGTGGTAAGAAAAGAGAGTGAGCAGTGTAGCCAGCAAAAGAACAGGGCTTGTTGTAAGCAAACGTCAAGGCTAACAGTGCAGAATTAAAAGTCTATAAAAGAGGCAGCTTCACAATGTGTTATAAGGAAGGAAGTGTGTTTTGGTGTGTAACACTTAGTAACAAGTGTTCATTTACAAGAAAGGAACCACAGTACACTTGAAAATTGAACATAAACAGGGGTGATGGTGTCACTGTAAAGGCAACTGTAGTGCAAAATGAAAACTACTTTTGGTTGTGCACTCAGTTAAAACTAGTCACCTGCCTTGTCCACACACTCAAGGATATTTTATAAAACATATAGTATCTACTCATATGGTAATCTATTTATTTTTTGTCTTGTAATCAGCGGTTGCACAAAAAAAAATATTGTAGTCTTTCATACACTACAACAGGATTAAAAAATAACAGAGCAATATATATACAGTTATTTATATCGATATGACCGTATACAAGTAGCCCTACACACCAAGGAAATAATTCTTTGGAAGACAGTGATGATAATATACTTAACTTCTTCACACTCAAAGTTCAGCATCTGAGAAATGCAGTCAACTTGTTTTAGCACCCAGCATTACTGATGTAAAACACATGACCACCTCCCTTCCTTCCTTCCTGCCGGAGTCCTGCACCCCTTAAATTTTTGTGTGTGGACTCGAGGCAAAAAAAAAATAGAATTTGTGATGTGTTTTGGTCTTTGGTCCACACAAGAAGAAAACAACAGAAGTAATTGAAAATGGATCTTTTGGAAAACTCTGGCCAGGGTGGAAATGTACAGAAACTCTGTTTACTGTGTTGACAGATGAAATGGAGTTTTCATCTTGTGACTCAAGATTGTACGCCATTATCTTCCGTGTTTGATATCAAAGTCTGCGCTGTTTTCAGGCTTGTTTGCTTTTGGGGATACAGTTCTGGTGATCTCCCTTTCAACAAGACTTTTTAAATGTTTACACAGAAATGTATAGTAGTTTTTTCACAATATGAAGGATGAGAGGGGTCAGAAGGCTCTATGGTGGTCTTTACATGATCCAACATTTGCACAACACAGTCCCCAACGCCAGTGTCACAGTTTTAAACCAAAAACTACTCTGACTTTCAGATGGAGTTCACCTACGACCAGTATCTTTTTCAGCCTTCTGATTGGCCAATATTCCTTTAAGGTTAGAGTTATACTGCCCCCTGCTGGCTTTGCTTGTTAATGGCAGCTCTTTTTTTGAGATTTTTGCATTTGTACATGGACAGAGATTCATTTAAACACCGCTTGTCTGGATGGGATTGTCTTTGAGAACGTAAGAGGGGAAAAAAAACAGTTTAAAACGAGAAAAAAGACAAACTTTTTATGAGAATTAGGCCTTCATTAGCCGCAAACAAACTGCAATGGTTTAGCTACCTCATATGATGTATTGTTAGAAAAAAAAACTGTGTCCTTTAAGCTGATGGATCAAGTGAAGGTAGACTTGCTGAATCCGGTTATCCTGTTAATAGGAGGATTTGTGTTGTGTGTTTGTTAGAAATTCAGTCTCTAAAATCCAAAGATTAAAAGCTGAGATGCCATCTTCAGTTGCTTTTTTTATTTAATCAATGGTCAAATTCCAAAGATATTGGATTAATTAGGATATAAACCACAAATCTTCTGATTTCTGAAGCTGAAACCCACAAATTTGTAAGTGATTGTTGAAGAAACACCCTCATTTTTTAACAAACTGATTAATCAGCAACAACCTCGGTTTTACAGAATGCTTTGCGTTTAACATAAAGGTCCCATAAAACCTGTCAGCGGCTTCTATGCAAATTATCAGTTGTGATTAGTTGACTAATGAGTTTGAAGTTGACTAACATAGTTCAAACCAAAGTTCAGGCAACAGAAAGAGAGGCATTAGATTGATTTTTGGCTTTAAAAACATTTCAAACAAACAATCTCGTTGAAACACAGTGACAATGTTTCAGTGTTCTGGTCCTCACAGGCTGTGTGAGTCGTTATGCACAAATACAGTCTTTTTGCATATTTTCATTGTGTTGTTTAAATGGTACATGCCAATTCTACACACACACACACACACACACACTCACACACACACACTCACACAAGTGCATCACCATGTCAAGCTGTTCTGTTTGTGTTTGAGAACAGGACAGTTCAGACCTGATGCTGTTGCTAAGGATGCTGTCGCTGGGTCAAGGAGCGTGGGACATGATCGACAGTCAGGTCTTTAAAGAGCCTCGTCTGGTAGGTACAGTTTGTCACCGCTGGTGTGTCTGTACTTCAGGTTTTGAAGTCCTGGCTAACCTCTGTGTGTTAATGGCCCAAAAAAGGCATTTGCATTGAAGCCTTTTTAAAGTAATTGACTCTTAAGTTGCTGAAGCTCGTTTGTCTTCTGTTGGCCACCTCACAGGATTTGGAGGTGGTGACCCGCTTCCTGCCTGCCATGATGTCAGTAGTTGTCGATGATCACACCTTCACCGTGGAACAGAAGCTTCCAAGTGAGGAGAAGAGTTCGCTGTCGTACCCTACAACTCTGCCAGATGCCTTCAACAGGTAAAGATCTGCAGCAGGAGAGAGGAGGACGTCATTTCACATGACTTCATAGAAGGTTGTTTTTGTAGACGGCAGCATCTCACAGGCTTTTTATATCCCCGTGTCCAGTAATATGAGGTGAGAAGGGTTGGTTAGCAAGTTGACCACAGACACTCTCATTTCCCATCTGATTATTCAACACACTGTCAAAGTGAACTCATTTAAAGTCAATTCTAGTAAACAAGCTGAAAGTAGAGTTCAAAGTAGTTTAAAGTAATACATAATAATACTAGTAGTAACTGGAATACAATTTCCCCATGTGGGATCAATAAATTTTTATCTTATCTTATCTTATCTTATCTTATCTTATCTTATCTTATCTCATCTTATCTTATCTTATCTTAGTATTATTTTCCTTATTTTCCTTAATTTCCTTAATCCCTTATTTTTTTACTTGTTTGGCTTTTGCTGCTGATGTTGTCTGCTGTTTGTTTTACTTCCTCCTTAAAGATAGTTGTGTGTCACTGTTGACATAAATAAAGAAGAGCCACATGAGGGCCTCTTACAAGTGAAGTGAAAACATCTCCATCATCCCCTGCAGTGCAGGTCCTAAATTCTGCATCTCTGTATTAGCAGATGATATATGGGTCAGTTATCAAATATGTTTCCCCCAAAGATGGTTTCAGACATGATGTTAAAAAAAGGGAGTGTGACATGATGATTGACAGCTCACTCTAACCTGTGACGGAGTCATACAGCTCTTTGGTTGGGGGCCTCTATCATCACTGCATAGACCATGTCACATATATTTTAGTTACATGTGTACAGTCGGGAGGAGGTGGGCACATGTTGTCCAACTTTATTCATGATGATGGTCAATGCATGTTCTCGTCCTCCGCCAGTTAGTTGTTTAAATATGGTGTGAGTTCAACACTTATTGATGACTTCTGCAATGATCGATTATTCTTCTACATCCGTAATTTTTCATGTGAAAATGATAGTCTTTCTCTGCCCAGGTGGTGACATACGAACACTCTCTGCATTGTTTTCTTTATGTGTGTTAATTAAAAAATATGGATTGAGTTTTGGACTGACGCTGCAGATCATTAGAAAATGTCTCCAAGTGCTACGAGAACTTGTGATTTGCCTTTTTCGGTATTTGCTGATGGTTAATACACAACTAATTAACCAGAAGTTTAAAGATGTTAAAAAATGCAAACACAAAACATCTGATTTAGTACAGTTTCCATATCTACCATTCTCATTCAATTTAAATGTGAATGTACTTCACATTTTCTGTCCAAAAACCAGAATTATTTGAAAATCAAGAAAGATTAATGATAGAAAAAATTTAATTTAGGCTTGCCAGAAAATTCAATAATTCAAATCCAGACATGATATCTTTTTGTATCGGCAATCCAGATACTCAGTGAGGTTTTATGGCCCCCAACTTTGGGCTCACAACTGCATCATAACCAATAACTAAGACAGATGTTAAGAAAAGACAACAACAAAGGTTCCTTCTAATGACTTATCTTCAGCATTCACTCAAGTCAAAGTAGGCACTAATCGCTCTGACTTAATGGGGACGTAGTTATTAATAGAAGCATCATTACTAAGAAATGCAGTAAGACTTTAGCAGAAGTAAAGAGAGAGAGAGGAACACAACAACCACGATGCCCATGCAGTATGTTGCTTAGATCTCCATCGCAACATGAAAGGAGATTGTTTTATTAATCTTACTTCTTTTTATGTGCTCATGTGCTAATGCTCCACTGCACCAATGCTAAACAGCAGGTTTCATGCTAAACAGCAGGTTTCATGCTAAACAGCAGGTGTCATGAGGCTACATATTTGGACCACAGCATGACTGTCAGAGAGCCTGGAGCTCATGACACTTGCAACATTCAAAAATGTTTTCAATAAAAACTCTCATAACGTGGTCTTTGGCTCTGTTTGTAACACTCCACTCCTCCTTCAGAGGGTTAGGGGTAGGGTTAGGGTTGTGTGACCTAAATCATTAAAAAATGCCTGTAAAAAGTGTTGTGATTATAAGTGTCTCTGTGGTTCCCCCCTCAGGTACCTGCAGGAGAACAGGGTGGCCTGTGAAATGGGTCTATACTACGTCCTCCACATTGCCAAGCTGAGGAACAAGAATGCCTTACAGAGGTTACTACCTGCGCTGGGTGAGTGTCACTCTTCTTCTGAATTTTGTATAAGATACGAGAAGTCCCAGCACACACTTTATCTAAAGACTCGCGATCCAAAGTGCAAGCACAGCATCTCTCTGGAACAAAATGGACTCTCTTGTTTTATTGACAAAGCTCTTCGAATGTGGCAGTTTTTTGAAACTGAGTTTTTTCTTTATTATTTATTCATGTTTCTTTTGTGTTCCTACTTAATTTGCAGCTTGTTTTGTTGTTAAAGATGTGTCAAAATAAGAGTTGTATCTCTTCTCTTTCCCCCCTCAGTGGAGACCTACAATGATATGGCCTTTGGCGACATCTTCCTGCACCTGCTGACCGGCCACCTCACCTTGCTCTCTGATGAGTTTGGATCAGAAGAGTTTTGCTCAGTTGTCTTTGACAGCTTCCTTCTTACATCTTTTTCCAGGTGGGCTTATTCTAGTCGATCCAAACTGCATGCCTGTATTTAATGTTGTGTGTTTTTTACAAGTTACATTTGAATTGAAGTGCATTATGAGCCTAAACCACAGAGTAAATTGAAACATTGTCTAATTCCAACAGACTGTTCCCCACACACACACACACACACACACACACACACACACACACACACACACACACAGCATCGAGCCGGCTGTGCTGGTTTGTGAACATCATGGTGGAAATGCCACTTAAAGGGACCCTTTATCATTATTCTTGTTACATTAAACTGAAACTAATCTGCCAGTTTTGTTTCCTTCTGACTATTTTCCAGCAAAGAGAACGTCCACAGACACACTCTCCGGATGTTGCTGCATCTCCACCACAAGGTGCTGCCATCGTACATGGAGACCTTGATGAAAACGCTTGAACCTCCAAAACAGGTTGGCTGTGTTTCTACTTTCAGTTTGGCTTTGAAATGGACCAGAGTTGTGGAGGCTGGTAGAATTAGGAGAGAATTAGACACCTGAACTGCTCTTGACACTCATGCATTTTGAATCAGAGGAGTACAAAAATTGTAATGACAAACTATCACCCATTGTCATTTACTTTATGTAAGAGTAGACACACCAGAACAACCAAAGGAATGGGAGACTTTTTTTTTTTTTTTTCCTAGGATTGATTTCATGCAGCATTGAGAGTGCTGCTTTTGATAACACTGTTTCACAGTCAGTAGATCAGCACCATTAAATTCATAACTATATGAGGCTGCTTTTATATAGATAGTTATAGATAATAAATTCACTGTTACTTTCTCCTCTTGCTGTCATTTCTCTTTACAAGCTGCTTATCTAGACAAAACATCTAACCAGTACCTTAAGCAGCAAGCATCAAATTACAATGTAAAGGAAATTATACGTGCCACAGAGCTTCCCCCACATCAGTTCAAGTTCAGCCAATCACAGGCAACAGTTCACAATGAGCATATGTTACTTGTCTAGTTAATATTTTCATTAATAGCCATAAATAGAGCAAATGTATATTTGTGATGAAGCACCTGGTCTGGTCTGGTGTGTTTTATGTCTTCTTTATACCGACACTTTGTGTGATGCTGTGCCTGGTGACCACAGAGCAGCGAGCCGGTGAAGGAGCTGTACACCCAGCTGACAGAGAAGCTGGAGGCCCACAAGAAGAGCCCTCCACCAACAGAAGAAACTCCATCCCTGGACCTGGGGCTGCACCCTGTGACTGTCCCCACCACCGCCTCCACCCCAACCACACCTCTCTGAGACACCAGAGACACAGAGAAACCCAGAGTTCTCTGTCAGAGACTGACTGTAAATACAGCCTCCGTTTTCAAAAAGACTGAACATTTTAGTTTGTTTAATGATTTTTCATGAAGGTTATTTTCTTTACATGTTTGTCTCTGGGAGTGTCTTCCAGTTCTGACAGTGTAGTCCAGAATCACTTTTCCAAACTCTGTGCTCCTGCATTATAGTTCAAATATACAGTATTTTCGTATGTTATTGGGCTGTCAGTGTGTTATATTTGATTTGTGTCAGTAGTGCAACAAGTCTGTAAATAAATGATTATTTACACACAGTAGTGGTGTCAATTTGTTCAGGAAAAAGTAACAAAATGTGATGCCACAGCTTGCAATTGCAACACCTTTGTGATGATGCGTGTTTTTCTGATGAGAGGCACTTGACCTTTTTGGGCAACTCCCCTGGAAGCCACACAACACACATGTGGGCAGTGTGAAAGAGAAACAGCTAGTGTGTTTTGCTGCACCGTGCACTCTGGGACAGCTTCCACATTGGTAAGACCTTTTCAGGTTCCTTCTATATGAGTATCCCGTGCCCACAGAGGTGCTTTTAAAATGCCAGTTTACCTGCCATGTCACTAAGTAAGTAAGGGTCTGTTTTATATGTGTAGATATATTCACACACCTAAAAGACTGTGATTTAGATGATACTTCGTCAAAGGTAAAAGAAGAATTTGTTGCATTTTTTAGTTAAAGAATTGTGTTGTCAGTTGCTCTCTGCACAGTGAATCCAAAAATGACAGGTAACCTCACTTGGGGTTAGCAAATTCTTTCTTTAGTGGGTGTCTATATTGAAATATATACATATGAAACACCAATACTGTAGTTACATATGTGTGCAAGGTGTAGTTAATTCATGCATCTTGAAATGAACAAGTCATAAAATAAAGAAGTATATACAGTATGATGGAGTTTGGAGGGTGAGTCAGAGAGTCTGGCAGCCTGAGAAAAGAAGCTGCTCTGTGGTCTGGTGATACGGCAGCGGAAACGTTTATATTTCTTGCCAGATAGCAGCAGGTTAAAAAGGCTGTGGTGAGAGCTGTTTTTGAGCATCCTTTGTATTACTGGATGTAAAGCAGAGAACTTCAACTCTGGTAGGATCCTTTTAAGTTACTTATTGTGTATGAGAAATCATTAGAAATTAGAAATTTTACTTGTCATATTAATGATCAAGTAATGGTTTACGTATATGTCTCACGCAGATGGGAGTCAAGCTAGAGGATAAAATTGAAGAAATGAGAGTTCGTTGTATGGTTTGATGAGTGTGAAAACTGAGAATAATCAAAATTTATAATCACTAGATCTTAAATTGAATTCTATGGGAGTGACCCTGGCATGATTAAACACTAAATCACTGACTAGCTTATGTGGGGATGCTGCTCATCTCTTCAGCAGAGTTTTACACGCATCTATGACAATATTTAATCATCCAACCTTATCCGTATAGCACCTGTCATACAGGTTAGGGCAATTTAAAGTGCTTTATAGATGACCGATAATAAGACAGCATAAATAATGTGGAATAATGTGTATGAAACAATAAAAATGAAATTGAAAATGTTTCAAAAAGCATTAAAATTGATAAGACAATAACAAATGAAATAGATGAGATTAAGAAAAGCATTGACTTTATTTTCATTTTATTAGAGACTCAATGTAAGATTTCATTTTCATTTCGTCAAACATCGTGAATACATAATGTATTTTAGTCTGCTAAAAAAAATCATTTCACCCTTTCTTCATAAGTGATCTGAATATAAAGTAGAGTGTTTCTAAAGAAAGTCTCGTATGGTTTGGTTTTCACTCTGAAAACTGCAGTTCCACTCACTATGGAAACATTTCATGTCTTTCAGTCAGCATTCATTATGCTGCTACACACTCTTGTACTCCCAGAGTTTAAAGGAGATATGAACCCTGTACATAAAGAACATTTTGCCTTGCGTGTGGGAATTTTAGTGTAACTGGTGCTGAAATGTTACAAGGAGCACCTTACAATAAAGGGTCTAAAACAAGGACACTGAGGACTCCTGGTGGAAGAACACCTCACCAAGACTCAACCACCTGTATACTGATGTGTCTAAAAATTAATTGCATACTTAAGAACTTACTTACTGACTATATTACTGTTATGTTTTACTTTATTAAGTTACTGGAGTCAGGTTAACACAGGTTAATACAGTCGACAACAGTGGTTTGAAAATGTCAAGAAACCTGACTTTGAGGAAGTGATGCATAAGAGTGTGATACGTATCTCATATGTATTTATAGACACGCAAGGCAAGAAAAATGCATCTCAGTTCCTTAACAATTCTGAGAACAGAAAGTGATTTTTCCTGCTTAAAGAGACCAAAGACAGACTGTTATGAGTGTGTTGAATTCACCAAGTGGACAAAATTATGCAAACGCACTCACAATGCTGCATATAAGGTGAGACAAACAAAGGGGAAAGCTCAACACAGAGTTTGATTTAAAGCCCTTTGACTGACCCCAAGTCTCATGTATTGCATGAATACACCGAATGAAATGAAATGTTTGTTTTGGTCATTAAACATACCAACATTCGGATGGTCCTGGTACGAGGGTGCTGCTAGAGGAGAGAACTATGGCTGTTCAAAATTAAAAAAAAAAAAAGGGGTTGTCCTCTAGAGGGCATTAACATTTTCCTCAAAGTTATGCTAATCTGAGCACTAGCTTTTGATATTACTTGTTTGGAAAGGAGACTTCAGGCTTGATGGTGGAACTGAAGTGAAAGTTCCAGGTATTTCTTCTTCAAATTATTACAATGAGTGTATTTAGCCTCACATCCCTCATTTGAATAATTCCCTTTGAATTTCTGAGCAAATGAGGGATGGAGATGTGTCATGACCCAGATTTGGTTAAGAGGAGAGAGGAGTTACATGAAACCTGGTCAAGAATATGAAAAAAATGTGTTTACCATGTAGAAAGAAATGTTAAAGAGACACATTATTTAGTGTAGCATTTGTAATATATGATATTAAAAAGTTTTACTTGGTTATTTTTGTACAGGCATAAGAAACAAGAGGATCTTTGGAAAGATGATGCCTGTGGTGGTTTCCTCGGAGTTTGGGAACAGTAGCAATCATTCTGGATCTTGCCCGGGAGAGACCCAGCCTGTGTCCATCATCACCCTCATGTGTCTGGTTTTCTTCCTGGGCTTCATCCTGAATGCCTTCAGTCTCTGGGTGTTCTGCTGCCGGTTGTCCTGCTGGACCACTGGAACCACACTGCAGTTCCACCTGGCCCTCAGTGACGCCATCGCCACCCCGGTCACTCCCATAATAGCAGTGTCCTTCGCTATGGGCAACGACTGGCCCTTTGGTCAGTTCATGTGTGTAGTCAAGATCGCCCTGCTCAGTTTGCATTTCTATGGCAGCACCATATTCCTCACTCTCATTAGTTTCCATCGGTACACAGCCGTGGTGAACTTCAATAGAAGCTCCTGCATGAAGCAGAAGAACTTTGTCAGGAAGCTGTGTGCAGGAGTTTGGTCTCTGCTGCTGCTTCAGGCTCTGATCTACGCTATCATACTTCCTGTAAGTAAAGAGGGCAGCCACAGTCAGTGCCTCTCCATCCATCAGAAGAACCTGACAAACTCCTTCTTTGTCATCAACTTCATCTTGTCCATCTTTGGGTTTCTACTCCCTTTACTTGTGTCAGCTGTTTGCTACGGTCGTCTTGCAAGCACCTTGACTCGCCTCAACATCAGCACGCCTAAAGGTCTGAAAGTCAAGGTGAAATCACAGAGGATGATAGGTGTGTGCCTGCTGATATTTGGGCTGTGCTTCCTGCCTCTGAACGTGGTGCGAACTGTGGCAGTGGTGCTAAAAAAATACCACCCAAGACAGTGCCGTATTCTTAGGCAGGTCGAGACGGCTTATTATGCTTCCTGGATTTTAGCAGGAGTGAACAGCTGCCTGGATCCACTCTTGTACTGCTTTGGTTCGCAAAATTTTCGAAATGCATTCCAGTCTCTCAGGATTGGTCAGAAAGACATTCCAAACAGAAGTGATTCAGAAATGACTGCAAATCAGTAACATGGAGTCATGACTATAGTTTAGCGACCAGACCAGTATTGAAGGCCCAGGATTCTGGACATTCATTCGACATTGCCCACCTATGAACAGCCCATGAAACACATGGATGTAGGTGTTTGGCACAGTCAGAGAAATTAGACAGACATTTTGTATCAAATGGCATTTTGAAGGCCAACACACATCCTGATACTTTGTCTGGAAACTTCAGGTTGAGATTGTATACCAGCAATTCTACTGTTTGCTTGTAATATCAAATAGTTAAAGGTCAATCTACTGTTGCAATGATTTTCTTTCTATCATCACTTCAACTTAATGAAACGACCAAAGTAAATTTATGATTTCAGGATTCAAACTTTAACTTTTTCTAAGATGAATCACCCATAGCTAGAAGGTTGCATTTATTTATTGAGATATTATCTGTGTTATTAAATAGCAAAATCTGATGCTCTATGCATAAGATAAAAATATTAAACTGTCTCTTTAAACTGGCTTTTACTTAAACAGAGTTTATAGTCTGATTCATGTGTATGGTCAGATTGAGACAATGGCCTCCTGAGCAAAGGTGCCTAAAAGGCCTTGCTTGTGGGTTTTTTTTTTTCATTTGTTGATCTCTAAATTCTGTTCAAATATTCTTGATACACACTGACAGCCATCTCAGCAGACACAAAAGGACTTACTTCACAAAAAGCAAAGAATAAAAAATCAATAAAGAAAACCTGTGTCCCAAGTCACACTTTCTCAAGGCTGTGCTACTATAGGTTGTTGTTAATCATAAATGTACAGCTGTGTTATGTGGCAGAAAGTAAACAAAATATCGTCATGCATACTGGACTGAACTTAATTTGTATCCTTACTCGACTCAGACACTCACTTAGCAAAGAGCAATCAAGCTAAGCTAGAACCAGCAAGTTAATGTGCCCCCCTGACTGTTCAATAGTATTTAAAAATATTCAATATGTCAACCATCCTAGTTTAATGTGTTAGCATGCTAACGTTTGCTAATTAGCAGTAAAAATATGGTACAGTTGAGGCTGATTGGAATTTTATTAACATTGTAGGTATTAAGTTGGAATAAGGAATTTCATTTTGGTGGTGGTACAAAAGGAAAAGCTGGAGATGTTTGCCAGAGTTATTGCAATTCATTAAGAAGGAATATGTCTGAACCAAATTTCATGAAAATCCATCATCCAAATTCAGGAGGCTTCATCATCTGGGAACCATGATGTTTTAAAAAATCAATCTATCAAGTCAAATATTTCATTGGCTGGTGTGACCCGTCAATGGTGCAATAGGGAAAATAAGGCAATCAGCAAAGACATTAGGATTCATCCAACGGGACCATGAAGGTCGGCAGGATTGCTGAAGGTTAGCGGGTCAAACCTGAGAGTGTCAAAGCAGCTCCAAAGACTGTTGTCCTTTGGCTTCCACGATTATTAGCATTGTGTTTGTGCACAGTCACCACCGTCATCCTCATCCCTGGACACTGTCAGCCAGACATGAAGGGGACTTTAATGTTTTATTTATTTACATAAAATACATCAGCAAAATACTGCATTCATTATTTCTGAAGCTTTATGTTTAAGAAAAGTGGTTTCCTACAGAAGACATTTAAAGTGATTATGGTGAAAATGGTGGCTAATCTTCTTGATAATTGCTTTTATAGCATCATTATGTGTATACTTCCATACTTAAAAAAGATTCCAGCTCAAACTCCTCAACTGAGACTCTTCTTCAAGAGTGTTCATTGTAGTCTAGAGGGAGGCTTAGTGATTAGTCAGCCAAGTCATGTGACTGTGGTGTAGTTTTGTCATAGCTTTCTTTGAGAGGATAATCATTTTGAACAAAATATGTAAGTAGGCAAAAGTTTTGCTTGCCACAGAATGAAAAAAAAACTTTGATTGGCTTTCGGCGCTGCTATCTTTCATGCAGGCCGACTGAAAAACACATCAGCCCTGTGCACTCGGTTCTTTCCAGGAATACCAAGAGTACAAGAGAACCAACCAACCAAACAAACAAACAAGCAACCAAGCAAAAATTAGATAATTAACCTTGATAATAAAGTTGAACATAATTTTGCAAGCTTGTATGAGTTGGCAAACTACTTTTTGGTATGAAACATTTTTGTCTGAACATGATGTCATCCTAAGAACGACACTGGAGAGTCATGATGGAAAAAGATAAAACTATGCTGCATGTCATGTAATAAACGTGTAGGTAATCACTCAGGCCCATACACCTGATTATCTTTTTTTATCTCGGAAAGGTCAGTGACGTCAGGTCAAGGGGCGGGGACTGAGAGTGCTTGTTGTCAGTGGTGAGCACAGGTGAGCTACAGTCTGGCTGTTGTTCTGGGAAAGCATGGGTAAACTTCAAGAGTTTGAGATCACGTTTGACAAAAACAAAGATGTGTACAGTCCTGGCGAGTCTATCACCGGAGCCGTAAGGATCAAACTGGGCCAGGCACTGCAGTGTAAAGGTAAGATTCCGCTAATATTGCGGGTTTTTTCGCCTACATTTGCACACCTGGTGCGAAAACGTTGTCGCCGCTCAACAAGGAAGTAAGCAAGCTAACAACACGGGGTTTCGTTCAGGCCTCTCACACCACAATTTCACTTAAAAAAAGAATCTTATTTTGAATTTTTTTGTCGATATTATAGTGTGTGTCGAAAGTAAAGTGATTAAAACGGGCCGTTAGAGGCATTGCAGGCCTCATCTTGTACACCGCCACTGTAGCTGAGAGGTCCTGTAGGGTTCTCACACAGAGATCCTGGATTTCCTGGGGATTTTTTAACGGGACCTAATTGGAAGTTGGGTGTTGTTTATTCTCGTATTAGTATAATCCAAGAGACAGGATTATAAGGCAGACATGTGTGACTCCCGGTTTCCCTTCTTATAGATGTTTTTGACGACATGCAATAACTGGACTGCCATCCATGTGTAAAAGTCTTTAGAAATTATATTCATCCAGAGAGAACTTTGATTTTCATAGTCTGTAGTGAGCCAAAATGTAATTTTTCCATCATGGAGGTATCCGTCCTTTGAAAGCCACGCCCCCTGAAAATGATTTTACCTGTGTACTTTACCTGTGGCCTATGTATGAATTTGAATTCCGAATTTATCCAATAAAATGTTCATACAGTGTAAGCTCCATTGCCATTCTAAAAAAAACCTCAATAGTCCCAAATAATCAGAGCTGGACGGACGTGACCTCAGTTTCATTAGTGGTAGCTTCAGCCCTGCCAGCAGACACGCTGTGTATTATTTGTGTGACATGTACATGTACTAAATGAGTCTGTGAGTGAGCAGATGAAGGCCTCACAGCTGCTGGTTTTCTCCAGTGTGATGTTCTCTGTGAACAAATGACCAGAAAGACGTTGGATGTTTAGTTTCGAACATGTCACATGTTGGAGATCTGGGATCAGATAACCATCAGGTGTTGCCTACAGTTATTGCTGGGACAAAAGAACTTAGGTAATGAGTTACAACTAATCTGTTAACCGTAAATCTCTTCCTACTAAATACAAGATGAACTGAAATGAGTGTTATCATTATTAATTAATGTACCGATCATTTTTGATATTTTTTAATTTAATATCTCTTGGTTTTGAACTGTTGGTTGGACAAAAAACAGAGATGAAGTGCAACACATTAGGCTCTGGAAGCTTATGATGGTCATTCATACCATCTGCTAGTGTTGAATACTTCGGGCAATAAATATGAAATAAGAACAGGGCATATTTTACTACCTTTTTTCAAGAAGCCTACAAACACAAACTGAAACTAAAGGAGGTCAAACTCGAAAAAGGAACTTAGAAATTGGAAAAGTAGGTGGGTGCACTTCCTTTTGAAAACAGCATCTCATCTAATTGTTCCTCTTTTGAAACTCAACATCTCAAAGGCTTAATTGTGACAAAGTGCCAAATGATAGAGGGCACATGAATGACAAACAGTGTCAGCTTGCTGCAAGCTGCGTTTGTGTGTTTGGGAGTTTCTGTTTGAATGCTGTTTACATTCCTCTTCAGGTAAAACAGGTCAGACCGTCAGCCTGACGGAGCCGCCTCACCATGCGACAGTTTGAGTCACTGGTGGATTAAGGAGTGGGTTAGGCACTTAGATAAGAGAGCCATTACTGGGCAAATATTGATATTGGATTAAAGATCAAATGTGTTTCAACAACCTGATTCACCATGGATACAATACATTAAATGAGGTTACTTAAGAGCTGTTTCAGAGGTGTAGAAATAGAAAAAATAAGGGAAATGAATCTTTGCCTAGGTAGTGTTTTTTTTTTCAGACTGAAACATATTTCATTTAGTCTGGAGCACTTATTCCTGGTCTGGGCTCATGGTTTCCACTGAATGGTCACCTGAGCCCTGACCTGCTACCCATTTAGCAGCAGTGCTAGTGCCGGGCCCTTCTAGTGCTGCTGTCTCTGATGCCTGTTACAACATCAGGTGAAAGTCTGACAGGTTGGTGGATGCAGTCTGTGTTGCAGTCCTATGCTTTGTGGTGTAATGTTCAGTATTGCACACACTTTTGATCATATAGAGCAAATATGTTTTGACACCAAACACACACTGCTGGTGACCTCAGCCCCATGATAGCGTGCTTTAAGCTTTTGGGTTAACAAGTTTAGTTTAAGGGTAACATTTTCAAGCTCTTTTCTAAACTCTTAACTCTCATATTTGTCGTGATTCCGTTAAAACTCTCCACATTTCAGAAAATAATACATCCAGTTCTAAAACTAGTTACCTGCGTACATAACATAGGGAAGGTTACTGTTATCTGTGTGAAATCCTCTTTTTACAGCTGATATCTTTTTCTAGAAATGTGCTAAATAGGTATGTTCTGTGTCACTATACATCTCATTAAAATAAAGTTATGTTTCCAAATGACACTCAAGGTAGTCTTCAGTTTTTTTGACTCAAGCTAAACATATTGTAGGTTGAGACACTTTTGTGTCATCAAATAGCCTCAGGTTCCTCTCAGACCCCAAAAAGTTGACATTTCTAAGAGTTAACAGTGCTGGTCTGTATTTAAGCTTTTATATTGCTCATTGACTCATAAAGCACAGAAAATTTTCAGTGACCCTACCAACTGTGACAAAGCTTTAGGACAAAGAACTAAGACTGGATAATCAGCTGGAGTTAAGTCTTTATCTGAAAAGAGGACAGATAAAAAAGAGGATAGAAGGTGAAAAGAGTGTTGAAGCAAGTTGTTAGTAAATGTATCTCAAAGTGAAATCAAGTCCTGAGGTGATCGAATGATCAGAAGAAACAGTTAGAAAGGCACGTGCATGACACAAAGAATGACCAGAAATCTTCAAAAAAGGCTGAATTAACAGTCTCTGAAGTTCTGGGTTGACTAATTTTCTTGCTAAATAAAGCAACACACACATATAATGGTCATCTTTAAAAGTCTGGCTGCTGAGTCATTCATTGAGTCATAATAAAAATGCAGTTTCTGTTCTATGCTCCTCATCATTCACTCACTTTACCTCATCTATTATTCTCTAACTCATCCTCTTTGATTCATGAACTCGCTGTCAAACTGCTCTGCGTACAGAATGGCCAACTCTGACGCTTTCAGAATGACACTAGGACTGATTTTAGACACTGGATGCGCCACTTTGGTGCATTTTGGTGGCCAGCTGTTGTTTTGAGTCATTTGAGAACATTTTTGAGTTTTCTTCCAGGAATACTGAGGAGGATTTTATTGAGCTAAGGACTCATTCATTGGTAATTGAACTGTGGCTTATGTCTTAAGCACTGACTGCATCCTTGGCATGTTTTTTAGATGAGTATCTCGTTGACATAACGGAAATTTGGATGATTTTTAGGAGTCTATCACAATGATTTAGGCTAGTAAAAATAAGTAATTGTAATAAGATAAAATCACTCTGGCTCACAGTCGGATGTAGGCGAGGAGCCTTGGTGTTGACGGGACTTTCTTCAGACACAGAACCGAAACAGAGCTTGGTTTCATATTTCTCTCTCTCTCTAGGTCCCATTTTCACACTTGTGTTTTTTTGGCTCTGCCTTGAGAGGAAACAACATTGATAGATGCCTAAAGACATATTTGCTTATGAGAAGTATCCTATGCAGCAGCCCCTTCAGAGAAATGTCTCTGTGGCTAACACCTCAATTGCTCTCTCTGTGTTTTCTAATCTGCAGCCATCAAAGTGAACTGCAATGGTTTCTGTGGCATCACCAGTAAGGTAAATGACATGGCATGGACGCTGGAGGAACAGTACTTCAACAGCACCGTCTCTGTTGCAGACAAAGGTATGCTGCAATTGAAATGCTAACTACAAAAGCGATGTGAAGAGTTTGAGGGGTGTGAAGGGGTGTCTGTCCCTCATTGCCATCAGATATGTGCAGTTTAGCATATCAGGATAGTTGATATGGAGCAGGGTCCAGTCACTGATAACAGGGCCTGGGATTTAGCTTACACCACTAGCCACACACTCATTTTGGATGACAATAAGAATGAGACAACAGATCCTGTTATCTCTACAGAGCGGAAAGTAAAACTAATGTGGTTAAAGCAATTAAGGAATAAAGGCTGCAGTGATAAAGCTTCCTATTTGTCACTGTGAATACGACATGCTCCCAGCAGGCTGCCTGCTGGGAAAGAGCAGGGCTATTGTTGGTGTTCCCACGTACTGATGATATCTGTGCTCTCTGTGTCCTGTACAGGAACTCTGAAGCAGGGCGAACACACTTTTCCCTTCAAGTTCCTCATACCAGGTAGGAGCATGGAGTGATGGGATGAACACTTGTCACTGTGCATTCTTTTCTGTGCTTGTGTGTGTTTGTGTGTGTGTGTGTATGTGTGTGTGTGTGTGTGTGTGTGTGTGTGTGTGTGTGTGTGTGTGTGTTGTCCTGACAGACCGCAGCCTGACAGACATGTCCTGGCATGTTCATGTATAACCTAATGCTCTTATGGTTCAGCAGCAGTGAGGATCACACTCTTATCCCATCATTCACAGGGGCTTATGAGTGTTATGTGAGACTGATTTCCAGTGTTTGTTTAAACCAACCCTACATATTATACTCACATAGTATTTTGAATTATTATTATATTTTAATATAATTATATTACTTATTATATTATAAAATTAAAATTTTGGATAAGCATTTGAAGATCTAGTATGTAAGAGTTAGCAGCATCTAGCTGTGAGATCAAGATTGCCACTGATGAAAAACCCCAATTCCTCACCCTCTTCCTCCAAGCCTGTTGGGAAGTCTAGGGTGGCTGCAGAATGCTAATTTTATAGCATTTTTGTAGCAACCAGTGCTAGGTATGTCTGTTTTGCTTAGTGCTGAAACATGCCGATGTAACCTGGCAGACTCTGTGGGAAGAGTAGCTGTGGAAATAATGTAGAACGCAGCATATTTTCTTGATTTGCCTTCATGATATGAGGAAAATCTGAAATATTTGATAAAATGACAATATGATTTGAGATAAATTAACACACAATTAAAAGTATAAATTATTTCCAACATGCCTGTACTGAACAAATTGTACATGAACACATACCAACTAACCTCTAGTTAGCACTTTAATAACACCAATTAATTTGAGGGTAGCTAACAGCTAGCTAGTGTGTTTTCATGTGGCCTGTAAAACAAAAAGAATCAATTCATTGTGTTTCAGATAGTCTTCTATGATGTGTTTTATTGCCCACGATCACATTGCCATGAGGATGAACTTCCATTTTATTGAATATAAACAATAGTGGACACCGGCATGACTCACCGAAATAAATGCTAATGTTACTCAGAGACTTCTGGATGTGTAAACTGCTACATGGGCCAGCAAGAGCGCAGTTTGCTGGGGCTTTGCTTGGGAACCGCAGCATTGCTGCTTAAAGTCAAGTAAGGACCAGTCAGTAAGGATTGTGGAATGACTGGTGGCTTAAAAGGTACTGCTTCACTCCCTGCAGAGGTGCCCTTGAGCAAAGCAGCAAACCTGTACCCACAGGGGGCTGCCTTACTACTTGGCAGCCTTCTGCTACTTGGCATCCATCTTGGCAATAACCCCGAGGAGTTACCAGGCCCCTAGCTAAATAAGGCTGGGGAAATCTGCAGCTTCACTCACAGCGGCTAGCAGGACAAAAGACTGCATGTGTAGAGTTACCAGTCAAATCTGCTCTACAGCCGTCACGTTGATGTTTCTTGATCTGTTGATTCATTTGTACATAGTAGGCCCTGTTTTTGCTCATCAGTATTTTAGGCCTGTATAATTAGCAAGTGGAGTGAAAAAGAATTAATTTCCCCTTGAGAGACTCTTCCTCTATTTCATGGTTGCTAGATCAACTTCCTATATCAGTGCTGTGTTTATAGCTTGTTTTTCTGTCACCAGGTAGCAAAAAATCAGTTAATGTCTCTTTAAAGTAGAAAATACTACCATCAATTTTTGGTTATACCCTGTAAAAATACTATTTAAAGGTCATTTAAAAGTGACACTCCATTTTACTACAATTGACTCTTATTCTCATAGGCAGTCGTTCTTATTAGTAATAGTATTATTTTTTTACACCACACTAATTGCTGAGATCTAGGACCATGTTAACCTCACAAAAAACTAGTCTCATGGGGTTAAACATACACACTTATTGGAACTATTGATAGTAAAGTGAAGCTTTTTCATTTTCACAAAGATGCTGATCAGAGATCTTTATCGCAGCACAGACCTGCTGTAAGACTCAAGTTTCTGTTTGTGTAGAGTGTTCAGTCCTTTTCTCAGCTGATGATTTCAGTTTCCAGACTGTAACAGATGCTGATAAAACACAATCTGACACTTCATTTTTGTGTTAAACATATGAATGTCTTAGACATATGGGAGGAATTCCAGTCAAACCTAATATGTTTATTTATAGTCAGAACCACTGATTAGACCTGACTGGTGGTGATCAAGGTTTGCCTGTTTGGCCGTATCTGATATTTCTCGCTTGTAGCTGTCAACACAAGTTCACCAAACCGAATAGTTTATACTGGAAGATGTCATGTGTGTCTGTGCAAGTTTACTTTGTTTCAGGTCTATTGTACGAACAAAACATACTCAGAATGGTAAGAAATTAGCTATTTTCTTAATGTTGATCTCTTTCACTAAACTAAAATGAGCTTGACTGCCTTGTTAACTCATCCTGACGTCTTCATTCAAAGTGGACAGAAAAGAAATAAAAGTCTTTAAAACCCTCTTTGTAAATCTTAATCCACGGGCCAACAGTCCCAAGTTTAGTTGAACTAAACAAAAGTTGATCGAGTTAGAATTATTGTTCTGGTGCTTTGCAGATGTTGTGTGGAGGTGGGGGTGTGGCTGCATGCATACAGTGCTTTTTGTCAAGTTTGGCCTCTGACTAGCACTTCATGTTCATCCAAAACACTTAGTCTCCATTTTTAAAACTCATTTTATATTAGAATAAATATCTAATTATCTGAAATGTAAATAGACCTCCAGCTGCACATAGGGTTAGATTCACTTGGTGGCATTTTTTTACAGACTGGATCTTTAATATTATAGCAGTATGGAAGGAGAACAAATATTGACAACATTTTGAATTTTTGAAGTAAAGAACATTTTAAAAAGTAAAGAGGAGTGGGCCTCTGATGTTACTGCTTCTCCTTATGATCTTAATTTCCACTCACTCATATGGTGCAAACTGCTGAAGCACTCCCTGATGACATGAGCACATTTTTCATGACCTCTTAAACAACAGTAAAGGAATGTTGATTGTTGAGTTTATTATTCTAAGATCCTGAGACAAGGGATTTTGAAACAATACCTCCGTAATTTTAATGCAAGACAACATCTACAAATTGTTATTGTGATGGACTCTCACACATGAAAGAGCACAGCCAAGAGCTTGTGCTTAGCTTTGGCTAGTCTGTTTATCTGCAGGAATTTTGAGGTTAAGCCTTCTCCGCATGTAACAAAGAACCTCACAGGAACTCAAAAGCAACCCAACCGGTCCTTTCACTGTTGTAAATCCAAATCTGTCATTTGAAACGTATTTGTGCTTTCACCACTAGAGTGCCTGTAGGTGTATCAGGATACTCTCTGAAGTCTTGATCTCATGTTTACATAAAAAGTCAAGAAAATAACTGGTCATTTGTCAAACTTTCATAAAAGGTTTTCTGTGACAGCAGATCCATCAATCTTATACGCTCTAAGGAGGAATTCTCCGCTGTGATGTAACGTGGTCAGATTGTCTGATACATTTCCATTGCACCATAATCAAACGTCATAGTGAGCTACGTGCCAAGTCTTAGAGTTTGGCCAAAAAGATAAGAAAAGGCTCATGGAAACTGCGATATAACCCTGTTATAACAATCTGTTAGTCTGTATTGCCTTTGTGTGATAAAACTAATACGTATTTGACTTCTACCCCACAGCCACTGCTCCAACTTCTTTTGAAGGAAACTATGGTCGGATCATTTACAGGGTGCGGGCTTTTGTTGACACGCCGCGATTTGCAAAAGACTACAACATGGAGAAAGCCTTCTTCCTGCTAAGACCTCTAAACCTGAATGAACTGCCAGACATATGGGTGAGACATGATGAGATGTGTGTCCATCTTCACTCTTTGACTTCTCAGACCAGCACATGAGGCTGACATTGGTCTTCAGAGTCTAAAAAACAACCTCTGAACATTGTTTCTAATTCATTTATTCCCTATATTAACATACAGTTCGTTGCTTTGGGGTAGTTTAAAAACACACCATCCACCTGTCCAGCATTTCTCTGCAGTCTCCCGATCAGTAGTGCAAAATAAGTATAGACGGTGAATGAGGTTTGGTATAGACACACTGACAACGAACCTGGCAACCTGCAAACATGGGAAGTCATTTCTAGGTTGAGAACAAGGGCTCTAATTTCGTGGCGCAGCGCAGGTGGCGCAGGGTGGCGGACCCCGCGCAGTGGTAATTTCGTCCAGCGCA
>JAQMCX010000047.1:1759177-1773399 GCA_029814765.1 Acanthurus leucopareius
ACACCCCGTTGGCGTGGCGTAGGCGCGGCGCAGGGCAGGTGCGCCTCGCCTGCGCCTGGTCTACGAAATTAGAGCCCCAAGTCTCTAAGCTAGGTTCAGGTCAAATCATGTCACAGACTGTTTCTGATCCTAAACTAGTCTTCATAAACCCATCGCCCTCTTGAAAAAAAATTAAACAATACCAATTCCTCAAGTGAATTAACAAAAGTAATGCAAAAACTTGTATTTATTACATTTCATCCATGTTAGATGCATTTAAAAGGAAAATGATGTGGTGTGCCATGGCACAATATTACTTGCAGCAGGGTTTTAAAACTTTTAATAAACTCATCTGCTGTCAATGTTGAACATCAGTAACAAATATAAACCAAATCTAAAACCCAATGCTGTAACTGAGATCTGTCTTTTTTGCAGAGATGGTAGAAACAATAAAGTGTTTAAATGGCATCTTTTTTATCCATAACTCATATCCTGTGAGTTATGAGATGAGCAGCAAAGGATAGAAAATGCCGACTAATATGTACCTGGGCTGTAGACTAATAACTCTTTTTTTTTTTTTTAACGAGCTACTTGTGCTGAATTTGAATGAACTAATTTAGAACTTTTGTGTTGATTCACTTATTATACTAAATTATTGTGAAAGAAAGTTTAACGGCGACATTCCGGCTGAAATTGATGTGAAGCCGCCTGTTTTGCTTCCCTGTGACTCTTGGTCTTGTTAAACTATGAAGTCCATTTGCAATGTTAGAGTGATGTTAAAAAGCGAGGCCTCTTTTAATTCAAGAATGTCTAAAGCAATGTTTTAGCTGTCCTGCTGTCACACTAAAAATATTCAGAGTGGCTTTTGGTTTTTCTAACATGATTTTTAAAGATTCGTGAAATCAGTCCTTTTTAAATTGCTCTTAGCACACAAACATGAGGCTGATATATATCAAATATAACCCAACTAAGAAAGAAAACGATTAAACGTATTGGAAAAACTAAACTATTTGTTTTCTAACATGTATATCAGTGTCGGTTTTCATTGATACATGATGGTATAATACTGCTCCTCTCCGTGCAGGGAACCTGTTCATCTGCAGTGACCCAGAAGTTCACCTACATGCTCATGAAAACGGGCACAGTGGTCCTGAAGGCCCAGACCGACATGAAGGGATACACAGCTGGCCAGATCATCAAGGTGATGACTTACATCCACAACCAGTCTGGCAAGAACACAGGCAACATTGCTGCCAGCCTGATGCAGGTAAGCACGTTTTACAGCTCACAGACCAAAATACAATGTGTCTATGTCCAAATCTATTTAGGCCATCAAATTTACCATTAGAGGCCACTAAAGCATTGTATTTTGCATAAATGCACTGCTCAGTGTGCTGAAGTTATGATTTGAATAAGCCAGAAAATCAAACAGGGTAGCTAAAAATGGCTAAGCACTGTGTAAAGCTGCAGAGTTTGGTTGGTATGAGCAAACGGCTAACACAACATTAGACAGCTGCAAACTCTTGCTGAAGGATTAATTCTTTATAAACAGACCACAAATATAGAGTATCAGCCTGTGCAACAGTGGCTCACTGATGGGTTTTTAATACAACGCAACACAACAATGGAGCTTGAGCCAGTGGAAGTGGACCTATCAGCTTTGATACACACACAATACTTGTGTTAAATTAGAAATAATAAAGAACTATGGCCAGCTTTATTGTAAAAAGTCAAATTATTGGTACTGCTGGTTCAAGGGGTAATTCTTAATATCACCAGCTATCACTTACCTCACAGGGTTACTTGAAGTAGACTCCTACTCTGTCTTTAGTGGAGTTTTAAGGGCTGGTTTAACAACCAAACAGACAGACATTCAGCTGATCAGGTTTGACGAAAGCTTTGTTTTGCTTGTGAATGTCAGAATGTGAGCTGTGAGAGGATTTCGGCATTACAGGTGCTTCAAACATTGTATTGCGCTGTGTTACAGTCAAGGTAAGCTTTCATAGGGTGATTGATAAGTTTGTGGGCTTAAAGCTCTCCTTTAGATTTAGTTTGAGATGAAAAGATTAATTACAAATGCAGAAATGCTGTCCTGAATGAGAATTCAGACAGTGATCAAGTCCATGTCTTTCAATAAGAGGCTCTTAAATGAATCTGTCTGTTTTATACCGTCTGCCTCTGTGGAGACTCTTAAGAAACTGTCTTCCCATGTCACTGTGTCCAGAGTCCAGTTATGAATCTATGTCCATGTGTGTTTTCAGAGGGTTACCTATGAGACAAAGAAGCCCACCCATGATGTGAGGACAATCGCAGAGGTGGAGGGTGCCGTGGTGAAGGCCGGCAAGGAGTTGGAGTGGAAGGAGCAGATCATTGTTCCTCCTCTTCCTCAGTCCTCCCTCGTTGGCTGTGATCTCATAAAGATCGAATATTACGTCAAAGTAAGATATGCTCGTCCTCTGATACACTGTCAGCAGCACTGCATGCAACAGAGGCCCTTGAAAGGCAGCTTGTGGGGGACATCTGTCATTGCAGCCCTGTTGATCTACACAAATCCTCCTGCGAAGTTTGAAAGGCATTTTACATGATGCCTTGACTTCAACAGATAGATGAAGCCCGCAGTGTTACAGATTGCAGCTTAGAGTTTCTCTTCTCACTCTGTACTTTTCTTTATTGTGAGTTTTGGATCCCAAAAAAAACTGTAATGTCTACTGGAAAGTAATTAAGAGAACGCAATCTGAAATCATGTATTTTGTAAACTCTGTATATCTCCAGAAAAAGGCACTAACATTAAGTTTTTTTCTGTGAAATCAGGTCAGTCTAAAGTCTCCAGAGGTCCAGTTGACGTTACCCATCAACATTGGGAATGTCTCACTAGACAAAAAACTGCAACCCTCCAGAAAAGCAGCTCCTGCTTCCTCTGCTGCAGCTGAAAACACACCGGCCTCTACCTCTACCCCTGATGCTTCCACGTCCACCTCTGTGGCCACCCCCACGCTGCCCCCTCGCCCTGCCCCAAAACCTGCTCCCCGTCCGGCTCCTCGCAACAGGTTGTCCTCCATCCATTCCCCCAGCGCCCCTCCAGCTGAGGGCGACCTGGGAGCAGAGGGTGGGACTCCATACAACGATGGCTACCCCAGCAAGAGGCAGTCTCAGCTGGTGTCACCTAACGCTTTCAGCTATGCCCCCGGCCTCTTCTTCTCCCAGAGCCAGCTGCACAACGGGCCCGGCACAGTGCCTGGTGACCCTGGGTTTGGTGGGCCCACAGGGGCCACAGCGCCTTACCCACCTGAGATGGCTAACTCGATGCCATCACTACTCATCGTGCCTCCAGATTACAGGAACTCAGCATATCCACAAGGTCAGTATCTCTGGTCATGAATGTAAACTGTAATGTAAAAAAAGATGAAGACTGTAATTTAGGATTATCTTTAACACTTATTCCTTTTTGAAGTGCGTATTTCTTTAAAGCACACAGTTTCTTTTACAGGCTTAACCAAACTGAAGCCCTCTCCACTCTTTACTCTCCTCTTAAGGTTCATTCAAAAGTCTGATATTCATTAATCAGAACTTTAGGCCTTAAAATGTCTAAAATATAATTAAGGCAGGCCTGTAAAATGTCTTGGATTTTGAAGTGAATGCTGCTCTTATAAAGCTGCAATCACTTCATTCTTGCTTTTAAATCTGTTTTGAGAAAATATCACATCGTGACAATTCTAAAAAAAAAAAAAAAAAGGAACATATAAAATTATCACATGTTGTTTTGCAAAATGGTGTGTGAGCATGTCCTCTCATTTAAAATAGCCACCTCATTGAGTAGTCGGTTAAAAAACATTTCTGTTAAATTTTTTAACCTGATATGGGAAAGTTGAAGTACGAGAGAGTACAGCAGGTCTGGATGGAGAGCAGCCCAGTAGCTTTACAAGTACAGTTACTTTGCAAACAATGCAGGTACTCCAGTTATCCTCTGTATGCATTTTTGCCAGCAAGGACCTAAAATAGGTCTTAAACTAGATTCATTATGGTCTTAAAAAGCTCTTAAAAGTCCTATTTTTAACTCGTTGCAGAAACCCTAAAATAACCTACTTTGTTTAGCTCATTATTTATATAGTTTATTCATATTTATATATGTTGTCAAGTTTATCTCTTTGAATTCTCACAGTCGCTGTGGAATACTTTACCCCACTGCTTCACTTCCCTAAAGTCGGGGTATGTACAAAAATAGTTGAAACCTATTAAGCATTGGAATCAGTCAATTCCCAGTCAAAACTTTATCTTTAACTTTATCCTACATTTCTCATAATGGATCTGGATAGTTTATGTTAGACCACCCATTCCAACATCCCCCTGACGTGAACAAAATAACTTTAGATTTCAGGTCTTGCCTTTATTTTTTATCAGACTGACTGTTCTGTTCCTGTCTGAGAATCCTCACCGTCCTTTGACTGTGTGCCAAGTTGTGATTTCCAGCTTGGGATGCCACATTTTTAATTATTCAGGTTCACTTTCTCCCTGCAGTCTCTCTAATCATTGTCTGCCTTCTGTCCTGCCACTCTAGTCCAGATAAAAGAGGTGAATATGAAGCAGAATTGTAGATACATGGCTGTCTGTGTTGTTTCCCATGAGTGTATAGTAGCAAGGAGGAGTGCACTGCATGATTTAAATACATACTTTGCTCAGATGTTTGCTAATCAGCTGTTCTGATGATGTGTGTTGCAGAGGCTCCTCCTCCTTATGACGAGAGCTGCAACACATGAAGATGATGAAGAAGCAGCAACCTTCCAGATGACCGATTCACTCATATCAAACAAAATGTTAAACCGAAACTATGATGCTTTTACAAAGGTGATCCTCTGCTTTGACAGGCTGTCTCTTACATGGAGAAGATGATTGTGAGACACAGAGGGAGCCAAGTTCGACCTGGTGTTATTAAGACTTTTCTTTGACCCCAACCCCCAGATTTTGTAAAAGTTTAAAGTTTCAAGACTTAACATTTTGAACTGAAATGAAAGTGAATGTACAGGAACTATGTTGCCCCATGAACAAGTACTGTCACTGGTGTAGTTCTCTCCTCCAAAACAGTAAACGCCACCTTTTGAAAATACATTTTGGCAGAATTTTAGCACTTTTTAAGAAAGGAAAGACAGAGGGAAGATTCAGATTTTTTTATTTGTTATTCTTTGTACAGTAACAGGAGTCATGTTTGTAGTTGTGGGTTTTTTAGATGGCATCTGTGATGTCAAGTGTGAAGTTCTGTGTATCCAAACCTGGTAAAACTATATCCTTATGTATTTAGTCTAACACCTTGATTTTTTTTTAAGATAAAAAAAAGCCTGTGGATTTTTTTAATTGAAAACAGGTGAAGTTTCATTTGTTCTTCTGGCGTGTTTTTCATTTATTTTGTGTAAAGACAGGATGGTTTGATTCAGTTTGCCTTTGACTGGGAGTTTTTGATTTTATGATGGTAATAAACAATCCTGATGTTGCTTTTGCAAGTTGTAAGGATACACTGTTTGATCCAATTTTATCCCTCAAGAGTTCTTCCTTGTTCACCGTGTCCTTGTACTGATTTGAGACTTCCTTAGCAAAAAGCTGTTGTATCCTTGCTCTCCTGCTGATCCTGTTTTTGATTTCACACAGACATCCCATCTGTGTCTGAATTCTTTTAATAGTTGTACAATTAAGTCACATCACTGCCGTTTCAGGTTTTTTTAGCCCTTGTTGATAGAGTTGACATTATCTATTGAAACCTTGCAGTTTTTTGTGAACAATATTTTATATTTTTTGATCAAGTTAAATCCGTCAAACAACTCAGAAGGACAATGTTGTATTTATTTATTGATTTGACTGTTTTCAGCAGTCTGGATTTCAATAAATCTGTTAAAACCACTTGTTAAACTGTTGTGTGCTTTGACTGTGGCAGTGGGATCTTGTTTCTGTTTTTCTTAAGGACCTCATTCCGCTTTCTCATCCCATTAGAGTACACAATGATGATTTTAGAGGGATGTGACGTCACTATTGGATATGGTGTATATTTGTTAAGCTGTAATTTAATCTAGCTCCGCCTTTACTAGCTCTGAAAGTAAAATCCTGCTTCTGCATTGATGCATCATTATATACAGTCTTATAATATCATTTTGAATCAGACACAAGTCAAAGGGGCAATTTTACTGTTTTACATTTCACTTCCACTTGAGGATTTTTCAAATCAAGGAACTGATCCTTTTACAGGATGTGAATGCCATATATATATATGTATAAAACATGTATATCTATTAGGAATACTTCCTCTGTCATTGATGGCATGTAATAATCTGTTTCTGTTGGTAATCAATAGTTCAAGGCTGACAATTAATGTAGCCTCTTCATTTAGATGATTAGTTTACTTATAGGTTGATTATCACATGCATGGTTGTATAAAATACACAGATGTTGAAAAATGCAACTCACAGAGCACTCTGGTAACATGGTGAAAATGATTTTCAGTCTTATTTCTTTTCTTTTTTACAATCATTTGTCTGTGTATGTCAGACATGTCCAGTCACATAACAACATAATCAGCGATGCCTTTTTATATTTTTAAACTAAAAAGTTTATTAAAAATATAAAAAGAGCACATTATCCAAATTGTATTTTTTTATTGTAATTAAAAACATGTTGATTTCCATTTATTACAAGCTCTATACAACAAAAAGTGTTAAAACAAAAGGGAAAAAGAACTTTAGAACAAAGTGCTTCTGTATGATTTCTTGACTAAATTCAATTTATTAAATTTTCATTAAAAAACTTTACAAATATGAAAACTTTATCAAAAGTTTTTTACATTTTCACCTCAAAACCTCGAACATTACACCGTTTTTCGAAATATTTCCTTGTTATGCATAGTTAGTCTGATATTTTCAATGATTCTTAGCATTACTGTGAATGAAAAATAATGAAAGTCCTTTAAGCATATGATGAATGAATGAATGAATGAATGAATAAATAGATGAAAAATGAATGATCAATCCGTCATCAGATGACAGCAAGAGGACTATCTGTTCCGTACTTCCGTTTTCGCTTTCAACCCATTAGTTAACGCCCGGAAACATTTCTATCCTACTTTTTAAGATTCACCAGAATTCGCGACTTCACTCGCCATAAAAAGATGTTCTCGCGCAGCGCGGACCCTGTGAGGTCAACGAGCGAAGCGGCGAAGTGTCGCTGAATCTGTCAGGACGTGAAAGAAGCGCACGCGACGTGCATACATCCATGAAACCGCGTCACGTGCTGTAGCGGGTGAGGGCGGATGTGGAAACTCTGGTCTTCCTGTCCCATTCCTCCCTACTTTTGCTCGGATACAGCAACACCGACTGGAGCTGGTAGGATGAAAGTCTGCTGCTTCAGCCTTTAAAAAAGTGTTCGGTGTCGCTTGTTGGCTGTTGACGCTCTTTGTTTTCTAATGTGGCTCTCTGCTTCGGCCGACGGTCAACCGGCTGAGCTTTGATTTGCCTTCATTTAATCCTTCATCCTCATTGTCATGCAAAGATGTGATAACTTTAGTTTGAGTGCACTTTTAAGTGGTTTGCATGTAGAATGTTGCAAAGATATTCATACCATATGTACTGCTGAGTACTGAAAGAGTTCCTCGTGTACTTATTTACTTTTGAGAAAGAGTTTGACACTATGGTTCAACTAATTTAGCAACGTTAGCTTCAAACTTGTTTAAACTTTTCAGATCCTGCTGAGATCCTCTCAATCTGACTGGTTTCAACAATCAGCACCTCAGGTTAGCAATGGACCACAGTGCAGCCGGTGCAGGACCTGGACCAGGTAGAAGACCCTCCAGCCCCTCCCCTGGATCACTCATGTCTGCCAAGGGTCAAGCAGCACCCAGTGGTCAAAGGCCCAATGTTAAGATAACTCCCTTCCACAGCTCCCCCATAGTCAGCGGTGATGGAGCTCTCCGCAGCAAACGACCGGCAGCAGCTTCAGGGAAACTGCTGGCATCTCCTGGCAGTCTTTTTCGGGACACACCCGGTCGGCTGACTGCTCCACCTGTCAGAGAGAGACTTGCTGTTCCAGCTGCACCTACACCTGCTTCTGCTGCTGGTACTTCAGTGGAGCATCCTGCCAGTTCAGGCTCTGCACTGGCCCCAGCAGGGGCCAAAACACAACCATCTCCTCTTGAGGTCAAGGTAAATGGATATGCTAATGAACACTTGAAGAGTGTTAAGCAGTTCAGTGTAAATTTTAATGATTTGGATTATTTCTAAAATCCTACCACAATTTCAGTGTCTTTTCCAGTAAAGACTCAGTGACAGTATGAGAACGGGAAGTTCAGAATGGGTCATGTGGTAGAAAACAATGTAGATATGGAAATCATTGTGCATGGATAAATAAACTGCTACTTAAACAAACATATTTGGAAGAATGCCCACTAAGTCAAGACTTTTGACTTTGACCATCACTATAAAAGGGATCAAGAGGTTGATATTACATGACAGTAAAAACTGATGTTTAACCTTTTCTATACTCAAAATGAAAGCACAGGTTATTAATGAATGTAAAAAAAAAGTGTTATGTCATGCATGAAAAGATCCACATTCTGCAGAGACCATCAACAGTTTTTAAGGATGGTCCCAAGGATATGGGACCTGCTAGGCCATTCACAGTTTAACAACCCTTTGCAGAGTTCTGAGAATACATTTGACATTTTTTTACATTGCATAATCCATTAGCTGTTACGCAACTTCTAAAGAAAATCCAAAGGCACATTTTTGAAACTGCACACAGGTTAATAATGAGTGAAGGACATTATGAACTGTCATAGATAAAAAAGGGGAGTAGCTGTTTTGTTCTTGCTTGTCTCATTCATTGACTGAATGAGAAAGTAAACTGTGTTCTCCTTGCCTCTAAAGCCTTCTGACCAGAGAGTACCAAAGTCCGGCCTGACAGACTCATCGAAGGGTGAACCACCAGCTAACACAGAGTTCCGTCACAGCCAGAAAGGCAAAGGCAAAGAGAAGAGAGTTGTCTCCACCTCCGTCAAACCTCAGTCAGGTAAGCTGATCTGTAATAATCTTTTTGATGTAACACTTCTGAGCACATGGAGTTTTTTAAAATTTTTATGTTATCATCATAACACCAATATAGCTGAGAGTTACAGATTATTTGTGCCAAAGTAGTGATAATTAATTAATCACCCTGTTTGTCTGTAATAACAGTCAGTTCATGCTGTGCTGATCTATTAGGTACATGTTTGGGCTTTGATCTAACATGTTGTCTTCAAAGCTATTTCACTCAATCTTATTTCTTGGCCTCCATCTAACCTCCCTGTGCTTTTCCTAGCTGTAAAGAGAAAGAAGAGGAAGATGGGAATGTACAACCTTGTCCCCAAGAAGAAGGCAAAGGCTCTTAAACAGCAGGAGAAGGCAGGTCTAATTATTTGTATGTTCCTGTATGTCAGACCAACTACAAGACCACTGTCAGTAACCCAGAGGAGCAAATGGATGCCAGACTGCTCATGATGCTGCTCACATTTTTCCACCCATTCTTTTTTTATTCATTTTGTAAAATCTGCAAATGTCTTCAAAAAAAAAAAAAAAGACACTCTTGGTAACTTTAGATATGGGCCCAAAGTATTAATGCGGTTGGGATACTCATACCAGTACATACAAATGTTCATCTTTTCATCAGAAAGAGGAGGCAGGAGCCAGTGTGGAGAATAATCAAACTGCAGCAGATAAGAAACCAGAGACTCCACCAGAGACGGTGAAGGCAGCAGCGCTGCCAGCTGCTAGAAGTGAGCCACAGGTGGAAGTGGAAGCTGAAGGAGGCAGCAGCAACACTGAATACACAGAGCTGACTTTGGACTGTTTGGACCTAAAAGCTCAGCAAGAGCTGCTCTCACCTCCTCTGTCTGGTGAGAACGGTGGACGTGTCTAAGATCCCCTGTATTCATCATGCCCATATTTCCTTTTGCTGAGTATATTTTTCCAGGTCACACAGTTCAGTTCAGCCTGTTGGTGTGAGGTCTTGTGAAATAATGAGGTGTGTGTGCGTGTGTGTGTATGCGTGTGTGCGTGTGTGTGTGTATGCGTGTGTGCGTGCGTGCGTGCAGGTGTAGCAGCAGATGCTGAAGTGACCGAAACAGACCTGGCTGAGGAGTTACCACTGTGCTGCTGTCGTATGGAGACTCCTCACAGTGGAGGCAGCCTTTCCACACCAGATCAGACCTGCATGGCCATGGAAAGCACAGATGGAGTGGTAAGGGTCCCCGAATTAATAAACACACTCAGGTTAATCTGGTGATATTCTTCCAACCATAATTTTTACACATTGCACCTTTAAACTTTAGTTTTAACCTTCACTATGAACTTAGATTAGATCTAAACCTTTTAAATCTATCTTGGATAAACTCTGAGTGTAACTAATCTCAGGTTGCTTCCATGCCTGCAGCCTGGCTGGGTCCATGTAGCACTGATCAAGCAGGACAGCCATCATCACTGCCAAGAGAAAGGCCTAAAACTAAAAGGACAGCATGTCATATTTATTTTGTCTCAACCAAGTGAACCAAATTACAGACGTGGGCCCTCAGCACATCAGCACTTCAGCACATCAGCACATCGGCACTTCCTCCCAGAGGGCACTGCTGAATGACAAAGTAGCTGTTTAAAAAAGTGAAGTCAATTTAAAGGTGCACTGCAGTCTGGATTTTGTGCCCTATGTAATTTAGAATGGAATTGCTCTTTAATTCCACTCCTTTGCTATTGGTGCTTTGGATTTAAATCAGCATTAGGGTGAAATCTGCATTTCACCCTGCTGTTCAGGTATAGCTCTGTCAGGAAAAGAGTGAGGTAGAATAAGAGCAAATACGAACATATGAAAAATCTTTTGCAGGGTTAGGGTCATTGAGGGTTAGAAAAGCACCAGCTATTTGGAACCCTATTGGTTTTGATGTTCTAACAGTATCATATGTTATTTCTTGAACACAACTTGATTTTCCCTCCACAGCTGAGTCGTTGCCAGAGGCGAGTGATGAAGCAGGAGATGATGCGACCCTCCACCACAGTTCACCTGATGGTTCTTTGTGAGGACCACCGAGCCGGCATGGTGAAGCACCAGTGCTGCCCCGGCTGTGGACTCTTCTGCAGGATGGTGAGGAAAAAAATCAAAGTGCTGATACTGTAGACACACTGAGGCCTGGACTTGGTACCAACAGCTTTTACTGTGATTATGTGTTTATAGTTGTTTTTCTCAGAATCGGTCTGATTATATATGGGAAGATTTCATATAAAACTCATAACAGGAGCACATTTGGTTAGATGAGGTTTTCCTGCCCCATTTTTTCCTCCTTTTTTGACTTTTCCTTCACCTTCGTTGTCTCATGTCCTGCTTCTTTGCCTTCCTCCCCTTGGTATTTGTCTTCAATTTTGCAATATATCTTCTTTCCTTATCCTTTATCTCTGTCTCCTTGCTTTTTAACCACTTCTCTTTTCTCCCTTTTTATCCTCATTCTCTTCAGCAGTGATTCCCAACCAGGGGTGGTAGTAACTCAGGGTGCACCTCTGCAGTCCACCCTGAGCTGCAACTTCAAATTTGATTATGAATAAACCTGATAAAAAAGAAATAGCTAAAAGTAAAAAAAAGAGAGCCAAAAGCAGTGGAACAGTTAAAATTGTTGGGTAAAAAGTAGTTGGCTTTTGAAAGTTACAATAGTAGAGATGTGTTTGAATTATTATGATGAAAGTAATGGACAGGAAAAGTTATAATTGGCAGGTAAAAGTAATGTGTGAAATAATGCTTGAAAGAAAAAGCTAACAGTTATTGAGAAGCAGTTGAAATATGTTATGGGAACATAGTTGAAATTGTTAGCTAAATTAGTATAATAGGTAAATGTCAAGGCTCGCAGTGATGGAGAACTATTTCAAATAGCTAAAATACTGAATAAGAGGTGTGAAGGCAGCTGGCAATAGTATGAAAGCAAACTTGCTAACCTGCTGACCTGCTGGGTCCCACAGGGCTCCTTCATGGAGTGCAGGCCGTACGGCAGCATCTCCCACCGCTTCCACCGTGACTGTGCCTCCATCCTGAAGGATCTCAAGTTCTGCCCCCACTGTGGAGAGGATGCCAGTGGGGCCAAGGAGGTCACTGTGTCGAAGCCTGAGGCGTCACCCTCTGTACCCAGGCTGAACCCCGGGCCGTCACTCCCAGCTGTGCCCACTGTGGCCGCCCTGCCTTCAGTCCCAACCACGCCTGCTGTACCACAGGTCCTCAAAGCTAAGAAGACCAGTGAGCCACAGAGAGGCAGAGAGGAGAGCCCGAGCAGGTAACACAGGACTGATGCTACTAATGTCATCTCATCCTCCAGCCTAGAGATGATCGAGGGACCACCTGCTGCTCAAACATCACTTCACCTCCAACTAATAAAGGATGATTCCAATTTATTACAACTCTGGTTGATTAAAAATCTTACTGCTTATTTTCTGTTTACAGGCCAAAGGGTGATGCTGTGTGTGCTGCTGATAGACTACCTAAAGAGTCACTGGAGAGCATCCTGATGGCACTGGATGATGAGAAGTAAAGTTAACCATGAAATGTTTTGACATGAGTTTGCTGAGAAATGCAGAGTGAGGCCACAGATTTTGCTTTGAAATGAATAATTGATTGAGACCTTTATTCCTTTCAGTCTGAAACCAAAGAAAGTAAAGTACCCCACCAGACAGCTGTACATCTCTGCAAAACAAGGAGAGCTGCAGAAGGTCATTCATCTCCTAGGTAACACAAAAAGTCAGTTACATTAACTCAGTGAGTGCTTTTTTCTATCTGTATCATCACACTGATTATCAAACTTTGAACATCACAGTTGATGGAAAGGACCCCAACTTTATGATGGAGGGCCAAAACAGACGCACCCCTCTTCATGCAGCAGCTGCAGAAGGTCACCAGGAGGTCTGCCACATGCTGGTCCAGGTGAGGAGACTGTGGTTTCACTGCAGGCTGCACCTCAGGGCCTGTGTGCATCAAGTTTCTCAGGGTGAAAAATCAGTCGTCACTGGCCAAAAATTCTGTCATATTTTTGGTTCAGCTGCAGGTAAATTTAGCTTTGTGACAGTCACAATTTAAGCAGTAATTAATAGCTAAATTAATTAATAAATATAACCCTATGTCTTTATTCATTCATTTATTCTTTTGTTTTAAATCACAGATGAATAAAGACAGAACTTAATAGGGTTTCCCATGACTAAAAAGACACACAGGTTGACACGGGTGGTTTAAAAGGGGAATTGGGCCCCACAAGCAATTTCAGGGATTTACATCAACTTTGCTGTGTGTGCAGCATGGCACATTATATGCAAGATGTAGAGCCTCAAACAGTGTGATTGAATCAGGCTGACTGGATAGCAGATTACCGATGCTGCTGGGAGGTGAAAGGTTCCTGTCTTTAATCAATAAAATATATGGTATTGAATCATTGCTTTGACCTGTGTACTTTCCAAATCCATGCAGAATTTAATGCGTCATTAAAGGCATTTCTGAATTTTCTGATACAGAAACAGCCTTAGTCAGAAAACTGCAACACACCATCACTAATTTTGCTTCTGCTGATGAGAATGCTGTGAAACAGTGGCCTCAGACACTCTCCCAGATTGAATCTGTCTCCTGCTGAAAGCCACCTTAGGACGCTCCATCTATACCTCTCAGTTCGTCTCTGAGTGTTTTAAATTCACCACAAGGGGGAGACACCTGGTAATACAGGCCTTGATGCAACAGCATGATGACATAAACAGTAAAATGTGTTTTCCATGCTTTGACAGACCATCTTTGAAGGAACCTCACTAAGATAACAATCATCATGTCAATATATTTACCCAGTTTCCTCCTTCTTTTATAGGGGTTAAGTTGTCAATTCTAATGAGCTTAATATTTAAATTTTTTTTCAAACATAAATAAATAAATGTAAAATTAATATATGTACAAAAATGTAGAAGACAAAATTGTCCAACTCTTATTAAGGAACGACAAGTTTTAAAGCTGCACCACACTTTGCTACATGTTGGCAGTTAGCTGTCTTCAGCTGTAACCAAACTGTTAACTGTCTTCACATAAAAACCTGCTGGTGCTGTCAGTGTCTTCATTAGTGATGTTGGGGTGTTGTGTGTGTGTGTGTGTGTGTGTGTGTGTGTGTGTGTGTGTTGTCAGTCAGTGTGTGTTGTCAGTGTGTGCGTCAGTGTGTGTGTCGGTGTGTGTTGTCGGTGTGTGTA
>JAQMCX010000047.1:1773499-1784161 GCA_029814765.1 Acanthurus leucopareius
TGTGTGTGTGTGTGTGTGTGTGTGTGTGTGTGTTTGTGTGTGTGTGTGTGTGTGTGTGTGTGTGTGTGTGTGTGTGTATTTGCACACACAGGCCGGAGCCAACCTGGACATGTTTGATGAAGAGCAGAGAACACCACTGATGGTGGCCTGTGAAAACAACCATCTGGACACAGTGAAGTACCTGCTGAGAGCTGGAGCGTCCGTCAGCCACAAGGTGGGGCAGTACTCAGTCTTTTGGCTTGTCTCAGTCAGCGTCAACACATGTTAACCGGCCTGACGTGTACTCATGACAAATTCTGCTTCTTCATTCATCACTTGTTGGGTGTCGTTCTGTCACCTGCTGCCACTGCTCAGTCCTTTTCTACCACTGTTTTTTAAATTATTCACCAGCTGAAAAACATATTGTTAGTATTTGACTGTTGATGGTGCAGCACACACACAAAAGAAAGAACCCAAACCAGTTTAATGAGATTCTTCCCCTCAAGATGATAAAAGAAGACAAACTTCTTTTATTGGATATCTGAAATTCATGGAGAAAACAAATACAGTATAATATTTTGTCAACTACAGCATTGCAGTGATATCACTGGCAGCAACACAATTATTATTATCGTTATCGTTATTGGTATTGTTATTGGTTACATAATAAATTAATAATGAAATTTACCTACAAACCGGGAACGTTGTTTTTTTTAATCTAGTTATGAAAATGGGCACAAACAGGTGGCATTCATCAGGATAAACAAGTGATTTATGACTAGTTCTTTCAGTTAAGACATTTTGGTGAATGGGACTTTGAACATTAATACAAACCAGAGTTTGCAAAGGATTGGGGGAAAGGTCTTGCATGAGGCCCCATAAGCTGAAGAATTGAAGTTGAGAAGAATTTCCCCGTGAGCTTGTCACCAAGAGCACTTTTGTATATACAACAAAATTGATAAGAGCACTTTTAGAGGCATAATATGCAATAATTGTCTGCTACCTTTTTGCAAACACAGCACTCAAAGTTGGCCACTCCTCCTTTGCTCAAGAGAGCAGCAGTGTTTGAGCAAGCTAGAGAGGAAGTGAAGAGGAGAAGCGTTGTTACAGAGAACAAAGCAGTGAATCACAAGATAAAAACGTTCCTCTCTGATTATTTCACAGCAGGTATGTTCTAATCCACAAGTAAACACGCCGCAGTGCTGGATTATGTGTCAGTTCAGTCAAAGTTCTGGCTTCCTCCTCTCCACTGTTAGCCTCTCTGCTGTGTGTGTGCATGTGTGTAACAGACACATGGACCTGCAGCTCTTATCAGAGAGATGAGACAGCGATGTAACCTGTTCACTGTTTCTAAGCCAGACATCAAGCTGTTATTGGCTGAGACCAACACAACCGCTGCCCAAAGGCTAAAGCCCCAAAACATCCTGAACACAGCAAAGGAAGAGAGGAGAGAAAATAAGAAAACAGGCTGAGTGCAGAGTCTCTGCAAGTAAAGACACCAGCACACACATGCAGAGGGTTATAAGTGATGATTAAGAGAGATGACTTCACACGAGTTTTTACTTTCTTTTGGTAAATTTGTGCATATTACGCCCTTAAATCCAACTCTGTGCAAGGACCAATCCGTCAGTACGGTGAAGAAGGAAGCAGTCATGGTTGAAGGAGAGAGAATAAAGGATTTTCATAAGCATGAAATTGCTCTGGGGAGGAAGGGAGACTCTGTCATTAACTAACTGTTTTATGAAAAGCAAAAATTTTAATTAACCTCTCAATCTCGTAGCCGAAGCCTAAACCGGGCTCTAGAGGGTGGAAAATGATAAGGCAAAGAACATTTCTGAACCGCTGGACACATTTCTCTTCATTATGTCTGTTCTAGTGTCCTCGTTCACCCACAAGTTTTAGCTCCCAGAGTCCAGAAGCTGATGAAATGCCCTTTGTTTTCGACTTGAACAGTGGTGGCAGTAGTTCAGTGTTGCTCAATGTGAATCATGTCGTTCATCCCAGGACATCATGGGTTTCACCTGTCTGCATCTGGCAGCTAAACTGGGACATTATGATATAGTGCATCACCTGCTCTCCAAGGCATCCAAATACATCAACTGTCAGGTAAAGACTCACACTGCCTCATTTACTAACTGCTGCTCACCGCTGATGTGTCAGCGTAGAGTGTGTTAGTGTAAACCTCTGCAGGAGCTTTACAGTCTGTGTTCATGCAGGATGACGGTGGCTGGACTCCCGTCACCTGGGCCATAGAGTACAAGCACAAGGAGCTGGTTCACCTGCTGCTGGCCAGAGGGGCTGATGTTAACATGAGAGACAAGGTCAGAGCACACGACACGCTGCTCACGTTTGCAACTGTGCTGCACACACCGCCACACTCTGTTTTCACACTTTGTCCAACATTTCAGCTCATCAAGGTCAACTCTCTGACAAGCGGGATCTCGTGGGATGCATAATATTTTTTACCTCCATACTGAATGAATTTTAAATACAGCACACAGGAGAGTAGGTGGGGCAGTGGGCGCTATGTCACCTTATGCAAAGAAAGAGGTAGACCTAATTTAAATTATGGAAGGACATTTTAGGAATGATATTGAGGGATATCACATTGGTTACACCATTTAAAGTTGTACAGCGGGTGCCCGGCCTCATAATAAGAGCCTTAATCCTGTTAAAAACCCTATTTTAAATTTGCATCATTCTATAACTGCATCATTGGGTTATAAGTATTTTAGGCCCGCCTTATTTATACAACATCACAGTGTTTTTTCAGAAACGGGAATTATCAGCTTATGTATAACAAGAAAATGTATAGCAATAAAAGTGCTGCCCTGCACTGGTAACCCAGCATAAAGTGAACAAGTTGACAATGGGACATTTTGACCTTCTGATTGTGTTAGATGATTTTTAAATTCAAACTACATCAAAACCATATCAGCCTGAGGGTGGCTCCAGAGGAAAAATGAGCAGATCGCTAGAGTCAGTGAGACTGGACACCTTTAATCTCTGTGTTTAATTTCATAGAGCTCCATCCAATAGCAGCTGATTTATTTCCCCTGAGATACAAATGCTGGACCAGTTAGAGTTAAAAGCTGGACGAATGACAGCTCTTCAGAATTGAGCCCCCTGCTGTCTGGCTGCTGCACATGTCAGTTATAGTAAAAAGTACACATTAAATGAATTTCCCCTAAAGATGGTTTCTGTCATTGTAGATAGTTTTTGTTTAAGTGTTAACTTTTCTGTTCAGTTAAGTTTTCATTAATTATCTGATGCTTAAAGACAGTGTCCTGACGTCATGATTGACAGCCAACCCTAATCTGTGATTGAGTTGGGCGGCCGTGTGGGAGGGTCATCAATAACCCAAGTCCATCAGCTGATCACTGCTGTGAGACTCTAGCTCAAATGACATCATCCCGGCAGGACGGCAGCGCCTGTGGGGGCAAAGTTACGTACTGCCACCCACAGATGCTGCCACACTGCTTGTACATGCAATAAAAAACAAAAAACAAAAAGAGAGGTTTACAGTAAGAATCTGAAAATGTTCTTGCTTTAGACCCAGTAAGACCGAGGAATAGTCTGCAAGCTTTATCTGCGTCAACACTAGTATTATCTGATATAAGTTTCATTTCAATAACTCTTCACTGGTTGAAGTGACGACTGAGGTGACAGAGTGTATTAATCAATAGATCACAGAGGTTGTGGTGCTTCATTTTGGCAGGAACCTAACCTGTTGTCCTCTTACTGAAGCAGGTACAGTTGGAGGCCACGCCTGTGTCGGAGCATGGTGTCGGTGCTAACCTCTCACCTGCTCCTTGTTCAGGAGGAGAACGTCTGCCTGCACTGGGCGGCTCTGTCTGGCTGTGATGACATCGCCCAGGCTTTGCTGGAGGCACGATGTGACCTCAGCGCTGTCAACGTTCACGGTGACTCTCCGCTTCACGTTGCGGCCAGAGAGAACCACCTGGAGTGTGTGATGTGAGTGTGTAGTCTGGGAACAAAGGTCAGTTAGGATTCACAGGCCTTTCCATGCAGTCAGGGGCAGGTCTAGAGAATCTGAAATGTGGGGTTCGGACTGAGGCACATACTTAAAGAAAGGGGGCACAAGTAAAAATGTGTCAGATTCAGATTAAATCCACTCTTTTTCTGTTTCATTGGAATGCATACTTCTTCGCAAAACCAGTGCAGAGATGCCACGTCTGTACTTACTCACAGTAAAATTTAATGTTTCATACTTAGTATCGCCTGTTTTTTTACTTACATGAAGCAACAAGTGCCTTGTCAGAGGCAGGGCTTGACTTATTAAAGGCCTGCAACAGCCACAGATAATGTTTTATCATCATTATTATTAATATTATTTTTGTCTGAGTATTTGATTCATTGATTGTTGTCTAGGTGATAAGAGAACTTCAAAAAATATAACAAAAAATGCTGCTAAAATTTGCTAGCTTTAAGTCAATAGAATGATTCAATTTAGTATGATCATGTTCTTAATGTTATGATCACAATACTAAATATTCAAATGAATGTTTAGTATCCAACTCTCTTAGTAAAGGGCTGTTTATTATCATTTAGTCATATAACATGCACAGAGATCCTCATTTACTAAACACAGTTACACATAAGCAGCAAAGCTGAACTGTGTTTGTGTTCAAGCCCAGGATTTAATATGAAACTGTCAAAAACAAACCCTAATGCTCGAGAGACAATGACTCCTTAAAATGTAGAGATATAACTGACCTCTCTTTGACCTCGTCAAATTCAAAACTACCCATTATTGGATCCAAGTGCACTTATGGCCCCAGGTATGTGGACAGGGACCCGTTTGTGTCTGCAGCATCTTCATCTTAATTAATCAGCAATCAGTGACATTTTAGACAGCAGTGTAATTCTTCCATCTTTGTGTCAATAGTTTGTGTTTGTTCCTTTCGTTATTCAACATTTCGGTGCCCCTGGCCTGGGCCAGCTCTGTAAAGGCAGGTTGATTTCAGAGCTTGACCGGCCTGCACAGAGCCCTGACCTACACCACTTTCATCACATGTGAGATGAACCAGATGTCCAAATTTTCTATTGAAATGTTTGTGGCTAAACTTTGTTTAAACTTCATCTGTGTTTGTACTTTTGGCAACAAAATGAATTAACTACCAGCAAATGTGGTCCAGTTTTGGGATGTGTGTTAAAGCTTCAAATTCCTCACTCTGGTCAGCTCGTTGAATACCAGTTTGTTGTTTTTTAAAGCTGTCTTTGTTGTCTTTTGTTGTTTTCAACATTTTTGTGTGTCAAAATCTTTTTCTGTATCCATCCTCAGACTTTTAACTCAAACATCCTCTGTCTGCAGGTTGTTTCTGTCTCATGGAGCTGACGTCAACCAGAGGAACAGGGAGGGTGAGACGGTTCTGGACTGCTGTGTGCACAGCTCCAAGGTGTGGACGGCCCTCAACACCAACAAGAAGCTGACTGACGCCAGAAGAGGCAGGGACTGTCAGGGGGAAAAACTGCTCAGCAGGTACACGGAAATACTGCTCTGTCTGTGTCTGTGTCTGTGTGTTGACAAGGGTATATAACAATATTAATATTTATTTTCTAATATTACAGGTACGTATAGAGCTATATATAAACATCAAATAATACATATTGCTGCTGTCTGCTCTCATCCCATTTTTGGTGATTTTCGTTGGCACTGTTCCTCTGTGGGGTGAGACATTTCTGCTTTTTTTTCTTAGGGAACACTTTCAAAGCACAGTGGAGAAACAAAAAATTGCTCCAAATTCTTAAAGATCTATTATGGGAAGTGACAGAATATAAGGATTTCTTTAGGGAAATCAGGGAATCGCAGAAGGTCAGATCATTTCCTTTACAGAAATAGAAACACAATGTGTTTTCCAAATAGCTTCATGGATTTTATCAGATGAGGTGGGTTTATTTTGACAGCCGGGGGTTAGAACTCCACAACAAACTCGACAAACCACAGGTCCGGCACATTCTGACCCTCCCAGCATCCTTTATATGGCACATAAGGCTGGTTAAAGGAAACGACAGGTGATCATTAAAGTCACTGGGATTCATCCTCTGGGTAACATGGATGCCTCTTCCAAATTTCATTTAAGAGTTGTAGAGATGATTCAGTATGGACCAAAGTGATGTGCTGATCAACCAGGAGACAGTGCCACTACCATGCAACTAACCTGAGTAACAGCTGTGGCTCTGACACTGGCTTGCTAACTGTTTCTTCTTGCTAGCAGTCTTAATGTTTAAATGAATTCATTCTTCCTGGATTCAGTTCTGTGCTAAACAGGTAGACATGATTGATCTTCAGTCAATCCTCCCTACAATAGCCATCACTGCATTTTTTGACAATATTGTAGTTTATATGCATCATTTTCTTTTTCTGCTTTTCATTCATTGTAGAATTTTTCTTTGACCACACTCATTTGAATCAGATTTAAAAAATTGAATCTTTCCCTCTCTCAGGGACATTTCTCGGGGATATGAGGCAGTTCCCATCACCTGTGTCAATGGTGCTGACAGTGAGCCTTGTCCTGACAATTTTAAATACATACCAGACAACTGTGTCACCTCCCCTCTGAACATAGACAAGGACATCACTCATTTACAGGTGAGACTCAAGTTCCTTGTAAATGATGCATTTATTGCATGATTTAAAATCTCTGTCCTCTGCAAGTATAAGTCTAGTTTTTTTCTATATTTTTCTTGTTGTCAACAAATCCCATATAAAGAGTCAAAGAAACAATAAAAGTGTCCAACAAGTGTATGAGTATCAAAGCCCGTTACATCTTCCTCCTCCACTGTGATCCAAAAAATATTAAAAACACAGTGATGTTTGCACTCGTTAACATGTTCCTTTATTACCATTAACACACACACTCTAGTTTATTTGGCTTTTTTGCTGCCCTAAATACTCACTAGAGTACCAAGTGTGGATACATCTGCCATCAAAAAGTAGTCATCAACAAATGGGCTTTTTCCTCCTGTTAGATAAACATTGATACAGTGACCAGCTGTTTTAGGATGTTACTGGAACAATTTAAGAAATTAATCTTTTTTGGGTCTTTTTAAAATATTTAGATCTTCTCTAGCTTCGAGTGCTGCACACAGGTGAGGAAAGTGTAGAGAAATGGACCAACCAGGCACTGCTGTGTTGCATTCCAACACAACATGACTGCCAGGGCCTTTCTCTTCAACAGAAGAGAGTGCTTTGTGGAAGTGCAGTGGAAATGTCAGTGGATCTCACCTACCGAGACTGCCAGTCTTGACTTTTTTTTAAAAGCAAGTTGGGAGTCTTACTCAAACCTGCAAGCAGAAGGGACTTCCATTTATATTTTTCTCACCTGAAAAATGGACCTGTCCAAAAAGTAACAAGAAGGAAACTCCTCTGAGTTTAAGTAAACAGCTCCTACCAGCATTGCCGTTCCTGTCCTCTGCTGAAGTTGTCATAAAAATAATACAAAAATGTAAAATAAAATCTGCACAATGTCATAAGACCCCACTTATAAAAGCCCATTGATTGTGTCATTCAGCACTGCAGCTGCACAGACGACTGCTCATCCAGTACCTGTGTGTGTGGTCAGCTCAGCCTGCGATGCTGGTATGACAGTGTAAGTGGAGAGACACTCACGCACACACACACACACACACACACACACACAAACACACACACACATACACACACACACACACACACACACACACACAAACACACACACACACACAATGTTAAAGCTAAATTTGATATTACATTGTGAGATGTTGCGTTATTTTTTACATTTGAGTCATTTTACTGTCACTTGGTTACACATATCTTTACTTTTTAACAATAAACAGATCAAATGGAAGTTTGCTTGTTAAAATGTTATTATTTTTCTAATGCCGCCAGCAGTATTTACAGTTTCAGATTTTTCATTAGCTTTCTCCTGAAACAGAAGGCACAGGTTCACCTGCTCAACTTACTTTTTAACAGTCAGTCTGTTTCTTGCTATAAATAAAGAATCAAACGTCTGGCTCTATGAAAGCAGCAGAAAACTTGTCTGAACAGAAAATCTTACGGTTTTGTTCCCTGTAGCAGTTTGTAACATGTCTCTTGGTGTGTATGTAGGACGGTCGACTACCTCTGGACTTCTGTCAGCGGGAGCCCCCAGTGCTGTTTGAGTGTAACCACGCCTGCTCCTGCTGGAGGACCTGCAGGAACCGAGTGGTCCAGAATGGACTGAGGTGACCTATGCCACCTTTTAAATACAACACAGCAGGTCTGATTGGCTGCACATGATTGAGTTCACTTGACCCATTTCCCATTTAAATTTGAATTCATTTACACTTAGCCCACATTGGCTTCACTGTTGCTACAGGAGAAGAACTAACAGCTGGTTACACCATACAAGGGGCTTCTGTAATCTGACTTTTTTTACCGAAGACATTACTTCTACATTTCGAAATATCTGCTTTGAAATAGACTATGTATGTTTGAATTTTCAGCTTTTTCTTGTATCTTTAATGGGACACAGAGAGAAGCAGCTTTAATTGCAGTGTAATTTAAGCTGCTATTTTAATAGTGAACAGACCTTGTGAGTAGCTTTTCCCCTACTGACAGCAGAAACCATGTACTCCTAAGCATTAAAGGATACACTCACACATTTTTAACATCTGGCTCGAATGTGTCTAGCAATTAAATCAGTCCAGTTGGAACGGTTCTTGGTAGTGTTTACAATAGATGGTAATGGTGAAGGTTGTTTTTTTTTAGCAGATCAAAGCCCCAGGCTACTCAGATTATGCCTCACTTTCTCTGTTTATCAGTGAATTTACAGACACTCAAGAAATAATGTTACTTACAGAAACCAGGTTTTGTTGGTAAACAGAGAAAGTGCTTTCATTCACTGTAGTAACACAGGTTTTTAAGTGACATGCTACTTGCAGCACATCATGATCAGGTTTCTCTCCTAACCTGACCCATCTGTCCTCAGGCCCTAGATTCATGATACACTGTGTGTTAGAGATCCTCACAGGGTCAAACTGTTACTACCAAACACTGAATCAGTTCTGTGTTAGCTAAAAGGTGGGACCTGAACTCATGGAGAACAAAGAAGTGTTGGACCCGAATTTATCAGGAAAACACAGATCCAATCGGCAAAGATTTCACAGCCATGAACAAGTTCATGTTAATTCACAAGTTGACAAAACAAAAGTTTGTGTCTTGAGGGTTGTAGCATCAGTATGATCCATCCTTTTTGCTAAGAAAGTTAGAAAAATGCATCCAGGCTCTCTGTCGTTCCTCCCCCGCTGGTTGAAACCAGCATGGCTCATCCGCTCATTATCTTAGCTTAAAGTCCACTTGCTGTCACGGTGACAAATGACAAACACACCTGATTCAGAATAAGCTTTGCACTTTTGGTGTGCCCAGCATACTAAAGATAACTTAGACTGTTTGCCCTTGTACAAAAAAGAATGCTCATTCAGTGTCATGGCTGCTTATTAGCTACCATCAGTGCTCCCTGAGAAGAGTCTGACCTCTGACCTCTCTGACTCTTCGCCTCCTGAGCATTACAATGTTGCAAGTTACAATATACACACAAGCACACACACATACACACAGATAAATACATACAGCACTTTTATTATGATCAGTGCAGTCTGATCACTGTTGGCTCTTCTCTGAGCCGCTCAGGTGTGACACATGATGTTAAACAGACTCAGGACCTGCAGTAATAAACAAAGGACCAGACTTAGAGCTGACTGGTTGTATAAAATGTGGATCCAAACCAGCATGGGGTTCAGGTCAGGTCTCGTGTCCCAAGGTTCAGGCAGACTTGTCAGGCTCTCTATTGTGTGTGTTTGTTTCAGTTTTTGTCTGACCTTGTACTGTTAAATATGTGGACACACAGATCTTTGTGATAATTCCTTTATGTTGCTGCTCTGATGTTTGTATGACCATGTAGAGGGCAGATAGTTGTTTCAGCCTAGTCTATAGAACAGCGGCTCAGTTCTTGTCCCGTGAAAAGGATTAGCTCTCTAAGTTGTTTTTCTCTCTTGAAGGTGTTTTTTTTCCTTGAGTAGCATCCATGTTTTTCTTTTTTTTATCTTAATGTTCCTGCTGTTCTGTCAGCTGCTGGATGAGATAATTGCATTGTTGTTGTTTCAGAGCCCGGCTGCAGCTCTTCAGGACAAAGAAGATGGGCTGGGGAGTGAGGGCCATGCAGGATATCCCTCAAGGAACATTCATTTGCGAGTGAGGACAGGCTTTAATAGGGGAAACGAGTGAATATAATCTTTTTTACTGTGTGACAAACTTGAACAGAAGCTGCGCTCTGATCCTTTTCCCTGTCTAATTCTTCCTCAGGTATGTTGGGGAGATTATCACTGACGCAGAGGCAGACAAAAGGGAGAACGACTCTTTCCTCTTCACCCTCGACAATAAGGTGACTGAATTAGTTTGCATGATCTAAAGCCAAGTGATCCTGAGACATAATTGCACACACACACAACAAGTGTTTGCCAACTTGTTCATTCTGTTAGATAAGAGAATCATTATCTGATGTCAAGGAGTCCACCTTTTGCAGAGACAATGCCTAATACTGCTGTGGAAACTACCGTAATTTCCGGACTATAAGCTGCTACTTTTTTCACACACTTTGAACCCTGCGGCTTAAACAATGATGCGGCTAATTTATGGCTTTT
>JAQMCX010000047.1:1797907-1819735 GCA_029814765.1 Acanthurus leucopareius
AGTCTGGCCAGGAGTATTTCTAAGTGTATTAGAGTGCAGAGTGCTGAAATCAGTGATGAGCAATGTCAATAATGTAAGAATCTGGGAGGGCTCTTGGTTGGACTATAAATGGTAATATGGTATATGGGATGGGACATTAATAAAAGATTATTTAAACATGAATGAACATCCCTTAACTAAAAGAAATAGTAACTAAAAAAGAATATACAAAATTATATCTCCATCCACCCAACCACCAACCAATGAACACCAGATGCTTTAACCATCTCAGCTGCTCAAGAGAGGCAAATCTGAATACCTTAAACTAGATACCCCTCTCCTCCCAAATGAGCCTTGAGATCCAATAAATGAATATCACAAACAGATTTGATAGCTACAGACAACCATGCCAAGCTCATCTTCAGCTGATAATGTGTATTACTTTCACAGAGAATATGTTGAATCAGCTCTCACTCCAGTTTTGTAGAGACTGGCAAGGGCCCTGGTACCCTATTATCTCCCAGTACCCCAATGGCGGTAAGCTTTCTCATATGTAGAATTAATGGGAAAACTCCAATGACCTCCCTTGAATAACCTTGCATGGTTAAAGAGCTGGTGCAAAACCAAACATCAACAGCAAAGGCCTTTCTATCCAGCTTGACTAACCGTTTTACAACTGGTGTCAAGCAGTGGGTTTTTAGCTAATGATATAACCACAAAGTTAATCAGTGATCTTTGGGCTGAGGTGATCTGGTACAAATACACTTCAATTTGTATCGTCCTGCTTTTAAAAATGGTGTTTGTAATTGCCAACCGTGACTAGCAAAGAAATCCAATAACAAAGAACCACCCAGGCTTCTCCCTGCAGGTTTCTCCATCATTGCCCATGTGAGAGCTGAAGTCCCTCAAGAGATCTAGAGAGTCTCTAGGTGGCATTTTTTCCATTATTCAATTCAGAGACCATAAGTCATAGATTTGTGTACATTTACAATCAGGTAAAGGGCAATTAGCTATAGAAACAGCCAAGTTTAATGATCTCCATTCAATAGTTACTGTTTGCCATGTGATTTATGCGAGTTTATTATATGTATATAAGAGCTGCACTTAGTGTAAACTACCTTTTATTTACCTTTATTCTTTCATGTGGTGTTATACAACAGTACCTCATTGAGACTGTGGTGTGACTTGAAATTTCCTTTCTAGCTCCAGCTCTGTCATATCCTGTGAAAACTGTGTACACATATCCTTTGCATCAATCTTGTTATCCTAATGGCCTTTTTATGAGATTTACATGAAGATTCATGAGTGTAAGTGTGGTGACGATAAGGCAGACAAAATTTTACAGTTGACATTGTCCTATCCAGTTCTGGTGTCCATGCTTTTGTTAGCTGGTTTGCTGCTAGCAGGTGAACCCTCAGATTTGTTTATGTTGTAGAGTGAAACAGTGAAACACCTTTTACTAAGTCAGTTAACAGCCTTATCTTTTTTGGTCATTTTGCAGTCCCAGTGTACAACCCAGAGTACTTCCACACACTGTTTCTCACATGCTATGGTGATCACTCAATCAGTATGGTTTTGCTTGCTGGTGTCCTAATGTTAACTGATTAAATCAATAGGGCATGTAATAGATCACACTGATAGACGATAAGACAAACTATTTAAATTGGTCTGCTGCACTCTTATAGATTTTTAAATTTGAATTCACTGCAGTTTATGAGTTTAATTTTTCCTGTTTGAATGAAGTTTTATTTTAAAAAAGGAAAAATCATATCATAAACAAGACACAGTAAACCACTGCTGCAGTATCTATATGCTTGTCTAATCATGTATGAGGTGTGTGAGTGCAAGTGTACAGGTGTATATGTATATGGTCATGTATGCAGTATCTGTGAGAGTAGAAGTGAGGGTTATCGACAGGTTGTCAGGGCCTTTATGCAGCCAGAACCTCTTCCAGTGTGCGTGTGTGTGTATGGGAGTGGCCCATTTGGAATTGAATTGGAGCTTAGTCAGCTGACATGAAAACCATAATTGAAGGGCCGGGTGGTGGATAGAGGCCATTACAGCAGCTGTCTGGACATCCTATCAATGCAAGGCTACACTGACAGTCTTTTGCCATGATGTCAGGGTGAGTGCTGGATTGTTCATATTAAGTGCATGCAGCTAAACACACATTCACATGCAGTGCGGCACACTGACACATGTATGCCAACAAATCACTTATCCATGATTATGTCCATTTCCTGCAGGATGTGCCGTGTAGAAACCTACAGCAATTAGACATTAGCAATGATTTACTGATCATTCATTGCAGTCATCTCATTTGGACAGGACTTCAAAATATCAGTCAGCTCAACAGCTTATTTGTAATATGAGTGCTCGAGCTAGGTTTGCAAGTTTAGTGCATTTTCTTTAACCAACAGTTGACAATTTAATAATCAATAATCAACCAGTCGTTCATACTTTCTAAGGCTTAATATTCATGTTTATAGTAGTTTTTAATACTTTACTTCATGTGCATGAACTGCAATACTGCATGTGAACTCATGCAACATATGGTTTGGAGGCACAGATTCTTTTGATTTGATGAATACATATATTTCAAGACACAATCAAAGCAGCAGGTACAATAAACATCTTTCTTATGCCAACGACAAACCAACTGACAACACAAAAGTAGTCTCAACTAACCAAAGAAGCTTCACAGTAATCCACAGATCAATAAAATGCTGTCAGAAACGGTTCTGTTACATTTAGAGGATTCAGTTTGGTGAAGTGTTTGGTCTAAAGCACAAATTACAAGATCCAAAATAATGTTGTCTGTGGCTGGGATGTTTCTGTTTCCAGATTGTACTGTATTAAAGACATTTCTCTTTGATTGTAGTGTGGTCCTAAGATGGCAGCTAAACTGAGCTTTTGATCACCTCTTTTTATCTATTAGGAGCCTGAAATACGGCTGAAATATAGTAAATATACTGTATAAATAAACACAGTATTAATATTTATATTTATTTAGATAAAAATAGTAAACATCTAGGCATGTCCTCAGAATATCTGTTTATCATATGAATTTCATCTACTAATGTTAAAATTTTTCACCAGTTTTGGCCCATGTTGAGCTTTATTGATTTTAAGTTATTAACTCCCATCTATAGTAATCTGCAGACATATGTTTGCAATTAGATACATTAGTGCAAAAATAAATAAATATATCTTCTGATAGACCTCTGTTACTCACAGGGATTCTGACTGCTGAGAAATAAAATAAAATTTTAAATTTTAAAAGAGAACAAGATTACGCATGTATTTCCAATGAATCATGAACATCTTGGACTTACCATGGGAAAGCCCTTATAGGTGTTTTGGTCTAATTTTACAGAGGATTTCTAAGAGGTTAGAGCCTGACTTGCCAGAGAAGAGATACAGGCTAATATTAAATAACACCTGAGGGTAAAATGTAGCAACAAGCTAACAGAGCATAATGTGTGCATTCCAGGGAAATCATAGTTTGCTTGTGTATGAGCCAGAGGATGACAATAGGGGTCATGATACCGCCACATACATTTATTTTAGCTCCTTGGGGGGAAGAGGAAGTCAAAACAGGCGGACAGACACAGACCTTGTATTATTTATAGTATTTTGGTCAACATTAATATGTCAACAAACAGTTGCCTGCATATATATTCAACAAGCAACAGCAACATTAGCTTTAATTTGGAATTGTATTAGTGTCCTTCTGGTCTATTGAAGTCAAATATTGATTCTGCTTTCATCTCAGAGGAATATGTCTTTTTTAGCTACAAGATGTTGGACTTTCCTAACCAGCTATTCTCTAACTAGGCCTGTTGTTTGCTGCTGGGCTTGTAGTGTGCAGTGGGTTTATCATTTTTGTAAAATTTGCTGTGGCTGCCAGCTGTTGCTGGAAAAGGAGAATCAGCCTTGCAGTAAAATTTACAGGCAAAAGCATATTTCACCAAAGGTTGGACCTTTGATATAAAAATGAACTTTAAACTGGCACTATCTTTATTTTATAAGGCATTTTGTTATTGAATTCATTTACACTGTGCGGTACCCCACTTCTATTTTGTCTGACTGCTATTCACCACCTCAGTATGTCAAATGACCCTCATTTTCCATTTTGTAGTGTTTCTTTGGGAATCATCCAGGATTTGTCTCCCAGTTGTTGGAAGTACTCCAAAAGTCTTATCTCAGTTTCAGGGTTGTTTTTTTTTTGGGTGCATCATGAATGAGGGATATTCTAAGCATGATGTATTTCATATTTCATGTTGTGCAGTGTACTCTGTATTTATTTCAGTCTACCTTGCCCCTACTTCAGTCAGTGATTTTATGGGTTTCCTAGAATACCTTTTCAGAAATCCCAAGAAAGCAAGGTGAACTCTGCTGGGCATTCAGCTGTTATTTATACACATAATAGTGACAGTCATTGCAAACAAACAGGAGGAGAGTGACAGTTTCTAGAAAGAAATAGTGAGAATCATGCTTGTTATTATTCTGGTGTACTAATGTGACTATGGCTGGACAAACCAGAGGCTCTGCTTTTTCTATGACCCCCTGTATGATTATCGAACAATATTTACAGCATTAGTATTTTTACAAAGCATTTGCTGTCAAACCACACTGAGTTATATTGTAAGAGTTTACTTGAAATAGTTCTTTTCACCTTATGTTACCTTGATTCAACTGCAAGAGACCTCACCACACAAATATGAAATAGGCATGATTTGTTAAGAAAGTTTTGGGGCAGAGTCAGGCCTAGTCCTCTCATACATGCACTTTTTCTAAAAGAGAGTTTTTCCCCCTTTGTTCTCAAAAAAATTCTGCCCACACAAGCACTGTTTGATATAAGTCTAAATGAAGATACAAAAACACAACTGATACCTTGTTTTGAGCATGCCCAATGAGCAGGCAGCTATGAGAGGTTTGACCAGTTTGTTCAAAAAGCACAAGTTTGGCAGCAGAGACTGTGGGACTGCTGTGCCATCAGGTGACCTCTGTAATGCGTTCTGACACCACTATTTCTAAGTACAGTGAAAGAGTACTGTTTATTTAAATGCAATCAAGTCAAAGTCCTGCTAGCAAGGATAACAACAACGCTGTATCACTTCATATAAACAAAGGATATAACAGCACACTTGGATGGCCACAATACAAAAACTCCTGTTTTTTTCTGTCAAACGTGACAACAGTGCTGTTCCTTAATAACTTCACCTTGAGCTAAGTTTTGTAAACAATCTGTTTTTAGTGACCTAAATCTGTGTTTTTGTGTGGATAAAGGCCAAAAGCTATGTGTACATGTGGACAAGTCCCCAGACTACAAAACCAGATCCTGAGAGTCTGCAGGAGGCTGGTAGAGCATACTCATGGTCACCCTGATTAAGGCCACTCACTACCTGAACTGCATCTGCCTAACAATAGAGTTACTTTGCTAATGGAAGTAGTTTAATTGGGATTTTGACCTCAATTCTCCCTTCGATAAAGTCATTTTTCCAACTTTGAATGGCATGAACAGTCATTCAGAAGCATGTCACTAGTAACCACACAACAGCTATGAGTTCAGCTAAGAGTGCTCTTAGGAAACTCTGTAAAATAGAATTAAAACTGTAGCTCTTGCAATTTTGATAGAAAGAAAGATTGATCTATTAATCATATCCCAGGGCAAACTACCTCCAACATTAACTTTGGCTTACAGTACTTTCTGTGCACGATGCAATAAAGGTTTGTTACCCACATTTCAGATGCACTTGTTTTAGTTTGGCAAGTAACCTGGTTTAAACAATACGACCAAAGAATCTGCTTGTGCAGTCAAACTTAGACGTAACAATGTCAGTGTGTTCTTAAATTTCAGTAATTACTTTGGTAAGCATAAGAAATTATAATAAAGAAATTAGGAAAACAGGAATAACTTGAGGAGGCTTTTTTTACCCTAAAGAAATTCTAGTGTTAACACTGTCATACAAAATGGGAACTAAACCTAAATAATTTATAGGTTTAATGTGCGAGGCAGTTTAAAGGCTGTCTCATCCTACCACCATTACCATTTGAACATGCCATCAATTGATCATGGTGCACATCACACATGTGTTTGCTCTTAGATCATGGACCTAAGCTATCGTTCATGAGCTGCTAATCAGATCATGTGGTGGGCTGCATAAACGGGAAAGCCTGGACTTGAGCTCTACCTTTACCATGTTGCAACGAGATGTATGGAGTTGGTAATAAGAGCATATGTCTCCCTCCTCATGCTCCCACCCAGATCAATAGTGTATTGAGCAGAACACAGAGTGAATAGATTCACTTCAGCACTCCCCTTTATAGCTGACTGGATCAAAGCAGCTGCTGTTGCACCTCTGCAGTGGATTGCTTCTACAGTACATCCTGCTCTCCCTGCTGCCACATACACACAGCTTAGAATAGCACTGCTCGGTTGAATGGTAATATCTTTCGGAGATAAGTAAAAATACATGTCCTGCAACAGTAATAAAGGAGTTCTGTTTCAAGAATTTAGAATTTTTTCGTATGTTTCTACACACAGGATGAATAAGCCTTAGGGTGAATGTTTTAAATGTTAAATATTAACATACACGATCATCGAAAATCAATTTCCTTGGAAGCACTTTCACAAAAATCTAATTAATACATCACAACTGGTATTGGTCTTGACCAGCACTTCCCTTAACTCTTACTTGGTACTTCGGGCACTTAAACAGAATTTGAGAGCCAGTATTCAGCATTTGGCCAAATAAAACCCTCTGTTTCCTGCTGGTGCAGATCAAGGTGACTGAGGAGGAGGAGGAGGTATTTAGGACGAGAATTTAACTGGAGGCTAGTGAGTATTTTTTGCTTGATTTCATCTGTTCACGCTTGATTTCATCTGTTTACGCTGTTATTTCATGGCTTACTATGACTTGCTTTAAAGATATACAATTTATGCAATATTGCAAGCAAGGCAGTCTCTACTTTGACAGACTAAAGTTTGACTCTGACTAATAAGTTTTGTTCATAATAGCTAAAAGGATTTCATGAGGCAATGTTTATATATATGTTTATGTATCTATGTTTATGCGTGTATATATATATATATATATGTTTATATATAACATATATAAATCTTTTTATGGGAAAAAATTGTTCAAAAAGAAAAAGAAAAAAAGTGTTGTTTGTATTACTGTAAGCTCCCCGTCTGTTTTCTGTGATCACAGTAGTCTCAGATGTACTGTGGAGTGGCACAACCCTAGCAACAGGCATATTGATATGATTATGATAAGAACCAGTTTGTGTATTTGCTCTGTAAATGCCTTGTGATCAACAGAGGATCCTAGCTTTCTCTCAGCAGCATCCAAACCTCCCTCTGAACTAACAACAGGGACTACTGGCTCTCTGAGTTTGGCCAATTTCTTCGCGGTGCTAGTGGTGGTAACAGTGTGTTCCACAGCACAGTTCGGAGGACTCCTGATAGATACACAGTGATAGACAGTAGCCCAAAAGTGAAAACACAGAAAAACACGGAAAACACAGAAAAACAAAAAAAAAGGAAAGTTAAACACTAGAAACTCTAATTTACATCAATATTTTTCCTATACTTTTATCCTATATTTTAAGGTCTAAAATAGATATATAATAGAAATATAAAATAAAGAAAAGGTAATGTATTCATATTTAGTTTGAATACATATTCCACTCCCTATTTACATTTCTTTCACTTTGAAAAGGAGGTGGTGGTATACTTTGTGTGATTTGTGTTAACCTAAAAGAGGAAAAATTGGTTTCTTGATAGCTGAAGTCACACTGACTTGAATACAAAGCTACAATAGGGTCATCTTGGCTTGTGCTTGGTGGCTTGACATTCATGTCCCACAAAAAGAAACATGATGACACACAATAAAAGCCATACGTCATAGCCTCTTAAATGACTTAATGCTACATAAATGGTGTTATTATTTCACTTTGGATCATTCAAACATCATCCTCAATTATCACTATTGAGATTCTAGAAGTGTGTGGTGGTGTATTTATCTGAAGAGACCTTTCCCTCTGCCTTTGTATTTTCTTACTTTACTTTGTTTGGTGTCTTTCAGCCCTTAGACAGTGGACATGGTCAATAACAGCAGGCATCCTAAGAGCACCGTACTCTGTAAAAATATACTGACCAAGTGCCTGATCGTAGGCCCACATTCAGGAGGCTACAAAAATAGAGGAAACAGGGAGGAGGGGCTGACTTTAAATGTTGTTATCAAGAACCAGAGCCACCAAATCCTACCTTTTAAGATTTCTAGGGCTGCAAGAATATTGACCAAAATAAAAAAAAAAATACATTAATTTGATTAGTATTGAGATCATGCTTATACATCACAAGTATTATTTGTTTTTTAGGCACAGATATTTGTTATTGCAGGACATATCTGCTTAAATAAACAGAAGGCAGCTTTTATTTCATATTTTGCTACATTACCACAGATGTACAAATCTTTGCATTGATGTGAGACTTGCTCTTATTCAGAGTGCATCTTCCAAAAGCTAATTATGAAAAAAAACGTAGAGCTGTAATGAGCATTGCGATAGCCAAAAGTAACACATTTAACAGTGTCGCTGCTATTGATGTCTGAGTTGGTGCTGGACAAGGATGAGGACTCAGTAAGATCACATTTCGCCAAGAAAGCGTTATTCTTCTTGGTCTATTTCAGTCAGAGCAAGTTAGTTGTTTGGTTTTCAGCATAGACACAAGTCTAATGCACTCTTGGAAAGAGCTGAATGTCTCTTGCCCCAAATCTGAAATATAGTGAAAGAAAGATTATGATCTGTTTCAAGGGACCAACTTTTTGCCTTTTACACCAGATATTGGATTTTGTCTTTTCCTATCTCTTCTCTGTCTTTATTCTTCAACTTTAAACTGCTTTGCAGGGTGCAAGTACAGCAGCATAACCCCAAAACATATAGATCACCCCCTGCAGGCTAATTGTTAGTTGAGGAATCGCTGCAGCGGCGTTTTTCATGAGTGGAGCACACATTTTTAAAAGTTAACATTTTGATTGATAATGTTCATTTAATTGATGGAAGCCAAAGCTGTGACTATGATTAATATTAAAATAATTGTGCAGCCATACCTGCTGATGCTGGAAATGAGACTATGGAGAGCAGAACTTGCTGGGAAATGGAAAACAATGAGCGTAAAGAGGCTTAAAAGCTCTATAACACTTAGAGAAACAGCAGTAAGCTGATTGCTCTCTGTGGGTTTGTTGTTAAAAATGACCCATTTCACGTTACAAGTTGTTCTTTAAATGGACACAGTGAGAAAAGCAAACATCAGTCAGACAAATATTAAATGCAAAGTGCTGCTACCATAAAGAAGATTTGACAGTAAAAGAAATACTGCCATACATTTCACTTTTAAATGAAGAATTAGTTCATTTCGTAAATGAATGATGTATTGAATATCAAGCAGAAATGTGAAAAGATACAAGATGGATTCATTATCTTGTTACAGCACAAGGCTGTATAATGAAATGTTGATAAAAGTCCCTGTATGCTACTACTAACCGCCTTTGTGTGGTGGTCACTGACTTTTAAAATCATTTGGGCTCTGTGTCTGCACCTTATCAATATCACTAATGCTTGTTAGATGGGCACCAATGATGTCCCAGGCAGTAAATCACCCACTGCAGAGCCTTCCTCTTTTTGCACACCCCTTGCCAGTTTGTGATGCTTTATAGCTTCTGTAAAAGCTGACAAGTACTTGGCACAGGACTTTAGTTTTGGTACGTTTTCTTAAGAAATTACGCCATTTCTGGGCTTTTATTTATTTTATTTAAATTTTTAGAATTTATTTATTAATTTTTACCAGAGTGGAAATGCGTAATGTCCATCACAGGTTCTCTGTGTTGCTGATTTTAAGGAACTGTTCACATATTCCACCTAAGCTCCAATGCTGAAGACAAACTAGTGCCCTTCCTAACCCTTTGAGCAGTAGGTTGTTCTCTGTTTACCACTCTGAAAAGATTGCTAATTTCTCCCGATGAGAACTTACATCATTTTTGGTAATGCAGCCGATGCTGGTGTTGTTATCTGCATACTTTATCATGAAGTTCTGTTTGATCATGAATCCAAAATCTCATGGGTGTGTTTGTGCAGAAGTTCAGCATTCAGTTTAGGAGGCCAGGATGTTAAGATTTCCAATTAGTTTCATGAGGTAATTTGTGTTTAATGCTGAACTAAAATCCACTAACAGCATTTAGATGTAGGTGGTGTTACCGTACTTATCATTGTAAAGACTGAATGAAGGGCACTGGAGATGCATCCTCTCATCTGCTGGTTCTGAGTACAAACTGGTGAGGGTTCAGCTGGCTACAATGTCGTTCTTGATGGGATGGAGGATTGATTTCCTTTATTTTAAAATACTTAAATGTGGATGAGTGGCACATGGCCATAGCCGTTGAAACTAGATAATGCAGACTTTTTAGATACTGCAGACTTTTTAGGTAAAGGTTCCCAGATGTTAAAAATGTCATCAATGACATCCTCTATCTAACCGGCAGGTTTTTGGTACACAACCTGAAATGTAATTGGGCCTCGCAGCTTTACTAATATTCAGAGTAGACTTTACATCTCCTTCTTTGTTGAGCAGATCAAAGCGAGCAGAAAACAAGTTAAGCTCATCTGCCAATGTGGCCACACAAGTGATGGGGGGGCAACCCTGCTTTTGTAGCCTCTGATGTTCTAAATCGCTTTCGAGATATATTTTGATGTTGTTAGTGTTCAGGTCTCTCCTCAGTGTCTGCTGATGTCACTGCTTTGCCTCGATTTCAAACTTTCAGTCTTGCTCTGGTGTTGTCTGCCTTCTTCTCACCTGACTGTAAGGCACATATTTTTGGCTCTGAATGGGGTCTTCACCTCAGTTTTTATACAGGCACCACATCATCTGCACAAGTCTGACGTTTCTGTTGATGTTCTTAATTGAGATTGATGTGGTTCTCCTGGGGGGCAGCATCACTAAACACGAGCCAGTCTGTGCAATCAAAGCAAACCTGTAGAGTTGCTGTAGCCTCAGCTAAGAGACTGCAGGGAATCAGCTAAGAGTAGATAGGCAGCAAAAGCAGAGAAATATGATCCGATAGACCAAAATGAGAACGAGGGAAAGCTTTGTAGCTGCCAGGAAAGTTTGTATAGACATTGTTCAAGACTTTTTTCCCCCCAGTGGAGATGTTGACATACTAGGGGAATTTAAATACAACAGTTCTGAGTTTTTGTTGTTGTTGTTGTTATTATTTTAATAAAAATAACACTGGATTCTCTGGGTACATAATCTTAACATCCTAAACATCTAGTAAACATCAATTCACTTTGATTGCATATGAGCATTAAACATCACAGTAAGTAAACACATAGACCACCTGTACAACTCTTATAGAAGTCTTGTGCTCTTTCAGTGTGGAAGACATCCTCTTAGTTAATGCAAAAGGTTGGATCAAGCAACAACAGCCTCTTTTTTCCAGGTGTTTAGTTAACCTGCGTATTATTTCACCCATTTTATTTTCCTGTGATTGGTCATCAGTCAGAGGAAGGTGGATGGAAGGACAGCCTTAGGTGCAAGCTGTGTTAGCCTAGCTCTGGTCCCTGCTCTTAAATATCACGTGCCTTAGAAATGATGCAAAAAACATCACAAATTAATTTAAAAATGTTATGTAGTTTAAATGATCTTCTGGCTGTGCATCTGCATGCATCACTGTTGCCATGATAATGGTGAAAGGAGAGGAAAGTGTCTTATTTCACTGTTAATGTAGCTGTTTTCAAGGTTGAATCTTCTTTGAATCTACTGCAAATAACACAGACCCGCTAATAATTGTCTTTCATCAAAGGTCAGCCAGCCCAATGAGTCAGCAAACTCTCATATTAATTTAATGGATTGACACTTTACACCAAACAGTGTTCTTTTAGTGATGCCAGTGGCATTCTCTTTATTTATTCTTTGCAATTCAGTGTCAGGTAAACACAGACAGCATCCAGTCAGTCAGGTGTTGTGGTTCCAGAGAGTGGCTTCGATAATACAGAGCAGGTTTCCAAAATCTGGACTGCAGACATTGTGATGATGGCTCTGTGGTCAGGGCTAATGCACACATACTGCCATAAATTTGTTGGGGAAGGCAGATTGTGGCATTTGTGAGCTCCTCTCTAATCAACCTCTCCCAAAGAGGAAGGCTGAAGCAAATGAATAAATAATTGATTAGGTTTCACTGTGGATGAATTAGCCCAGTTAGAGAGTACATTTTATTCACTTTGATGAGTGCTGTGCACGGTGTTGCTACAGTATACTTAACCTAAGGGATATTCTACATACTCCACTCTAAATAAGTATGTTGTAAAATGTCCAGTCTTATCTGCCAGTATAGGTTGGAATAAAAAAAGGCAGGAACTCGTACTTGCCGCTTCAAAGATTAACTTGTTCAGTAAGGCAATTTTCTCACAGTCACTCTTGTCAGATGTAAATGTCCTCCCTAATCTTTTCTTGCTGTCCACTGACTTCCCTGACCGTCCACCACTTTTTCTGCTGTTAAATCTTTTTTTTCCCCAGATTTCTTGCTGTTTCATCATTGTCTACTGGAGATAGATCCAGGAGGACACTCTCATGTAACACCAAAGACCAACCTTTTAGCAAGTCAGAAGTAATGATCTCTCTCAAGATACAACACCTCTGAAGATTATTTTCTTATTTTTGAGACCAGAGCAACAGACACAGATAGCTTTTTTGGTGGCTTGGAAATAGATCACATGACTTAAAATCTGTTGAGTATCCCTCTAATTCAACCCCTTGTATTACATAATCCTCTGCCACATTTGACATTTATTTCATTCTCAACAATAGATACCATTCAATAAGTAGGATTTCTCACCATTCTAGATAACCGTGATCAAAAAGCATTTAAATATTTATTTGGAAAATTAATATGAACTCCTACAGTCACACTTCAAAGTCAGGTCACCACCTTCATATTTCAGGCTTACTAAAGCCATCTCTTAAGCAGAGTTAGTATGTAAAAATAATGATAAAATTTCTGTGTGAGGCTTTAGTGGGAAGCAATACTCTTCTTAAAATCTGTATATATCAAGCTCTAGTGTACTTAAACTCTGTTCTCAATTGCTGTGCTCAGTGTTGCAGTGAGGAGGCCTGTTGGGGATTCAGGTTTTTGACTGGCAGCCATCTTGGACGTGACTATTCAAGCAATTTGTTTAAAAGACTGTATTCTTGGGAAGTGGGGGATTTTGCTAGAAAATATGAGCTGTGCTCTGAACTTCCTTAAACACCACATAAATCTGTTATTAAAAATAAAATGTGCAGAGAAATGTGACAGCAACAGAAGAGAAAACCGCATCAGGACACTTTAATTTCATGCCAGCCACAATTTCCTATAATTAATATTTGAAAATGTGTCTTATATTAAGAATAATAAAAGAATCTTAAAGTTGTGTTAGAAATTGGATGACCATGCTCTTGTACTTCTTCTTTGACTTTCATTATAAGATACTAAGTTATATCCAAAAAGGAGTAGTCTGTGATTAAACCGACACCTTTAATGTAGGTTTGTATTAATGGATGGCCAGCTGCGCTAGATTTGGCTTTATATTCCATTGTGAAGACTCTGATGGTATAGACCCAGCTGTACAAATTGTGTTTCAAACTCCATTTATAGAAGCAATGGTTCTAAAACACTTCTTGATCTATAGGGAAAACATACCTTTGCTTAGATGCTTATTACACAGACTGACAGTGATGCTGGCAAAACAAACACTTGCTTATGTTGTGTATTCTTTACTTTGTTTAACTTAGGTTCAATCCTCATGATGAAAATCATTTAATAATAAATCTGAATTTATATTTCTATGGTACTTATTCAGGTTTTTATGAAAGTAAAGAAAAGCTTCCATACAATTATGTACAGGGACAAAGGGTATCTTATATAAGACAGACTAGGACCAGGAGGGGCCCTGTAATGCATTTAAAAAGTAAGCTGCTGAGTCTCAAGCTGACTCTGTCCTCTAACCTCATGATAAAGCATCAGAAGATTGTATTCTTAGACAGCACTCTCCAAAAGTGATTTGTGTGAATACTTTATAGTTCACGGCGGCTGGCTGAAAAATAACAATTCTCATGCTGATTTCCTACCTCACCTATGTAGTGTGGTTGAATTTAACTAGATTGATAGTTATGTTAGGCTTTTTATACCTAAGTTCACATTTGATGCATTGGAGCAGGTACTGTATGATGTCTTGTCATCACTATGCAGAGTGGGTTCATTCACTGCTTTTGCTGTTCTGCTTGTCAGGCTGCCAAGCAAGCACCACATTAAGGTTTTTGTTATAGGCTCATTGTAATGGAAGCTCATATTTCAGTGAAAGCTATTGATATGGTCCTCTTGTTATGTTGATCCCACAGCAGAGTTTCTTTACCAGGGGGATGTGCGATACTTGTGCAGGAGACAGGAGAATTCTAAAAGTGGTTTTCATTTAGATGTCTCTACATTTTTCATGTGAGAGATTCTTTTATTTGTGGTTTTTGCTTTGCTCTTGAAGTGTTTGAGGACTGTGATGTCATTTATTTCTATGCACCAGTCAAAATTTAGCAGTGTCAAAATTGGATGGCAGGTGGATGGATTGTTTGATTTTGTCACCACTGTCTGTCTATTCTGATCAAACCAAAACCACACAATCCCAGTGAGACATTTTGACTAAGGACTTGGCAATATATCCTGAACATGATTTTATGACATGAGAGTAGATATCATCTTTGATTTCTGGTACTGTTACATTGTGATAAGGCAAAGAAGTTGTATTTTTCCTTGTTTTAAAATCGGATTTTTAGTAAAGAAATACAATTTTCTCAATCTACTAGATTGTTATAGCTGTTCTGTTTGCCTTTACTGATTTATCAACTATATCCCTGTTACAGATAATTGTTCATATCATACATACATATTATTCAATCTCATTATAACAATATTCCACACAATATTGTTGCAAAATTAATATTGATGTATTTCTCCAAAAATATTGTGATTTATGATTGTGTCCATATTGCTAAGTCCCAAGTTAACTTCTTAATAATGTTTTTGAGAATAGCTACTCTGGATTAGTGTTTAGTTTGTCTGATTGAGTCGGTCCTTTTTATCGCTCTGTTGGACAGTTTTAGTGTACACGGGATTGAGTGAAGTGGGTAAGTGAGCAATAGTGTTAACTATCTGCACTGAGTTTTTGTAAATTGGGAGCATGTGCCTCAGACAGTGATAATAGCCCTAAGATGAAATGAGCTTTTTTTTACCTGGTCACAAGGGTCTGTTGTGAGGAGTGTACCTGTGTCAAAAACTGGTGGTATTGCCTGAATGTTGAGCTCCATGTAAAAGTACAGTATTATCATAATGGGTATCAGGATGGACAAAAAGTTAGATAAAGAAGTAAGTCAGATGCACTTTTTAAAAAAAAAACAGAATTTTTCTGTAGCACATGTATTTTAATGTGTTTTTTCTGTTATTTATATAAGATTTTTAGCCTCATCTGGCAGTAAACAGGCTGTGTGTCATACAATTTTTAGATATTGAAGGGTCATTAGTCGTCATCTTGTACCAGGCAGCTGTCTCAGATCTATAGCGACTTCACCAAACATGATAGAAACAAGCAATGATGACTGAACTTTGGACCTCTTCAGACCACATGTGGGGCGTTTCACCTCTTTGTTTCGTCATTACTGTGAAGTGAGGAAACTGCTGCTGCTCAGCGTTACTGGCCTCAGCCTGTTTCAGCCCGTCACACATATCCAGGAAAGAGAAAAGAGAATGGAGAATGAGACAGAGGCAGACAAACAATCTCTGCACTGATGTGTTTTCTTTTTCAGACTGATGTGTCTGAGACAGCCAATCGATGGCTTGGGAGGTGTCTCAAGCCCCCCACTCCATCACCCCCACCCCTTTTTTCCATGGAGCTGATTGATCTGAGAACTGGGTGTTAGGGAGGATTGTGACCCCGCAGGCAGCCAGGCACTGCTGTCTCCACTCAGCTACTAGCCATGTATCTCTGCATGCTACCTTGCTTACACTTTTATCTGCAGGGAAGCCAGCCATAGAGCATGCTAGGAAAATCAGCTTATGGCTAAAAAGCTTGAAAGTCTGTGTATATATGTATGTATGTATGCATAGAAGGATCAATGGACCCATGAATCTAATGCAATCTGGCTAAGTGCCACACCCATACTGCAAGTCCTGAATAGGCTCTTTCCAGAATTGGTTATTTTGCCCCATTCAGGCATGTTATCTCTTTGTCTAGATGCCAGACAGTGATGAGTGTAGTTTATTGAGCGTGGTCCGTCATTATGTTAAGCTGATGTCCATTACATGAATACTGGCTTTGATCCCAAGCTCTGACTGAACTCAAAGGATTGATTTGCACTCACTGTTCATCACACAGATATCCAAGTCTCATTTTATTGCACAATATAAACTGTATGACATGTTTGGCTTGAGGAATGATGTAAGTCTATGTGTTTTAGTGGCTTAAGGATTGCATAGGAGATGCCCGTCAAAATTTGTGCCACAGATCAGCTTATAAAACGTTAAGGACTATGAGTGTTAAACACCAGGCAAATTATAAGGAAAAAAAAACATAAAGAAAAAAATAAAAGATGTGTTGTATTTTCCACGTTTCTTTTTCATATGTGTATGTATACTGAATAAATATGGGTGCTTATTATTACTAATGGCTGATAATAGAAAATTTTAATCAGCCATTTATCTGCTGTAATGATATCATAGCCAATAAAAGCCAGTAAATAAGACATCAAATTTGTTTGTTGACTTAACCAATGTAACATTTACACACTCTAGTAGGTCAAGTTGCAATATGTGCCTTTAAATTCAGTTTGCAATTTACCAAATTTAAACACAAAGGAAGAAGAGGATAATTAACACAGCAGTCCTATGTCATCTAAACCTGACAGACCACACAGTGGAAAGTAAAATGTTCCTTTATGCTCTTAGATGATACAAAGAAAGCTGCTTGACAATTTCGGAGAAAGATAAGATGAATTTCAAAAATACAATAATGAACGATGTAAAATTATGAGTTATCTTACCCATTTGGTCATAAGAGGCAGGTAATTATGGTTTATCAGTATTATTATAGTATAACTTCTGTCTTGCATCCTTTGTTTTAATGTGGCTCAGACTCTACGCTCATGTTTGAAGCTCTGAGAGGTTGTGCTCAGAGTTAAAAGCCAATGTTAATGTGCTAACATGTACTCTTGAGGCTGTTCATAACTGCTTCTTGGGAAATCCAGTCATAAGTGGAATCATCATTAGCACCTTAAATGTGACACTTAATTAGTGGTAGTTAAACTTGTTGGTCCCCTTTACAATGTGATTCCAAAAAACTTGGGACGCTGTGTAGAAAAAGCATCAGTAAAAAAAGAACACCACATTTAAAAAAACTGTGTACCGATAACAGTTTAATAAAGTGTTCCCGAGCCCATGTAATAAAATCCTCAATTTCACAAATTCTTAAACCTGTTTGTGAACAACTAAGCCTTTTTTGGGATGCTCCTTCCATACCCAATTATAATACTGTCACCTGTTGAAAATAAACCTGTTTATCTGTAGACTATTTTAAATGTGTGTTTATTGCACATTACTCATCACTACTAGTCAAACATTGAAAACATTGAAAACATTGTTTTTGCACTGTTTCCAATTAAGTATATGTCAAAAGGTTGAAAAAATCACCACCTTGTTTTAGTGTTTTTAAAACAGAGACCCAGCTGTTTTTGATTTGTGTTACTAAATGGGGAAAAATAAACAAACTTGCATCTCTTATTTGAAAAGATTCAGTTTTTCCTAGTTATTCATACTGAGAGACTACATTTAGAATATTTATATTTATAGTATTTCACAGTCTGTTAAATGATATCTGTCAAGTGTTGAGAAAACAAACATCAGTTTATCCCCACAACGTTCCTCCGTGTTATTGTGATACATGTAAAATTCTTTGAATGTTAAATCTGTTCGCTCAGAATGCCAGATTTCATGCATTAACATCAGAGAAGTGAATTCTCCAATTAAAAAGCGGCTTTAGGGTACAACAATGTGTGGCAGTTAGCCTAACAACAGAGACGATTTGCCCTTGCAATTACTAATGAATGGGAGGATTTGCTTGGACAGTGCTCTGTGTGCAGGCTCATTTGTGTCACAGCCCAATTTGCATAAATGTCCTTGCCTGACGCAGTTTCAACTTTGCTAAAGCTGCTGAGGTGCAAAAAACATTTGCACAGTTATCTGTCACCAAAGAGGTTGATTAATATTTTAACACATGTAGAGTGTGGTGCATCCATATCTGTTCAACCCATGATGACCTGGATACACTATGTTTTATAAAGATAACGTGGAGATTTTCAGCCATATTCTTTTTCTATTTTGACCTCCTGTGGCAACAATGCTGTTATCTTTTGTTTAAATGGGACTTTTTCCTGCTTTTGGTTAATCGTTTATAGAGGTACCATCGCATCTACCTCATCAGCTGTAAAACTGTCATGTTTCCCTTAAACCCCCACCCTCCTTTCCGATTAATTTGTTGCCATGGAGATAAGCTGACATGGCATGTACTCATTGAACATTTTGCATGAATAAACTCTAAGTATAAATGGTTTTTTTTAACTACAAACAGGTCTTCTCCAAAGAGCTTCCTGGTTAATTACAAACTCAAAAATTCTTAATAGCATACATATACACACCCACCCATACACACACACACACATACACCACACCACACACACACACACACACACACACACACACACACACACAAAATAAAGCTCAAATTGATAAAAGATGATTTCAAGGTCACAGAGCCACTATGGAAGTAGTTTTCCTCTCCACTCGGGTCCGATTGAGCTTAACAAAGCTAAATAATTGAGCAGGCAGATATTTAAGGGCACTTGTGATTCTTTAAAGGTTCTAGTGAAGCAGTTATGATGTCAAGTGCTGTGCAACAATCAAAGGCACAATGCTGCATTTAGAACCCACCAATGTTGGAATCTAATGTTAAAAGCTGTCTCTTGACTTGTATGTGATTATAAACTTTCCAAATGTGTAACATAATTAGGTGGCACATTACAGATATATACGCATTACAGTATACTGTATGCCAGCACAAGGCTAAGATAAATAATTAGGTTTTACAAAACAGGTAAAAGATTAATTGAGATGTATTTTCTTTGTTCTTTTGAAAAAATACCTTTGATTTTAGGTTGTTGAGGAAAAAACTGTCACACATAAGTGTTTGCTTAATTAATTATTTTAACAAAGTAGCTTTTCCTCCTGTTTGAGTAACTTAAACCCATTGTTGTTATTATTATTATTATTATTATTATTATTATTATTATGTTATTAGAAATAATAATTTTATATTTGTGAAAGGTTTTAATGATTTCTGTCTTAGTTGTAGTAATAAAAATTAAACAATCCCAGCCTTATCCTTTGTGCAATAATTTATATTCACTATATCGGTTTTATTAAGGACATTATACCCTCTTCATTTGTGACAATTATTTTCTTTCTTTATATTATCATTTTTATTATTATTATTATTATTATTTTCTTTAATCAATATGGTTGATGTTAATCTGCTTCCTGACTCAAAGATATAAATATGTGTATGTAAAGAAAAACACAATCTCTTCTCTTTCTTAGCCGGTGTTGGTCTCCTGGCTGTTTTGTCTCTAATGAGATCAGTGGAGCCTCCTTGTTTCTATGGCGACACCTCCAGTCATCTCCGCTGTGGCTTCCCCTTTCCAAGCATCCCTCGCTCCCTCCTTCCCTGTTTTTTTTGTCTCCCTCTTTCTCTCTTTGTCTGTTTCTCTCCCTCTCACTCTTTTCATCATTCGTATCTCCCCTTGTTCTCCTCTTGTCTTATCATCGGCTTTTCTGCTTCTCTGTTAGATTCACAGCACTTTCATCAGAGTCATCAGGCCATGATACATCTCCCTCAGGGACATCTAGTTTGAGAATGAATCTGTGTTATAGTAGTAAAGACGAAGGTAGAAAAGTTTGTGTCGTCAGTAGTGTTTTAGGTGAATCACAAAGTTACATCCACATATACAAGTACAAGTAGATATTAGTTGTACATTTAAATAAGTGAGAGTAAGGTTTTTACTGCCACCCATAGGACAAAATAACCATAACATATGAGAGAGTTTGCAAGGTTTTTTGATTGAATGCTATGAATTTCCTACTATAGGCTAATAATATGGTAGGTATCATTCATTCATAACAGAAATACATTTGTCACAGATTAAAGCTGAACAACATGGATCAAATTATGACTCGTTTATAATAAAGGATTAGTAATGTAGTATTAGTTGTGACAGTTTTATTCCTACTCTGTCCAGATAGATATTGAATTCACTACTTTCCTTTGAATGTCAGGTCAAAATCCAGTAAGACAAAAACTTATGCTGTATTAATCCTTGAAATGAAAGATTTATGAGGCTTCTGCTGTAGATAGTAATTTTTATGTTTGATTTTTCAGCTTTTACTGTATTTCAGTAAGAAGAAGGTTTGTGGTAGAGGTGTCTTAGATAAAAATTACAGAGAAAGAGATGACTAGTTATGTACAACAGTAACTAGACTCCTGTGAAGTGAGTTCCATGTCTCATTTCACATGTTAATATAAAATACACGTGAAAGACATGTACTGAATGTACAAGAAATGTATACCTGTACATGAAAAAAACAGGCAAAATAACTAAATGAAATACAAGACAAAACAAAACAAAAAATAGACACAACACAATAAGGCACACAAATCTGAACCCAAAACAACTCTCCATTCAGTATCACTTGCTTTTATAAATCAGCAAATTTAACAAGTTTTGAATTAGTTTTGAATAACCCATGATTTGTATGTGTGCCAAAACATCACTTGAATAATTTATTGTCATTTTGCTGAACCTTATGATTTGATGAAAATCCTGATTTTGAATCATTCAGAAAAACTTTCAGAATGTGAATACATTAAGCACTATTACACAAGCATGTCATTTTCTTTTCTTTTTATTTAGCTGTTTTTTTTTAATGTCATTACCAAATAAGAAAACCTCTAGTCATTTTTAACAAGTTATAGGCCTAGTATTTTGTCTCACATTATTAATTAGAAAACACTGGACCCTTAGGTGGGAGCCTGCTTTCATTGCTCACCTAAAGCAACACATCAATTAGCACTAACAGTGTAAAACTCTAGCTACTATTAGCTGAGAAATTAAGTTTGCTAATGTAAAACAACCAGCTTGCACAGAGTCAAAGAGTCCACAGTTAAAGCTAACATCACATCAAAAATGTCAACTTTATTGTGATATTGTGGTTTTAGCTGGTTAATGCCTGCTATCATTAGCTTGCGTCTGATGCAAACAAATTGTAGCTAACTAATCTAGCACTATTGTGAGTAGCTAACATCAGCTAATTCATACAAACTCCTGGGGCTGATCTGACCAGATGACTGGATGGTGTGCTTTTTGCAAATTGCTTTGTCAGTTACTTTGAGGGGTAAAGGACTTATTTTATGGTGACAGAAGGGTAAGGAATTTTTATTTTTACAGTTTTTGTGCAACAAAGGGTTGCACTATATAAAATCATTACAAGTTTATAGTCTTTAATGCTACTCATCTGGAACATGTACACAGAATAGAAGAGGTTAAAATATAACAGACCAATAAATATAATTATTTATATACATACTAGGGCCGGGACTTTAACGCGTTAATTTCGATCAATTAATTATAAAGATTTTAACGCGATAAAGATTTTAACG
>JAQMCX010000047.1:1821836-1888893 GCA_029814765.1 Acanthurus leucopareius
CCCCCCCCCCCCCCCCCCCCCCCCCCCCCCCCCCCCCCCCCCCCCCCCCCCCCCCCCCCCCCCCCCCCCCACATCTGTCTCATCTGTTTAATTTGTATTCATTGCTTTCACCAGTATGTCCCTTGTACCTTAAATGGGCTTATTCTGCAGTTGTTTCTTCTCCATGTACAGATCTGAGTATTCCCCATTGCCCTGGCCTGCTATTGTGTTTATCAAATTGCTCTGCTTGTGTCTGGGTATAAGCTCCTCAGGGTGAATGAATTTCTCTGCATCTTTCATGCCATGCACAAGTGCACATAAGTTAAAAGAGAACTGGATGAAGTGCATCACACAGAGCATTTCCTCTTTAGAAGAGCTAACTGAACTACATTCAAATGGAAACAAACATTAGTTAAATAACTCCAGGAAGTCGTAGACTCTGGAAGTTACACTTGATCTGTTCCACCTGTATCAAAACATGAAGACTGGGAGTCTTACTAGCACCTTGTTTCACATGTGTCCAGTTCTTTTGATTTGTTTGTGACAGAAATGTTAAAGACATGTAGACCCACATGTAAACTTGTGGGCACCAGCCATGTAAGGCAACCCAAACTGTAGCTGTTACAGATACTGTACAAAGGGCAAATTTATAAAATACTTTTTCACCCAGAATGCTGTTTACCAATCAATAATCTTTGATAAAGGATTCATAGAGAAAATGCTGAAAAACAAGTTATGCTACTTTCTTACTGACGTGGACTCTTAATTGTAAAAAATTGCTCAAGATAACATAGACTGTATTTTATGTAAAATTACACAAAGTCAAATTTTGTCAGAATTGAGATTCTTTTCTACCAATGCACAGCAGAAAAAGAGTGTTTATTTACTCTCCAGCATGTGTTCTCACTTCCACCATCATTTTTTTGCAAAACCACAAACCAGTAACTGGAGATGACCACATCCTTGTTCTGTGTGTTTCATCCTTCCCTTCACTGGGACGAATTCAAGGAACAGGATGTTCATTTGGGTGCTGCTCATTCCTTGTCTGGCTGTCGTTCCTTAATCTTATCCTGTAATTAAGCTTTCTGGGGAATTTGAAGAGCCGGGATGCTCTGGCAATGTGCTACAAAGACAGTATGATCATATGTTCATCATCACAAACCATATTTCCCTGTGTTGTTTTTAATCAGATTTTTACAGTGAATATGAAGTATTTTAAAACCTGGACCTGTTTTTGTTTGGAACAAACTGTGTTGGAAACTTTTTTTGTTTCCTGTTCTAACCATCTGCTATCAGTTAATTCTTTTCAAGGGATGAGTTCAGTTTAATTTTCTCGCAGTTTACTTTTTTCTGGTTTGTTTGAAATTCACTGAAAACCTTAGTTGATAGATAGAGCCAAAGCCAGTATTGCACTGGCTCCTCAGTACTGAATGGATTTGTAAATGTACTGCATGAGTAGCTGTTAATACAGGTTTTTTAAAAATGAAATCACTCTGTACAACTGAAACCTTAGTGTTGTAATAAAGTAAATGGAAGCGTGCATGTCCATACAGATCTCCTGTGTTTGTGCAGATGTGTGTGCCTGTATACATTGTGTTTGCTCATGAATGTGTCAGTGTGTTAGCTTTATGCAGCTGAGCTCAGTGTCTCTTCTTGACGTAATTGGCTGTTTTACACTTCACCTACTGCAGCCGCTACTGATGGAGCTCCCAGGTTGGGCTTGTGCAGGATGACGCCAGCTGAGTGTATGATGTTCTTTTCCACAGGCACAGTGAGGCAGATATCTAATTCAGCCTGACTACTGCCTCCCTGTCTGCGTCACTGAATATAGGGCAAATAAGGTGTGTGTGTGGAAATGGTTCTGCACATGGGGTGTTTTTCTACACAGCCATAATTACAGAGTCAGTAAACCTCCCCTGGAATGCAAATAATGGACTTGTAATTCATGTTGAATGAGTTGTTGGACAAACTGGGGAAAAAAAATCGACAAGCCGCATATTAAGCACTTGTATGCCAGGGCAATACTGTGGTGTGTATCAAAGCATTCAGCAGGTAAGACCCACTAAAAAACATCACTAATGGAGTGTGGAGTATGCACTTGTTCACTAGAAGTAGAGTAATGGGCACTGCTGGTGATGAAGCAGCTCGGTATCCCAGAACAAAGCTTTCAGCTCTGATGTCAGAACTGCAGCCTAAGAAGGCTTTACAGTAATGTACACAGAAAAGATTCACTTCGCATAACCTGTTGGAAAATGATGTCTATTTTAAATATACATTTAGGAATTTGATTGATCATCTATATTGATTAGTCGAGGAGAGTAAGTTGTTTCATTCACTCAGAGGTGCTATTTTAACATTTTAGCCCCAATGATAGAACGGTTGTAACATGTGGCCACGTCTGCTTCAATCATGTGACCCAATCTGAAGTGATGGTTCACAATATAAAGTACAGTGTTCACAGTGTACTTGTGACTTGGGTTCAAATACCACTATAGTCATGTCCTACAATCAGTGTCATTGTGCCTCCATACACTCTTTAATGTCCATGCTGTTACTCAAACATCAACCCTGTACTACCTCTGTGTTAAATACAGTTCTCTTTATTTTTATGCTACTTATGAATTAATGATAATGTGTCAAATGTTAACACTGTATACTTGTTCCATCTACTATAACTTCTTTTTACTGAGCACATCTGCAGAAAGAACCAAGCTCTTGAAACAAGCTTATATTAGATAGGTTATATTTCCTCTTCCTCCCTTTCCCCATTTAAAGTATATTTTATCATAGTTTAGTAAGTCTCCTGATCCGCCCCTGTCTTATTGTATTATTGAGGCAACCCTTTCTTACTTTTTCCATGTTAACTTGCCGATTGGTTGAATTCACTGTAAAGTCACGTGACTTCTCAAGGTGGCACAGTGAAAATCTGCTCAACATCCTGATAAAAAAGCCACTGCAAGAGGCTTGGTGGCATAAGGACTATTCAAATGTTATTTGATTAACTGGCAAACTATCATGCTGGTCAGTGCAGGTTGTACGGTGCCCTTCGCTGTCCCCTTGTGTTTTGTTTTGAGGAATTTTATCATTTCATACAACAAATTTACAGAGAAGGGAAAAGCTTGTTAGCTTGATAGCAGGTCATACAGTTAATTAAAGAGATGTTTATGCACCACTGACTTTTTTGAGGCATGATTTATAATCTGGAAGAGATGGATAAATAAAAGTGGAAATTGCAACACATGGGTGAAAAAAATAATTAAAATCTCAATTATCAATTATTTCCTACGATTCAGACTTACATATGTCAGACATCAGTTTTCTAAATATTGGTCAATATCATGATGTTGACAGAATGAAAAAGGCAGAATTCATCTGGGAGCAGTGCAGCACCTAGAGAGTCTTACACACTAACACGCTAAAGACTGGAAATAGTGCCCTTTTTGTTCTGTTTAGCCAATTGAAATTTTGAATCAAAAACTAATGCTGAATTGAATCTTGACACCAAGATCAAAATCTCATTGAATCACACCTAGAACACAGTTAACAATAAATTACATTCACATTAAAAGCTCTTTATATATATATTTTAACACCAGTTACAGCACAATTTTAATATAGATCTCAGTTTTTACTGTGCATGTTTAAATAGATTTATGTCTAGTTTAAACTGTCCTATGATAGTACAAGAGTGAATAGCAGCATACTGACTGTTGACTGAAAGACACGAAACTTTTCCTGCACCCAGAATCGACCTGTATATCATGAACACCATACTTTATATTTTAACACATCAGTTGAAACTGAGTCCGAGGATTTGAACTGGATTTGACCAGATATGACCAGATTTTATAGCTACACTCGCATAAAGTATTGTTTAACCTTGGCTGATGAAATGAGGGAATAGTCTTTAAGTTGTCATCTCATACAGTCCTCAAGTTTTACTAATTACTCTAAGTGTGCTCAGATGAGGATTTTTGACCAATGTCTCATTCATTAAAACCAAGTTTGTTTGCCTTAGTATCATCTATAGCAAGTAGTTAATATCAGTACAATAAAATACCTCTTATTACACAGCTTAAACACAGAATCTGCACATTTTTAAAGGCTGATTATCCAGCCAGTGATAGAGTAAGCTATAGTGACAGAATAAAAAGATACACTCCGTCAGTAAACTCTGTTCAGTTTGTAATTTGCTGAGCATATATTGATACAAAAATCATCATACATCGTTGTGGAGGCTTCCCTTAGAAGATTTATGTTGGTTGTAAACACTCTTTAACACACCCTCTCATCCTTCCTGATAGGACACCTTTTGTCTCTAGCCTGTGCCGCTATTTTAGTGGTGTGTAGACAATCTGTCTGCTATCATCTGGTCAGCTCTTCTAGACAGCCTGTGTAGAGATAAACTACTTAAAATAAAAATTGGCCAAAAACAATTGGAGCACCTTTATATCATTCAGTAAACCCAGTGTATGTTCTTGGTAAAATCAGTTTTTGTAGTTGTAGGGCATGGTGCAGTGTGCATCCTTAGCAGCCTGTCACAAGCACACTCAAGCAGTCATAAAAAATGTATAATTCATCAACTCAGCTAAACTTTATAAATTACAAGGCAGTGCCTGTGTCAGAATTTTGCAACCACTCTCTTTTTTTCTTTTGTATTATTGGGTCGACCTCAACTTTCTGTTGTCTTTCTCTCTCTTTCATCATTTGTGTATGACTGCAGAGCTTGCAGTGAGTAGGTGACATCAGATTTCTGTTATCCATGTTGATGATAAGTTGTTAGGATTCTTTGATCTCTCTAGTCTGGCAGAGATGACTGACTGGTACAGTAGCTGCCTGGTCCATGGCTGAGGGCAGAGAGAGGTCTGAGTTATGCCTGAAGCTCTAAACTGTACTGTGCAGGTGGAAGAAAGAGTGAAATAACATGTTTTTGGAATAAGGGTTGCAATATGATGACCTACTTCATGAGGCAATTGTGATTTTGCTCTGGAGAGCCAAACATGTCAGGCCGGTGTGGACGTTTGATTTAGTCAGCATGACTACACACAAAGTCTGTGGTTAGATGTGATTTGATGTGAATACTCCCTGGCCAGTGCAGCCAGTCTGCATGAGTGTAAAATGTCTGAGCAATAATTTTGAGCTTTTTCAATCTTCCTTTTTAAAATGTATGTATATGGGATGAAAGAGGGAAGACTGGAGAAAAATAAAAAGAAAGGCTGGATGGTCACAGTTTGAGTGTAACCGTGTTCATTGGTGTAACTGTGTCCAGCTGCCTTACATCTGTAAAGGTTTTACTGTGGTCAAATTTTCTTTGTCCAGATCAAACAGTTGAGCTGCAACATGGTGATTGGTGAGCTGTAAAGGTGGTAGTAGGTGGAATTTTCAATGGTCCTGACTAATGGTCAGTGACTACTGACTTGTATTTCGGCTTGAACTGTCCGTCTATGGTTTGAAGCTGATAAAGGAAAGGGGTTTAATCTTTGAGTCTGGCTAATCATTGTGGTTTGACAAAAAATAAAAATAATAATAATAAAAACTTAATGTTAGTTCAACTTACTGGCTTTTTCTAAAGCTAGTTATCCCTATCCTGTGGACACAATTTTCTATATTGCTTAGGACTAGGTAACTTCCCCTTTGCTACTGAGTTAATTCAGTGAAATGAAGAGAGATATTTCCTGTGCAGCTTTCTTCAGGAACTGTTAACAAACAGCTTTTGGAATTAATAATAGAGCTAATTTGTTTGTTTTACATTTCTTTTCCTTCATGTCATCTGAGTATATTTAATCAATCATGATGCTGCCCTTAGTCTCATGGTTTGTTGTTGAATTCATGAAGGCATATCATCCTGAAAACTAATAATCACAGTTATAAAATTTTTCTTAAATGGAAGTACAGCTTGTTGCTATTAATAAGAAACAATTTTCATGAACTGCATTTTCCATTTGTATTTTTCCCTGTCTACACTTTTTCAACTCCGTTCAGTTCTCCACATGCACAATTCTAACTTTCTCCTTGATCTTTTTAGGCCCTCCTGGTTTAAATATTGCTTGTAAATCATCTGGAAATAAATTGTATGCTTTCTCTCTGCTGCAGAATACAACGTACATACCTAAGAGCTCCTGAAAAACAAATCTGTATTCAAAACTGAAGAAAAATATATTTCATATAGAGAAAGAGATGGGGCTCTAACATACATAACAACAGCAACCAAAATAAAACTTCTGCATTAGGTGCACAGTTTTTCTCTCTAGTAAATTAAAACATTTTAATTTGCACAAAGCAAGTAAGTTCTATCCATTCTATCATTTTCAGACAATAAAACAACACAGAGAGAGCAGATAAAGCCAACCCTTTGCAGTGTGTGCATAAGTCAGGAGGCACAAGATGCAGAATAGCAAATGATCACGATGTTGGTGATGCAGAGTGTTGTGCAGCAGTGAAGAGGGGCAGGAAAAGGAAGAACAGCAGTTCTAAATGTAAATGTTAATCATTTACAGCAGAAGTCTTTTACAAGCTTGACAGAACTCTTCCCGGCTGAACAGTTACACAGCAATAACTCTCTTTGGCTGTTTTCCTCGCGGGTGTTTCTGCATACTCATGACAATTCTGCTCAAAATCTTCCATTCCTCTCGCTCCACACCATCTGCCTGCACTCCACTTCACTGCTTTTTCCAGCACTGACTGAAAAAGAGCAAAGAGGTTTTCTTTTACTACCACTGTTCTCATTTTCTGTATGAACAGGAACAGTAAGGCAAACTAGCATTGTACATTTACCACTGATTTATTTGTTGTTTTTTCCTTCTCAACTAAGTTAACATGATATGCCACAGAATCTAAACATATTCTAAACATTTCAAAGCAAGATACTGCAGTCATTTTCTAACATGAACTCAACTGAACTACTAAATCATCACTTTATCAATTGACTGAAATAAAAAAAGTTATCCATTTAAATCTTTATAAATTGATTTTAAGGTTTAATTTTTTTTTTCTAATGAAAAATCTTGCTTTAGTCACCAACTGAATGGGCTGGCATGAGTGTTAACACTTGCAGGACAGTTGTATTTTACATAATGGGGAGGAAAACAGGTAACATTGCATACTCTAGCAAATAAACTGAGTAATGTTGTCCTTTAGGTGTGTTTTTAAACTGCTTAAAGCTGACTGGCTAATTAGCTAACTATCTAGCTAGCCAAACAATATTAGTAGAGCATTTTATCTTGGTTTGCTTCATGACTCATTTAGCAAGCTGTGGTGCAATATGTGACATATGTCCTTGCTTATAGATCAGTAGCTACAATTCTAATTGCCACTTGTCCAAAGTCAGTGGATCTTTTTGTGTTGTGTTTTAGGCTCAACATTTTTATCGTTCAACAGTGATAGAAGCATGATATCACTTGCTTTAAGCAAAATTAAATGAGCACACAGGATCTGTTTGTCTGTCTGTCTGAAGCATGCTTCCTGTGTGAGCAACAACAGCTTTTTCACTCAGTGTCCACCAAAACTAACATCAACACAATGAAGTTTTAAAGCAATATTTTGTTCATTTTTCTTTTCTGAGGGTTTCTTTTGTCTGCTTCTTTATTTATAACCTTTGCATACAAGTCTGACTTGGCAGCTGAAATTGAATTGTGTGCATTTTATGATGTGATGTGTGATCTTTTTCCGTTATGTTTGCACCTATGATGTACTTTCAGGTTCACTGAAGGGAACAGAAATCATCTCTAAGTTGAAACTCCACACTGAGTGCTCTCTGCTTTACTCATTATGAATGAGTTAAAATGACCAAAGAGTGTTAAAAGCTTTAGGATATCAGCCAGTAAAATGTGCCTGGGCAGTAATTAATGTTTTAAAAAATCAAACAATATTTCAGTTGACATTTCATCACCAGTGGCAAGATAGTTACAGTCATGCAGATATATTTTATTACTGTTAAAGCAGAATGTCATTGGTGCTTTTCCAATACTACAATGTTCAATATATTTTTAATGTAATTTTCCTATTAAAGGACATTAGTTTGAGCTTTAAAACCTTATTTGGTGCCTTACACTATTTCTAAAGCTGTGACAGCAGCTTCAACACTCCATCAGTGTCTACAGTGTCTACACAGGATGCTTTCTAGCACAGCATTGAGTGTTGGTCACCCACATTTCAGCAGTGCTCAGAGCCCAATGCACAATCACTGTAGTAAAGAAAATAGACTGAAGACATTAAAGTACTGTTGTGCAGCCTGTATAAGCAGCTGTTTTGGTTAACATGAAGTGTAAAAGTGCCTTTTATGAGTTGCTGAAAATATTTATCTGTGTTGTGCCAAAGCATGAGCAACACTGGTACACTGTTACTTGCAGGGGTTCATCGACTGTTATTATCTTCGTCTAATTTCTGGTTGCAACCTTGTAAATTTTGTGATAGTAACTATCTTATGTTTAAAATACAATATGTTGTGCCCACACATGTGTTGAAGACAAACAGCCGCTAACAGTGAGGAGTAGCTCTAATCTTGAGCCAATGCTGTTGCTGTGTATGCAGGATCCTGGCCACTGTGGGGGCTGATTTTGATCTAAGAACACTGAGGGCGGTGAGAGTACTGCGGCCGCTCAAACTGGTCTCCGGCATTCCAAGTGAGTTAACACCTCGTTTTAACACGTTTTTACCACAACTGTGTTAACTGTTGATACTGGCAATAATACAACACCTTTTAAGATATTCTAAAACCCGAGTAGTAGGATCAGGATGTGGTTAGCTTGGCTTAGCATGAACTGGAAAATGGGTATTTTAACCAGTGTATCACATTTGTTTAATCCACACATCACCAAAAATTTAAAAATGACCATTTTTTGGGAGTTTAAGAGACATTTTTTCTAGATTTTTTTCTAATAATATTTCAAACAATATTTAGGCTTGTCATTAATGTCCACTAGTTTATGATTGTGTCAAGTCAGTTTTATTGAAATAGCAATCACAACACTCCTAAACACCTTCACCATGAGCAAGCAATCAGTGCCAGACCAATTTTTTTAGAAAATTAAATAAAGTGTATTAATCAATGAGCTTTAGAAGTGTTTGAGTCTTCTTCGACTCAGGACAACTAACTGTTTTTTCTGCTTCCAGACTTCTCGGTAAGCTAGGCTAACTGTGTCCTTGTTCTGGCTCAGCACCCATTACACAGGCATTTCGTCTTCTGTAAAAAAAAAAAAAAAAGTCACCCAACTGGTAAAGAACGTGGTCCAATTACACATCAAGATTCTTAGAGAAAACATTATGGTCTGTCCTACAGTTTGTACCTTTAGCAGAATGAATTGAAGAATGGATTGAATATAAAAAAAATGTTGAAACAAAGCAGACATTTTGAAATGTCATAGGAAATTCATGTGTGTGATTCACAACATCAATAATTCCTGATTCCACATGGTGTGTTCACAACTCAATTTGTTATATGAAACACATAGAGCATTATTTAATGCTATCTATTAGCTCTTATTGAACAACCATTACCAAATCATTTTAGGCCCTGTTCAGCCTTGGTACACCCACACCAGTGTTTAAATAGCTGCACTTGATTAGGCATTTTCTCAGGACCGTGTGGGTGTGTAAATACTGCTTGATCTCACTCTCTCCCCTGTTAGCCTTGTCACACCTGTTAGGGCAGGACAAATTTCACTTTCATTACAGCATAATTCCCAAGCTCAGCATGAGCAGAGGTGTAGTCAGCCAGAAGAAATGAAAACACCTGTGTATGTGTTCAAGGCCCTTGAGTCTCACAGTAAAATGTTTAGAGGTTGGTTTGTAATAAAACTCAGAAACTAGATCATTTTGTGCTGATTTTGGCACTTTCTCACTGTGTCCTGTGGCTTCAAAGGTATATTTGCTACATTTAATTAAAAAATTAAACCACTCAACTGGACTGTCTATTTTGTAGTATGTCTTACCCATCTCTCTCTCCCTCCTTACTGTCCTTGCACTATCACCCTCCTGATAAAGCATTGATAATATCCAAAAACATCAATAAAAAACAAAAACAAATTTTTCTTGTGTTTTTTAAAGCATGTTTCTCTTATGCACATCAGGTCTTCAGGTGGTCCTGAAGTCAATTATGAAAGCCATGGTACCTCTGCTGCAGATTGGCCTGCTGCTCTTTTTTGCCATCCTCATGTTCGCCATCATCGGCCTTGACTTCTACATGGGCAAATTCCACCGTACCTGCTTTAGAATAGACACAGGTAAGCAAGAGGAGAATGAGGGATAAATAAGTTTTTGACACAACTAAATCACACCTTTCGGTTCTGTTTAAATGATTGAATCTTACTCTGAAGTTCGATGTTAGAGAAAAAAACCCAAGCAAAAATGAAAATTAAGTTGCTATCTCCTTATCCAAGTGAGGGTGGAAAGTGGGGTTTCTTCCACCACAAAAAACAGTTCTGGATCTTGACAGCAAAACATTCTCTGAGAGTCCAAACTGATTTAAAAAGATGTTTTTTTACTCTCTTTTTTAAAAGATTTTTTGGGTATCATTCACACAGACATTTTGATCAAAGTGCATATAGATGTCATAGAATTTAAGATCTGAGAGCTTCATAATTACATAATACACCAAATGTTAATGTTTGTATCAACAATGAAAAGTCTGCACCGGTTGAACTCTAATTGTGAGTCACTGTGGATAAAAACAAGAAATGAGGTCAATTGTATTATGCATAAGATGGCATGTTTTTGCATGGTAGCATGAGAGCTACTTTTACATAATACATCCCCGGCAGTCTCTACAAATACCTCAGCATGTTTGTGTGTTTCTGTGTATGCGATGGTGTGTGAATGCATATGACTGTGTGTTTGTTTCTGTAGGCGAGCAGGCAGCAGATTTCCCCTGTGGCCTGGAGGCTCCAGCAAGAACCTGCATCAATGGCACCGCCTGTAAGGAGTACTGGATCGGGCCCAGCTTTGGCATCACCAACTTCGACAATATCCTCTTCGCTGTTCTCACCGTTTTCCAGTGCATCACCATGGAGGGGTGGGTGGACATCCTCTACAATGTGAGTGAACTTAAAGAAAACAGAAAAATGCTGTTTCTTTAGTGCAGTTTCTGTTTGGGGCGGGGGAACCAGTGGGATGGGTTTCACTGCACTGTTAAGTTATGGACGGTGGAACTGTTGACTGGATTAAAACTTCCGTGTACAGTCAGAGCCAGTAAGAGCTTTGTGGGAAGGATCAAGAGTAACACCTATATTTTATCTCAATAAAGATAGATTATATTTTCTACTTCAAGAGTAGATTTTTTAGTCTCCATTATAACCAGCAACATTAGTGTTGTCCATACTGAAATAGCTCCATTGCCGTCATGCTTTAACTGCTCAGTGTAATGACTTAATCATTGCCACAAGACACATTTTTATTGTATATGCTGTATATCAGCCATTTTAGCCAAAAGTGTACCTTTGCATACCAACAGTTGCTAAGAGAGCATCATTAAGCATTAAGAGAGAACTCTTAAAGTTGCACTTTGTTCAATTCCTTACTTCAATGTGACTGTGACTTTATTTCTGTAAAATGCAGATCCTTACAGTGCTGAACAGCCAAAGAAGTACAAAACCAGTCCGTGGAAAGTATGTCTGTCCTGTGCATCGTTGCTGAGACACTGTGCTTTTCCTCCTGACTGCTCCTTCCCCTCCCACCTTTCCTCGGGGGATGATTAGAGGCAGGCATAAGAGCCTGCGGATGACTCACACACAGCCCCAGCCTCCATTAGGACCGCAGCTCCGTAGCCTTATTGCTAGAATAAAACAAATCACAGGTCTATGCCATTTCCATAAAGTCAGGATAATATCATGCCAAGGAAACAATTATGCAACAGGTTGAATAATTAAACAGCTGTAGTGGGAAAAGACTGTGTGTTTAGCAGTGTGTGTTTCTCCTCGTATGGCTAAAAGAGGAAAATAGAAACACAGACTAAGAGAGGAGGAATGTAGAGAGCGATCAATAGTAGTTTGGTTGCTGTGAGCAAGAAAAAGGGTGGTAGATAGGGGATGCTGTTTGGTGCTTCTTAGATGTCAAATAATTGTTTCCCCACTAACAGTTGCACAAGTGTTGGACGCAGGAACATGGCGGCAGGACAGAGCTTTAAATTAACTCCCTTTTTTTCCTATTGAGGAAGACTGAAAGCAAATTAAGCACAAATTCAGCCACGTCTTCTGTACTCCTCTCCTGAAGCTGCATTACACCTGTATTTGCTCTACTAATCCTTCATAGATTGATTTTTTTGGCCACCTAGGTGAAGTGAAACAAGCTGTAAGCGCAACACTGAAACTGCCTTTTAAAGTCAGTGTGGCTAAGATTTGAAAAACATTCGGTCACTATTCATTCTCATTTTAGCTCTGTTTTAGTCAGTACTAACTCCTAAAAAATATATTCAGCACTTTATGTGCCACTATGTTCACCAGCTAGTTCTTATCATCGTCTGCTCTTTAATGCCTGATGGCTGTTGTATAATGGGTAAATAAGAGTTTTTTGCTTAAAACAGCTGTCTGTTTCTGCTGGAACCAAGATGGATGAGAGTGGAGAGTATGAAACAAAACAATAACCTAAAATGTTGAAAGGTTTGCTTTGTGGAGCTGAACAGAATTTCAGAATTGATCAGAATTTTCTGAGTTCATCACTAAGACTGTAACTTTTTACACTACACGTAGTCTTTTCACTCATTATTTAGGTGCAAGTTAAAGTAGGCTCACTTTAAAAAAGTTTCACTAGCATACTATGGGTCGGTTTTATTGCCAAGCAGCAAGAGAACACTCTGGTTTTTGGTAACTTTGATTAGAACTGATGTGTCTACAAAACAAGAGGCTCTGTCTTGTTCAGTGATTTTTGGCAGCAGATAGGTTTAAAATAATACAGGATGTAATATCCACTGTGAGATGTTAGAGGAAACGCTGCCATTGACAGGCTCCCACTGCACTGTGTTAGAACCAGCTCTCATCTAACAGAACACCACTGAGCTGTGCTGTGAGTAGAGTCGAGCACCTCGTCAACAGCCTGAGCTACACGAACCAATCGGGAGGCCTCTGAAGCCAGGTATTTTATTCAATATTAACTTCAGAATCTTTCATGTGGAAAGAGTATCAGGAGGGATCCCTCTCGAGGACATGATGCAGTCATGCAGTAGATGTTTTGTGTACAGAATAGACTAACAAATAAATCACATAATGATCGAATCTTGATGACAAAGTAACATATATGGTTACTTTGTCAAACATATGGAAAGTTGAGCAGCTTTATTGTGTCATCAGATAAATTGGACCTGAGCTCCATGACCTGCTTTGCACTCTAGAGACCTGGAACATAGCCAGACCAAACAAATGCACGAATGGAAGACAATAACAGAGAGAGATTAAATCTCTGGAATGACAAAGATCCAGATCGAAAACATCTGAAAGGTGCACTGACAACCAGCAGAGAGAGAGAGAGAGAGAGAGAGAGAGAGAGAGAGAGAGCTGTCTAAGGATTTTTGATGGTCCAACACAGAAAAGACTAAATATAAGGTGAGGACAAGGACGATAAACCAGAGTGGGAGAGACATTTTGACACTTGTGATACACAACGGCATCATTCAACTGAAGGTAAAGAGAGATGCAGGGTAATGTGTAAGTATTATGTGAGTACTATAAGTACCAGGTGTTTTGTAATAGACACTCTGCCCTAACCTGCTTTTGGTCCTCATTTTACCTTTGCTTACTGATTTGATGGCCCTACTGGTAATGTTGATTCTGGTTCACTTTTTAACACTTCCCATCAACGTCCTCCCTTCCAACATCGTCATGATGAAGATTAAAGACCTTTGCTCCGTCAATGTCGCTGCTGTCGTCATACACATGATAAATAATCCCCATTTAACCTAGGTGTTAATCCAGAATTAGTCCATATGGGGTGTAAGGGTTGAGGGGTTGAGATCACACCTTCATCCATCATTAGACAGCTCTTTTCCCCGTCTTCTGGATCACCGACAGACTGGTAATGCTGTTTTGGCTGAACATGGTCAGTGGATTCTCTGATTGAATTTTCAAGGGAGGAGTGACGGCTGTCTCATTTCCTGCTGCTGTTGGACTCGGCTGTGTCCTCTTCATCAGAGCAGCCATCCATCATGGCAGGACGGGTCCTCGTCTGTCTCTGTCGAAGCTGTGACTCTGGAATGGGGATAGAGGGCAAAACTCAGACTGTCAAGTTCTCATTAGGAGACCCCCAGGACCTCTTAGCTATAAACACTGGTTTCTGACAGGTTTAAATGCCCTTTTATGCACTGTCATAGCTCTGTGTGATGTAAACCTTGAAAATGGCTCTTCACGTGCAGATGAACATGCACTAAAGCATGGATTTAGAATTAGAAATTAAACAGTGAACTCTTAGAGCAGAGAAGATTTGTTGACAAATCATCTTGATAATATAAATTTTACATCAAAAATAACTGACTAACCAAGATGTAGTCATTAAAAAGCTGCACACACACTATTGATAAAAGAATCTAGATGAACAGTGTTGACACAAAGCATTGTCAGGGCCTTGTGCTTCATTCTAGTGCTGTTATGAAAAAGATGTGAAAACTAAAAATCTGTTTCCCTAAAACATTGTTATGATGAGGCCAACATACAAGCTGGTGCTAAGAGGAGCTGCATGATGTGCAGCAGTTTTGATTTAGCAATCACATCTAATTTCCCCTGTTTCTATGTAGTATTCTCATGTCCCATATCCTGAAAGAGTTGACGGCCTTTTTAATTGTTGTTCTTCTTCATACTGGCCCTGGAAGTGCAACTAAGGCTAAAATGAGGATTCAGATGTCAAATCAAGTGGGTGTCTTCAAAGGTTACAGTCTTTCTGTTATGAAATTCTCTTTACTCTGAAACAACTTAACTTTATAAGACACCCACTGGATTTGCCTAATTTAGTCCGCTGAAGCCCAAGAATGCGTTTTTGCACAGACTGCAGTTTTGTCTCCAGCTTTTACATTAAAACTGCATCTTATAAGTTCTCCTCACAGCCAGCATGAACAGAAGGAATACAGCTGCTAGTAAATCTTTGACAGTGTATGTATGGGCATCTGAGTATAGTATGTATGGTTTATGACATGTCTAGACCTCCATATTTGTGTACATATTTAGGATGCTTAATAGAAAATTTAGCACAGGTTTTAATACTGAACTGTAATCCCAAGACGACGCAGGCTGCATAAAATACTGTTCATTCTAACCCCTAATGGCTTTGCTTGAGTTTGGGAAAGAAACATGGTCAAATTCTCCTTCAAATCATGTAACCTAAGCTTTATTTATGTGTTACAAAATAAAGTGCAATGTTTGTAATATACAGGTCCCATATGGTCTAATGTTCAGGATGCCCTGGTTTTCATCCACAAAGCCAGAGTTCAACTCCCATTGATGGGTTTCATGTCTTCCAGTCAACATTTATTACACTACCATATACTCTTGTCCCTCCATAGTATATTTTAAAAGAGACATCAACCCTGTATAAGCAGGATACAGAAATTAACTCTGTGTTTAAATTGTGCTGTAAATTCTGCTAAAATGTTACGCATAGACCCCTTAAACACACTGAGGTCTGAATGTTATTTGTTATCTATATATGGAAGTGGTCTGTCAACATTCTGATGGGATCCTAGCCACGTAAAAATGCAATCTGTGCACCTTCTTCAAACAACAACAACAGATGGACTCTTCCTCTGCAAGTTTTATCAGAGATGCATCATGTTTTAAGTCTACAAGCCTCTCGTAACTAATTGCATGTTGAGGTCCACTCAAAGCAGGCAGAATCAAGATAACAAACACTTGTTCATACCAGGCGTAAACACAAAGGCCAGTAATCAGATGTCATTATTGAGATACGTTGTCCTGATAGAGATAACAAGGAGAGTGTGAGAAACTCCCCTCTTGTGTTACTATCTCTCTGCAGCACCTCAGGAATGAAACACTGTCAGGGGAAACACTGTTTGCATTAAAACAAGGACAGTGGATTTTGTCTCCATTTCTTTCTCTGTAGTCACAATTTTAAATAATCTTCTTTTCATGGCAAGCATGGATAAGTGAAATGACTTCAGCAAGTGATAACTCTGTAAATTTATGAGTATAATAGGCGTTTGGGTATTTTTTGAAGACAATTTCTAAATCTATCTCCATTTGTTTTATCATTTTTGTAATAAAACAAATGTTCTTTAGTTAAAAAACAGAGTCCACATGGTTGCAGTTGTAATGATCTGCAGTACTTTTCCATATCATAGCACGTTACATGTCCCTGTGCCCGGTGTGGTCTGTTATCCTGGCAGTCCTTTGGAGTTGCACTGTGCCACCCAGTGTCTCAATATGACCTTTTTCTCATAGAGCAGGGCACTGTTGGCTTCACCAGCCTTGTCAGGGCTAGTTAGGTTTAGTTGCACTTGACACAGTGTCCACTCACCTGTAAACAGCAGGCAGACATTCACATGCTATCAGACGGAGCTCTAGGGAGAAGTATGTTTACAAGGCAGCTAGAGAGCAGCAAAACAAGATACAGTGCAGCCCATTCACTCTACTTGTCATCCAGCAGCGCTCCAGCCCTTGTCTCTCCTTGTCTCCTAACTCAAAGGTAGTGAGGATGGGAAAGACAAGCTCTCTGCAAACTTCAATATTTTAAATAAAAAAGATCAATCAAAAATATAAAGTTTATTTAAAATATCAGGTATTAGCATAAAGCTGGTTCTTTTTTGTTTTGGTATAAATCAATACTTGGTCCGTCTCCAGTGTCTTTGGCTCTGTGGGTGTGGTATTGCTGTCGGCAAGCTGATGGCTGTCCTCAGGCGAACACTTGTAAGGGCAAAACAGGGCTACTAATGGCTTTTCTATTGCCTTGTGTGCTCTCTCCATTCTGTTAGCCAAGTTCTGAGGCAGCCCCACCCTTATACCAACTAATGCACTAATACACCCAGCTCTTTGCAACCACTTTCAGCTACATTATGACAGCTACCACCTATCTATTAATATATTTTTCCTTTTTTTCCCCTTGTGCTAGAGAAGAAATAACAACATAGAAAACTGTGTCCACGTGTGACACAGTTCATGCTGCTTTGATGCAGCATAAATGTTGTCTGTTGACTGCACTGTGGTTTTAACAGTGAAGTCTAAAATACAGATGGTCAGCCTGAGCTGAGTTCCACTGGTCTGAGTGCACTATTGATAGAAGAGGTTCAGTGTTTAAAAATAGCACTTTAGGGAGCAGAGATGGATGGAGGGCCATGCAGAGCAGAGACTCTGTGTGTCTTCCATGAAAATTATATTAACTGCCTATTATGTTCATGGTTACAATTTCAGGCTGTATAGAAAAGTCTGGCAATGTTTTCGTTTAGCACAACATAAACTTCACCATTTTGAATTAAGATACTGTTCATGTTCTCTAATAAAAGACATGATCTTCCACCTTGTGTAAAGGTGTCATTGCTAGTTTCCAACTGACACTTGTCATTTTCACACCCACTGCCCACGTTGTCTAGATAGCAAATGTACTCTGCTCATCTGTTTCCCCATGGAAATGTTTGTCTGAAAACGAGGTGTGGTCAGGTGTGTGTACTGGCACATTGCTTTCTTGTGTTTTCAGGGAGTGTTTGTGCTATTGACCGACAAAAACCTTGTCTGAAGTCACTAGTGCTTGTTGTCCTGCTGTTTAGTGCTCACACTATTTAGATACTTAAACATACACAGCAAAATCCCTGGTTTCAATTTAACTCTAAATCGACCAAAAGAAATCAACAGGATTTTACAGTGTAGGTCACACATCAATTTATCATGCACTACCTTGAATGCCCACCGCTATCTCCCCCCACGTCTGCTTTACCTCAGTGGAGCCCCACTGGATGACTGCTACTCCTGTTGATGTTCTATCGTGCTTTCACATTGTGCATGGTTAAATTTGTTCCCTCAGTGCCCACTTCCAGTCTTCTGCAATCTAAATAGCACTGTGCTATTTTCAAGTGCACCTGGTTTTGAAAAGGGATTATAATTGAACACAATTATTGTTGAAATCCAGGTTTTGCTCAAAACACGCCTCTGAATACTTCACCTCCCCTCAACTTGAGATTATGCACTGACTGTCAAAATAGCAAAGCTGTCTTGGACACACCCCAATTGAACTAGTGCTGTGTGCTTTGGACTGTGTGCCACAGATCATCAGAACAGGACCCATAATAATGTTTTTTACATAAGTGTATGTAAGCATACCATGTGAGTAGAGGTTACAGCATTTCTGTCTCAGTGGAGCTAAAATATTTTTATGGCAATATGTGAACTGGATTATGAGATATCTTTGGGGGTAAAGCTCACAGTGTCAAGCTTTTGTTATGCTAGATCAGGGGTATGGCTGAACTAGACTCTACTCACTTATGTTTTCAGGCGTCTCTCTCTATTTTTATCCACTGAAAAATGTACTCCTTCAGCACGGGCAGCAATCTTAGCTGATCATCAGTGCGATGGTGTGTCCCCCTCACTCTTCACTTCTGATAGGGCTGTACTTGATCAGTTCACCCCAGTGTGGTTTTGCAGGTTGCTACTTTTAAAAGTCTCTGACAAGTGAGTATAAAGAACTCTGGTTGCTTTTGATAATAGCTTGGCTTTTTAGAGAATACTGTGGTTGCGCAGGATGTCCAGTGTCATGGGAGCAATGATGATGTTACAATTCTCTGACCATTCAGTTGTCTGCACTATTTTCCGGCTACTTTTTAAAATCCGTTAAGGTCACTTCAACCTTACCTAGCCCTGACCCCATCTGAGGTGATAACAAAGAAGGGACCAGTTACTATTCAAGGAAAAAAGAAAGAAAAGGGGGAGTGGAGTCAAGTCAACCATGCACTTGAAAAATGGACTAACAATTTACACAATTTGGAAATTGTCCCACTTTGACCACAGTGTTGGTTAAAGGGATATAAACCAACACAGCACTCGCAGACTTGCATGCTTAATGGGCACATTCCCAGGACTTCTGCATACATAATTCATTAAGTTTCAAGGTGCATCAAGTTCAAAACTTCTTCAAGATCTTGTAATGCAGGGTTCATCAGACTGTTAGTCAACTAACTGATGTAGTAAGGTTTGATGTATCAGTGACTAGGTTTTATTGTTAAATATGATAATATATTTTTTTTATATTTAAATATAATCAAAGCAGCAGACTCCTGTGCAAATTTTGCGTATAATACTATTATTACTATACTATATTTTTTCTGATAATACTGTGAAATTGAGACCAGGGTTAGGAATTTGAGTTTGTGTCCATGGAAACAAGTAAGGTTTTATGCCACTGTTCATGGCTGACTTTATCCCCTCAAGGCCAAGAGCCCCCCCAGAGCTGACATGATGAAAGTGAAGGGTTGATGGTGGACATTTGAATCCAGTGTTTGAAGCGAAGGTAATGTGAATAAAAGTTGAAATAGTCACCTAGAGCATAAGAAATAATTCTCTTGGAAAGTTCACACCAGATATCTGCAGAATGAATGATGAATAAATTGAAGTTGCTGTCAGGAGAAGCATAACTAGTTGCAGCAACCTCATCCAAGCTCTGCAGCTGCAGCCTCCCCACCAGAGACCATAATCCAGTTATCTTTAATACTAGTTGGACCAATAGGATCACCAGCACCAGAAGATTAATCATAACTAGTCAATTAAACTTAAGTTGGTTCCTCAATCTTCTTGAATTACCTTTTTCTGCCACAACCAGTGTTGTTCATCACATTGACTGTATGGAGAATTCCCTTCTTTAAACATTTAAGTAACATAAATGATAAAATAATCATGGGATGCCATGCATATGATGATTCATATTTTGCTTGAAAAGTATGCAATGCAAGATACACAATAAAACCAATACTAGATAACTAACCGCTCTGCTCCCATGTTATTGGCAAAAGACAACAAATACTACAGATATTAGTCAACTATGTTTCTGTTTTTCAAACAAGTTGTTTTTTATGCATATTTCTTTCCCACTGTTTATTCTGGCTTATTCTTCTATTATTTGTACCAGGAGTCATGCATGCAATAATGTTTGCATTTTACCCTTTAATAAAGCTGCATAATGGCTCAATTGTGTGGAAAAGCAATTATAGTACAGCTTAGTTCAGAAAGCAGCAATAAGACTATGGAAAAATCTGTGGATGCACAATGAGAAGCTAACACACATTTTGGAAAAATAAGAAGGCATCACAATGGGTTTCAGTAAATGAATGCATCACCAGACAATTTCCAGATGATCAAATTAACCTCCCAAAGTAATAATCTGAGCGTGAGTGCCTGCTATAAAGAATCTGGCAAACATTAATAGAGCAGAGAGCCCTCAGGCAGGGTGGAGGTCACAATAGAGAACATGAGCCACAGATTGTGACTGCCGCTTCTGTCATTACTGCTTCACCAACAACAAACCACACACATCAACAAGCACTCCCCTCCTTCACACCAAGGCCAGTATCCATTTTATTGTTCTGTATTTTCAAAGGAAGCTTGTGATTTGGCAGTAGAAACAGGGTGAAGTGAGAATAATATCCATTACACTGTTGAACTGAACCCTGACTTTTTCTGTCAAGTCTCAAAGCTCAATGAGGGTGAATAAGGCTCAGCGCGCTGCTCCCATCAGTACTTCTTGGTCATGGGTCTTAAGAGATGTGGACATTATCTCCAGATTATTTAGAAACAAAGAAACAAAGCTGTTGTGCCTTTGCAGCGACAAAAAGCAATGTTTTTCTCTCACAGTATCCTGCAGTATGTGACCATAAGTATGTGGGCACACCTGTCTACATACTTGATGGGAAGATGAGAAGTCTTAGTGGTACAGTACAGTGTTATTTTAGACAGCAGTGTTCTTCCAGCTTATTCTCAACAATTTGATGTAAAAGAATCCGACAGCACAGAGCCCTGACCTCACTCCCACGCCACACCTGAGGAATGAACTGGAACACTGACTGTGAGCCAGACCTTATCACCCATCATCAGTGTCTGAATGGGAGGTGATCTTTCCAGCCAGGTTCCAACATCTGGTGGAAAAGACTGTATTCAGCAGAGTTTAGGCTCCCATAGCAGCACATTAATGCAAGTGGTTAGGAATCACATATTAAACAAGCGTTTATAGTCTACATAATTTCAGCCATGTAGCCTAAAGTGCCAAGATGTCTGTATGATGTCATTATATTTATTACACTGTACAGTATAATCCTTTTTTTTTCTTTGTCTTTTGCCTGTATGGTGGATTGTTTCAGTCACCAGTGCCATTGCTATCTAATTATATGGGTGTAGAATAAATTTGAATATAATACTGATTTATATAGTGCTCTTGTGCATGTACTTACAGCCTTTTTGAAAATTTCTCTGCTTGTCACTTTAATTCATTCAAAGCTGATAAGGACTGAAGGAAAGTTCACTTTTGAGGCTATAATTTTGTGGCTTTCTTTTTATTGTAAGGTTTCTTTTTAAATAAAAAAAACAAATAGAGCCATTTTTTCAAATTTTATACAGAAATCAGGTAGAATCTTGTGTATCTTTGTGATTTTTTGACAAAGAGGTTGTCGATATTTTTCATTTCTCCAGATGTCAACAAGTCACATGAAAATTGTGTTCAAAGCTTGATTAAATTTGTCCTCTGTACACATCTCCATTGTTGTTTAAAGAGTGTTAAAAACACACCAGTGAACCACTGTTGCATCGGGTGACATGTTTCTTCATTACCATGAACACACCTACTGTGGTTTATTTTAACTTAAGCGCACACACATTATTCTGCTACCTAAAATTCTGACAACAGTGCCAACGTTTCTGTGTTTTTCATATTTACGCCACCTTCTCCTCTTTTATCTGGATAACAATACAGTGAGCAGCTGCTTTAGGAGATGAGCCCTTTCAAAAAATAAAACAATATTTTCATGGGCCTTAAGATTAATGTTGTCGGTAGGAGCCAATGGGCTTGGGGCTTAGAGCCACAAACAGAGTGGGAAACAGTGTAAGTTAAAAAGTACTGAGACAGATGGACTAACACACTGATTTGGTCTTTTCATTAGATTTGTGGATGATAACAAAAATATATATTTTAACTGTAACAACACAATGATATTAACAGTATAAACAGCCCTGTTCTTTGTCTCTGTGTCTAGGCCAACGATGCCTCAGGGAACACGTGGAACTGGCTTTACTTCATCCCCCTCATCATCATCGGCTCCTTCTTCATGCTCAACCTGGTGCTGGGAGTGCTGTCAGGGTGAGTACAAACTGTTAGAATGATCAGAGCTGAGCTTTTCAAGAAGTGAGATCAAGATTTACACCACTCTTAACCAGAGCTGTTTACTCATGTGGTGGCTGTCTTTGCTCGAGATAAAATAAAATGGGAAATCATTACTTAGGCATTTTCCCATATTTATCTTGCTGTCTGCTGTAGCGTTGTCTAGTCTGTGTGACATGCAGGTACGTGGTATTTTGTGTTGGCCAGTGTCTAAATTTTTATTGTATGTACACACTATTTTATACACAACATTAAAAACTAATGAGAGAATCTGCTAAAAAACAAGACCAGACGAAACTGTATAGCCCGCATTGAGATTTTTTCCACCTCACAAAGCCATTATTTGTCTTCCCAAAATATCAGTACATTATCTTACAACTATGAAAACTAGAAACGGAGAGCAGAAAAGACTAGCAACATAACCAGTTTTGTGCTCAACATAGAACTTCATTAATGGCAAAAAAAGTCTTGGGTAATAACAATGTACTCTCAGGGAGTAGAACCTACAGGATCCAAGTTGTGATTACTGTATTTTAATTACCATAAACAATGTCTACTTTCTTTGTCATCATGAGGCAAATTACTAATATTGACTTAATGCGTTTAAACAACAACTCCTTAATTTTGTCTCTTAACCAATAGAGACACAACTGAAAGTCAATGAGATAGATAGGAAGGGGAGAGAAAGCAAATTCACTTGATTACACAAGTCTGTCATACAGTTAGCAGGCTACCTCCTACTGTACATGGTTAGCAACCCTGCCATTGTAATTCTGTAGTATATAATCCCTCATTTTTAAGGCAACAAGAGTAGCACAAGCTGGGTTGCCATTATCATCGAAAAGAGCATCATGGGAGAAGGCTCTGTTTTATTGCTTCTTTGTAATATTGCTTTGCAGTTATTATCTTTCTTCAGTACCTGCAGACTCATGGTGTTGTTTCTCATCCTCCACTCATGCTGGATCTGACCTGCAGTACATCACTGATACCTGTTCATGATATGAATGTCATTTAACCATTGGTATGGTGGTTAGATAAAGACAGACTTATCATAGGACTCCAACATGTAATCAAAGTCCCCTACAGTAATATCACACCTTTCTTTTTTTGTCTTCTTCCTAAACCATATGAGTGACTAGCGGCCAAACCTCAAACACCTTTTTTCCCATATTGCTTCGGTGTCTTTTAGTTTTTCCTTTAACTATTTATTTGAAATATTGAGGTGATAATGCATTTGTTTTTTTTCCTATTCTGTAGTGTTGTACTGTTTGTGGATTTTCAGTGTTTAAGGCAGTTATAATCCATCCCTTTCTTAAAAGTATGTATAAAACAACGATGTGACAAAGTGAACCAGGGAAGAGATACCTGGAGCGGTAAAATATGGTATTACTTCTTTGTTCCTGTTTGAAGTTGAGTTTGGAGTCAGTTATATATGCAATGTTTTGCAGATGTTGTACAGAAAATGACAGTACAGAACACCAGACTATTTATGTTTATCCACTGATTATTGTAGTTCTGCTGCTTGAGCCTAGACAGTATCCCAGACAAATGGGAAAAAATTAAGATTTAATGATATAATTCAGTATATTAACAATAATATGAATGAGACGTTGAACATTAGCTCCCACTTGTTTCTTAAAAGCAGGCACAGAAAATATCCTAAAAAAACAAGTAGAGACTAAGCAAATCCCAAACTCTATGTGGAAATCTAATCATAGCATTTAATGCAACTTTTAGCGTGCTTAGATGGAAAGACATTCAGTGAATGTTATGACTGTAGAGATTTAAGTATGTTAAACCTACCAAAATTTACCTGTGAAAAAATGACATATTAAGGGAAAACTCTGATTTTTGGGTGTTTACAAATCTATTGAACAATGCCGAAACTATTCTTTCAACCGCTAGAGGACTAGATGAAACACATTAGTTAACCTCATACAAAGACAACACAAAACAGTCAATAAAGACTTTGAATTTGTCTGTGTTGTTGCAGTATCACTTCCAGCCACCTGTGGCAGCATGCTAAAAAGAACTGTCTCACCTATCAGCTGAGAAGATTCCCTCTCTTTTCAACATTCTTTCCATTAAGAACTTCATGAGCACTGAATGTCATAAACTGGTCCCTCATCATACTGTTGCATGGTAAAATAACAGCTGCTGAGCTGTAGTTTGCACTTAACTTTTTTTAATACTTTTTCCTGATCAGTGTTTTCACTCTCTTGTTTCCCTTATGGTCACAATGTTTAAATGGATCAACACAGAGTTGTATTCATATTCACTCTCGGTCACATTACGGTCATTAATTTTTGAAGGAAGCCAAAATACTATACCATGAATTCCAGCTGGCTGCCCTGCACTTGCTGACAAGGCAACATTTATCCCTGCCGGTTTGAAATTTATATCCTCACTATGCTCTTTTTTTGAAAGTGAGTGTCCTTTTAAATAAATCTAAGTTGTTTGGGGAACACCTTTTTTTCAACCTTAATTTCTGCAGCTACTTGCAGGATGGAATAATGAGTTTCAACTTTTTCTTGTTTACTTAATTTTGACGGTTAATTAATTGGGTGCCGCTGGGAAAGAAGTTCAATGAGCAGAGGTAACAAACTGCAAAGTCAGCTCAGCAGAGCCATTAATGTGTTTAAAAAAGATGATAGACATTAAAATGACTGCAATGTGAAACAAAGTTTTTTCTAGAATATATATGTATAATTTCTGTAAGTTAATGCTCTTGTCAGCTCCCAACGACCTAAAACAAGTGAACAGTATAAGGCTCATTGAGGGTAGCCAGGTGCAGACTTCTTCTATCAGAGATGAATCGTTATAGGTAACTATTTTAGAGTTCAAAAAACAAGCTTAATTTTAAAACTATGTCTAACACTTGGTGTTTGATCCTACTCTTGATCTTATGGACCTCAAATATACAGTCTAGTTCCTGAATTGGTGTTCATTCCTGGAATCAACACACAATGATGATTAATGACATCTTTGAGGAATTTGAGTACTAATTTTATTCACAGTAGATCATTTTGTACCCCTTTGTACCCCGCCACTCTCCACTTCTAATGTCCCTTGGTGTACCACAAGGCTTAGTATTTGGTTCTCAGTTATTTTGTTTTCACATGCTCCCTCACTTTGTAATTATGAAGTTTATTTTTATTGTGACAACAATCAGTAACACCTGAGCTGGGCCATCATAACCATTGACCTTAGGCAGAATTCTGCTAAGGGCTCTTACCTGTACTTTCAAACTTTGCAGTATACATCTCTTGTTACTGCACATGGTGCACAATTACGGAAAGGCCTATTAGCTTACACACACTATAAATTATGTTTCAACACAAAGGATCTTAACCAAATTAAGGAAGTGTGACCACATTGCCCCTATCATAGCTTCCCTCCGCTATAATTCTTTAGGAATTATCTTAAAATGAAATTACTATGAAATTCATTATATTCAGGGCAAACAGGGTTTACCCCTAACTTAATTTGTGAATATATTTTAGCCTTCATTAACTCTTTTTAAAAGTTCAGAAACAGAACAGTTCAAGGCTTGCTACCTATGTCATAGCTGTTGGGGTTAAGGCTTGACAGCTTAAGAATTCGATGAAATGATACATTTGACTTCTACATTAACTTTCAGCTTTCTTTTTGTCAATATAAAATTCACAATCATTTACATTTTCATTTTTACAACCTTTAGCTAGCCGTGAACAGTTCTCATCTCAGACAATGATTTTCTTTTAACCTTTGTCTGTTATATTAGTGATTTCAACTTACTTACTTACTTACTTACTCACTTACTTAATTTCTGTTGTCTTTTTTCTCTAGATTTTAATTTTCCTTACATATTCATACACATGCACACACAAAAACACACATGCACAGTGTACACTCATTGAGAGAAAGACTTGACAAAAGCTTGAGAAGGCAGGTAGCCTTTAGCCGCCCCCTCTGTGGTCATCTTGTCCTCTCTGTACCCTGCTCTCCACAGAAATTGTCAGATGGCTTTACAGTTACTAGAAAGGTGGAAGGTCACTGATGCTGTCTGGCAGGGCCATACAGGGGCCATGTCATTGTTTAAAGGCCACAATCTGAGCTTCAATGCAGGCAGGAGAGCAGATACATGCAGGGTTGAGAGGCTGCAGATCCTCAAGGGAGGTCGGGGCCATTCGCTCAGCTTTTATCCCATCAACGTGGGCAGACTTGGAGATCAGGCTGTGATCAAAGTTAAACCCCCAACTGTCTATTCTGAAACCTACTTTTAAACATCTCCAATTCATCTAACCTGTTCTTTTATCATATTCTGACAATGTGTCTCACATATAAACACAAATCTCCAGAGGGATGACAGTGTTTAATATGTCTGTTGGATGTGCCAATACACAATTGTTTGCAGACATGTTAGCTATTACAACTTTTATGGTGGCAGGATTACTGCTGCTATTGATTTTAGCATTGCCTTGTTGTTTGTATGTATTGAAGTATTTTTTGTGACACCATTATCAATCTATATTTAATGAGCTGTATTCTGGAAGAAAATTGCCTTTTTTAAGGTTGATTCACTTTCATACTTTACAGTGGTTTATGATTCATATTTATACAATCTCAACACTGGTTTCGCGTTATTGTTTATTCACAGCCTAAGGTGCAGCTGGATTTACCATGCTCAACATGTACATGTGCTTAACTTAGACTGATGCTGGTTGTTTAGAATTTTTCAATACATAGTATGAAAATTCATACAGGCTACCTTCAGGTGCAGGAATGGCTAAAGAGGTTAATTAATTCACGTTTTGGGAAAAAAACAACTGAGAAAGTCACAAAAGCTGGGCTCAGATTTTGGTCAGTTTTACATGTTTGGCTAACATGTTAAACATGGTTGTCACATCTTTAATTCTACATGAAACTGATTAAGTGCCTTTATCCCTAAACAATAGAAACATCAAAATGCTCCAACATCATTTAAACATTAGTTCTTGTTTCCTTTGTGAGATTACATGGTAAAGATAAATGGATACAGGTACTGTATTGTACCTACAGTGGTGTTTGCACTTAAAGACTGCTTACAACACATTCAGCACAGGCAAGTTATTTTTGTGAACATGTCAGTACACAACCTCAAATGTATGACTTAATGTCAAGAAGAGCAATAAAATGGTCCTCACTTTGGGCTATATCCTCATGGTGGGTCAACAAACAGCTCTGGCAGCACACAGGCAGTTTGTTTTTTTCCTTACTATGGAATTCTCTTTGAAGTCTGTATGATATTTTGTTGCCCCGGCACAGTGCATAGTGCACAGGTAGGAGGCTCATTCAAATCAGACAGCACAAAGAGAGTTGTTGGTATTTTGGTGCAAAATGGGTCTTAACATTATGATGATAACTGGCATCTCAGACCTACTTCTTGTTCTAGCTGCCACTTTTGTTTTTGTCACTATGAGAGTAAACTAAATATGTGAAGCAAATGAGCAGCAATAGTAGAAATATGCTTGAAATGTAAATAAACAACTTGAACAGTATCAAGCCAGAAGCATTTAAATCTCTGTTAATTATTTTTTCATGTGGTTAAATCACAAATATGCCAGATTAGTCTCTATTGATCTGCAATACAATATGGGCAGTTCCTAGAGTTTCTGCTCTCCACAGCTGCGTTGCACAATATGTTTCTCTTTCAGTTCATTAAACCCCTGCAGCCATGTGACTGCAGCAGGACACATGTTGATAAAGCTGCAGCCTCTGATTGGAGAAGTTTCGCGCTAGAGCACAGTGCCATTACACAGTGCCAATGGAAAACCCTCATAAAATCACATTCAAATGACAGCAAGCTGCTTTAGAATAAACACAGTCATCTCTCCGCACATCAGACAGGTCCTGCATTACTCTGTGTTCAGCCTGTTTATGCAGGACATGTCATGGTAGTTTCTTAATCCTGTGCATCATAGCCTCCTTTATTATTAAAAATTAAATAATATGAAGTTTATGTTTTATTTATGAAAAACATTATGAAGGAAATGCTGCTTTCGCACTATTTAAGAAAAGATGCAACCACTTGCGATGTAGTAGAACAGTAAAATTATTACTAATGCACCCCATTTATGCAAAATATAAACTGCCTTACAAATAATTAATTTCTATCAGTTGTACTAATTAAATCTATAACTCATACTCTCTTCCACTGGCTGGAGAATTGTGTGTGTTCACATCTCCTGCTCTGCCACATCCACAGAACAGAACAGCTTCCTGGAGAAACATATCCTCCATTAGAGCTGTTGGCATTTTAAGCCACTGTGATTGGTGCAGACTCAGTGTACTTCATTCTTCATTGTTGATGTTGTGGAGAACCTTGTTGTTAAATGTCTTTCTTGAATTGTAAGTTATTTCTGTTGTGGTTATATGTCTGACAGTTGCCACAGACATAAAGAGATTTTTCTGAAGGGAGAATGCGCAAAACTAACAAACTACTGTATACACATACACATGCTCACACGCAGGTTTGCAAACCACGAGCTATGCACTGTATTGTACTGCAATGCATTTTGAATACTGTTATGGTTCTGTACATGTGCATATTTAGATTAGACTGTCCATGAAGTGGAAAAAAACTGTATTTGTTTTGCATGTGTATAAGAGCTTGTAATTATGTAATTGCGTGGATTTGAAATTTTGTGCCTTGATGTTGATGCCTTCGTGTTTGTGCTCATGCTGGCATATGTATCAGTATGTATGTGTGTGACACAGTGTGAAAGTGTTGCTGAAAGCTGCTACAACACTGGGGAATCCTAGCTGCCACAATCTCACTCACACACACACAAACATACACAAGCAGACTGAACACTCAGCCAACCAACCCACGGACGCACTGCACACACATAGAGAGAAAAATATGTAGCCACAAAATTAGTTTTAGACACACTGACAGGAATGTATAAACACGCACACACATGCATGCATGCACACACACACACATATGCACACAAACACAAAAACACGAACACACGTACACACACTCAGGAAGGCAGGCAGACAGCCACTGCAATGCAGAATAGAGCTTCCCCCTCTGCTGTGTGGGAGACACACCAATCACTGAGTGGTGGGGGTGGACTGGAGATCCCTCGCTCTGTTATTTCAATAGTCAATCCCCCTCTCTTCCTCTCTATCTATCTTTCTTTTTTGTCTTACTGTCTCTCTCTCTCTCTCTTATTCTTGTTTCCTCTCTTTTTCCTTCTCCCTCATTTCTCATTTTCCAACTCAATTAAATTGAGGATTGCCTTATTGGAGTGACATAACCCTCACCCTTATGTTGGCAAAGCAATGCAGAGGCAATAGAGATAATGTTAATGAGTAATATAACAAGAATAATGTAATTTTTGGCCAAAGAATTATTTTTATTGGATATTAAAAGGATGGCAGCTAATATTTTTAGTGATATAAGTCTCAGAAAGTATCAGTATTATTTATCTACATATCCTGTTTGCAAACAACATGCTGACATATGCTTCCATTTGTGTTCTTTCTGCCTGAATGTTCTGTTGGCTTGTTTTAGCTGCTCTGTCACCACACAGAGATGAGGTGCCTTTAAGAGAGAAGATTAATTTAACAGGGTCCAAGTCTCCTGTGCAGCTCTGGCTTTCTTCATAACACAGACACAGATATTGAAGCTACAAGATGCCCATGTATCACAGTTGTCTGCCATACAGTCTGTCAGACTTGGCAAACGATATTAATATGAGACTTCTACTAGAACTATTAGGAAGGATAGCCCAAACTACTATGACTAAGACCTAAGTCTTGAGTCAAAAGTAATTCTTAAGTCTTATCTCTGAATACCAAAGTGCAGTCCAAGTCCCTAATGTTGCATTTTCATAAAATAACCGTCTTTCATTTAATTGTATCTTTTCCAGTAACAGTATGTTAAATTTACAGAATATAGGAGCTTGTGTTTATACGTTTCAAATTAATCTCTGTTACATTTCTTACCAACTGTTCCGATGTGTTTCATAACTTAAACAGTGCTGCTGCCAACATTGCAGTCCTCTCACTATATTCTTTGAAGACCCTTTTATTAACTTGTAAAAAAATAGTCTAGCTTTTAAATCTTCTTTCCTTTATCAGTTACAGTAAAGAGATGGCAGAAAATACAGAGAGAGAAAAAGAGAAAAAAAGGAAATGATCTGGAACAAAAGGCAACAGAGGTCCCTGGCTGAATAACAAGAGAGATTTGGTTCAAGAGATCTTAACTGCTTGGTTTCCAGGCCATCCTACAAATTTTTCTCTGTTTCCTCTGCATTTTATATTAAAGGACATAACTTGTTTGTTAACTTGGTCTTATTTTTTCACAAAATTCCCAGAGTTCACAGGAAGTAGTTCAGTCTGGTGTCTGGCTGCTCTGTGTTCATGTTCCACAGTGAACAACATCAGCCGATGTGCATAGTTTCTGAAGCTACAGGTAGATTTAGATGCATATAGAGGAGGTGGATGCAGCTTGTTCGCAATAATAAAAACAGGTAATAAAGCTGGTTGGAGTCAGTTTGAGTTGTGTTTGACCATTTTTTAATATTTGATTGATTTTTTAACTTTTTTTTTTTTTTAAATCTTGTGTATGTTTGCCCAGATTGTTGTATGATATTGTAACTCATATGCAAATCAGCACGTTACATCATCTAGTCACATCTAGCATACTTTTTAGCTACTGTAAATTTGAATCTTCTGGCAGACTTGATCCATTTTTTGTCACACCGTTAAATTGTTTATCATATGATTTACATGTCTTTAAATTTACTACACCTGAGTCTTCATCTGAGAGATAACTTGAGATACTGGGCTGTGCTACCTCTCCTTCCTGCTTCAGCAATGCGATTGGCTGTTGTCGCAACAGTCTTAGCTCTGTGTTGGGGAAAATGAAAAGAAAGCACACTTTTTTAGAGCCTAATTTTCTATATTTTTGGTCTTGGGTAGGATGTCAAGTCAAGTTAAAAGGGAAAGTGCAGTCATGAGTCATTGATGTTTAAATTGCAAACCTTTCCTTTCATTTTTTTAGGATCTATGGTTGTTAGATCCATGACTGGAGTTTGACTCCACATCACATGACTGAACACCTCAGTGGCCACTGCTGAGAGGAAGGACAGAGTAGTGCCTCATTCCATGTAGAAAGATACTTGCTTGTTGTCTAAGCATGACACCACTCTGCTGCTAATGGTTCAGCTGTTCCACAATGTGACAGGCCAGTAAATCTGTCTCGGCTGCTGGAAGTCTGAATGCTATATACCTGTCAACTGTGGAGTGCATGGTCTGTGTGTTGGCTTGTCAAGCCCAATAAGCATGTTTGTGTTCTTTCTACAGTGAGTTTGCCAAGGAGAGAGAGCGGGTGGAGAAGAGGCAAGAATTCCTGAAGCTCCGCAGACAACAGCAAATCGAGAGAGAATTAACAGGGTACCTGGAGTGGATCTGCAAAGCAGGTCAGAAACAAAGAACACTTGGTCCGAACATGGGTTATGAATGTGGGCTTAGTCCTCAAATAGTCCTCTTATTCACTCGTCATTTGCAATTACATTTAAGTAGAAACTGTAGTTGTAAAACATTATTGTGATTGATTTAGACATAAATGTGACTTTATTACGACTGCTTTGATTCAGGTGTGGTATTTGTGTTGCAGAGGAGGTGATGCTCGCTGAGGAAGACAAGAATGCAGAGGAGAAATCTCTGGATGGAGCTTGGTACAAAAGGAAACACAACAACTCTGGTAAGTTCTGCTATCTTCAGAATCAGGTAGTGATAGAAAACAATCTGGAAGGTTTGATAAAAGTTTCATTATTGTGCAATTCAGCACAATGTTGGAGGCATAATCAGGCGTTCACCTACAACTAAAAATAAACCAGAATTACATCAAAATACAGACACGGCACATATCTAAAAAGGCCATAAACAACATAAGACTATTATGGTCATATTTTTTGTACATGCAGTAATTGCAAGAAAAGACTAGATTATATAAAAAATGAGAGAGAAAATGCCATCTATATTTATACAGACTAATTAGGGAAGAATGTACTGCTGGGTAGGCAGGCAACAGTAGAGCTGATACATTTGATGAAGGAATCAGCAAGAGGAAACAGCATTTGGTTAGCTGATGAAGAGTGTAAAGCTTTGAAAAATATACCAATTTTGCCTCAGGAAATGAAGGCATGAAATATAGAGACATGACACTGTTGTCAAATGACAGCCAACTTACACCCTCTGGACTGGCCTGCTGACTGCTTAAACCTATCTGCTTCAACTCTGTCTCCTATAGTAGCTAGTGTGTTAGAAGACCATGAAAGCCCAGTTTTTAACCTTGTTAACATATCCATTAGATGTTTTTTATGTACTAGAAAATAAGCAGTCAACCCCATGATTGAGCATTTTCACTTTGGAACTGCAGTGTCTCAATAAAAGTTGTACAAAAACTCAGATTCAGACAACCAGAGTCACATAATCAGGAAACCAATTCAGTCAACTTGCAAGATAAAGCTTTCCCTATCAGGAAAATTTTATCAAGCATATGTGGTTGACTTACTCCTTTATTATCACTTGCCACTGTGAGGCAAAAAGTAGCTGGCAGAACACCAAACAAGTACAGGGTTGTGTTTTTAATCAGTAGAGTTGAAGTTGAGTTGAAGTTAAGCAGGTATGTCTTGAAGAGTCAAAAAGACAAGGCAACTGGACTATTTTGAGTTTTGGGAAGACGTTTCACTTCTCAGTTCCAAAGGACTGGTTGAAGGAAGCAGATATTTATCTTACAGGAGATAGTCCAAAATAGTCCAGTTGCTTTGTCTTTTTGACTCTTCAAGATAATCATGACCTGGATGAATGAGAATCTACACAGACTTAAGCGGGTATGCTGAGGGAAAAAGTGAAAAAGGAAAAGAAGAGAGAATTTTCAGTGATGGTTCCTGATAGCTTTTTGAACAAAGAGCTACAGTAATACCATTTATTCAGCTGATTTAAAATAAAACATATTTATTCTATTAAGTATCTATACCAGGTTGGACCTATTAAACTAACAGGTAATTGTGACATGATAAAAATAGCAATCTACTTTTCCTATAAAAGTTTTATTACAGTGCTAGTAACAGACGTTGCCATTTTGAATGCATGAATAATGCGTCATGTATCAGTGTACCTATGTCATAATACCAGGAAATTTTTCCTGTTCTTGCCATCCTTGGAATTGTATATTGTGGTTTTCTATATAATGGTTCAGACCAATTTGACAAGCAGCCAAGTGGGGAAACCTACCTGCATGTGCCTGTTATTTCAAGTTTGGAGTATATTGGAATATTTGACAGTAACGCCTTCAAATTGGGTGAGTGAAAAAAAAAGAAACACGTGTAAACAACTCTATCTTTTGCAGTGAGATTAAAATATAGTTTGATTGTAATTTTGACTTTGATAAATTTGGTTCACTTAAAAAAAAGCTATTCTGTGTTGCATCTGGTTTCGTGAAATAATGAAATGCTACCACTATGATGATATCAAATTGGTAAGATCTGACAGTCAAATATCCAAGGATATTTACATTTTAAATGAAGTGTTAAAAAATATAATATCCATCTGAGCAGCTTCTTACCTGAATAATCAGTATGCAGCTGATACAGATCATTTCCACTAGCATCCCCCTCTGAGGTGTGTGTGTGTGTGTTTGTGTGTGTGTTAGTGTGTGTTTGTGTCTGGTGCATGTGTGCGCTCACACATATTCTCTCCTTATCAGACCTTGCTGCCTCTCATCTGCAGCCTCACTTCAGGGTAACAGTCACGGTGATTATGGGTGCCAGGGTGGAAGGGTAATGAGATTAGAATGAAGCAGAGAACAAGGCTCACCGGAGTTCAGAGGCAGCGTGGGAGTACAAGGGTCCTCATGCAGTCTCAAAGCCCCTCTGTTTCTATAGTTTTGATGCTCTCTTTGATATATTTTTTAATAGCGCTCAACAGCAAAGCTGAACTTTATTAAGTTAGGAAACACTAACAATCAGTTGGGAAGAGAATTTGGCAGATTTGGCAGAATTCAAGTTTATTATAGCAGAAACAGAAGTTACCCTTAAAGTACAAATGGTTATAATAGGTTCTCAGAGCTCAAGTTAACATAATAACATGTCTTGTTTTGTGACCTAGTCAGTCATATTACATTTAATACGGTAAAGAATAAGAGAGGAAGCATTAGAGAAGCTGGAACCAGAATATTGTTGATTTTACTCAAACAGTTAATTCATTACCAAAACATTTATCAGTTGTCTGTTTATTGACAAATCCATTGTCAATAATAATATAGTCAGGTGAATTTTAGAAAATAGGCCAAAGATTCCTCTTGGATATTTGATAATCCACACAAATATATATGAGGTACCTAAGTCAGATTATATAGTAGATGAGGTCTTATCCATCATCCCTTTGCTTCATGTTAATTATTTTTTTACATTGTTTTGACTTTTGTAAATCATTGTTTTGGCAACCAGCACACTTTACTCATAAAAGCACAGATAAATTTGATATGAATAACTCAATAATAAATAAATGGGTAATGATAAGGTAAACTGGCCAAATATAGCAACATGATATGACAGCACAGAAAGGCAGAGAAGTTATGAGGGCAGTGCAGGAAAGAGTTGTTGGAACTTGAAATAAAATCAGGTTTGCTGCTTTATGACTGGTTTGATTTATTATTTCCCATTATGTATTTGCAGTGCTGAAAAGGACAAAGAAGAGTAAGAATGACCTCATTAATGCAGAAGAGGGCGAGGATCATTTCACTGACATCTCGTCTGTTGGTGAGGACGATACCTGGGACACAACATCTGCATGCTGCTGCAAACTGTGCAGCCTCCAAACTGTGTTGGTGCTGTATGTGATGAGCAACACGCAAACTGTTGGTTCACAATGCAGCGTAGTTAATGCATCGCCCTGTTGTGACAGTTCACATTATTGTGTTTGTATTAAAATAACTTGGCATTTCAGTTAAACAGGCACTGAAACATTCACACATTATAAAAATATCATTAGAAACTATATTTCAACAACAAATTTATTGTTTTATATCAAATCCATTAATGGATGCACTAACTTTCCAAACATACTTTTTCACATTAAATAACATCAGCTCTTGCATTTCTTTGACCTGTGAATAGCTCAGTGACAGAAGCCAAATTACAGCACTTGTACAGTGATCAAGATTTAACTAGATAGATAGATAGATAGATAGATAGATAGATAGATAGATAGATAGATAGATAGATAGATAGATGTGGGTCCTAAGGTGATACAGATGTCTGGTTTAAAATAGATCAGGAAATGATGAGCCCACTCCTCTTCCTGTGCTAGTAATGAAATTCTAATAGAACCATTTTTCTCCTTCCCTTTTGTGGCTTAATTTAAGTTACAGAAGGTTTAATATAGTTCAGGCTAAATGGCAGAGGGGAGGGGAGTGGTGAAGACCATGGCACTGAGATTTAAAAGAACAGAGGTCCTCACTTTGGTTACATCACAGTTAAAGTTAATCAGAATATCAAAAAGCTGAAAATGTGGTTCTTCCCATCATTTTACTGTACCTGCTGGATTGTACTTGAAAGTATCAACAAAAACTGACATTCCTAGTGCTCTGCAGTGAAATGACTGAATGTTGTTGTGATGTAAAACAATGCTCAAGTTAAATGTAACTTCATGCAGACACAGGCTTGATTTGGTAAGTCAGCCTCAGTTGTTGGCTTGGTTACTTTATTGCCTTTTTGTATGTTTCGTTCCAACTGCCCCCCCAGGGTCGCCGTTCGCCCGGGCCAGCGTGAAGAGCAAGCAGGAGAGCTCGTCTTACTTCAGGAGAAAAGAAAAGAGGATTCGATTCACCATCCGCCGTTTGGTGAAGTCCCAGAGCTTCTACTGGACTGTACTGTGTCTGGTTGGCCTCAACACGTTGTGTGTGGCCATAGTACACTATGACCAGCCTGAGTGGCTCACCTATGCACTATGTGAGATATACTTTTAATGATTGTCATTTATTCCAATATGCCTTAATTGTATTACTATTTGTCCTTTCAATATTATAACAAGGATTCAGGATTCAAGGTCTTAGTTGAATTTATTTGTCCTTGTGTTACACAGGGTTGCAAAGAAAAAGTTTGTAGCGCATCATCCTACACAAATAGAACATAGAATCAACAGAATAGAACAGAAACAAGAATAGAAATAAACATATACCTGGTTATGTCAATGCTTACTCACATAAACACATTTACACCCAGGAAATAATTTTGTTTGAATTTGTGTCAGGGGGAATGAAAACAGCAGAAACAACAGAACAATAATGACAATAAAGTTAATTATTATTTTTATTTTGCACAAGTAAGTTATTCCACTTCCTGCGACGAAAAAATATAAAAGAATATGTACCTGTTTTGGTATAAAGCCTAGTATCACTTGGTTACTATGAAGGCTGGGCTGGAGGTTGGAGGTCACAAAGAACTGTAATGATGTAACTCTGCCTTAATACCTGAAGATTTTCTAACCTTCTCAGACACACAGAAAACACTGTGGTGTCCTGCTTTAGATCCTAGACAGGGACAGGGACAAGCTGCAGAGACAAATGTGCAAACATACATCCCACAAGTACCATTGTAAATTTCACAAACACATGAGAGCAAACATGCATCTGATCATGGGAGAATACAGCAGTTATTTCCTCAAACAATAGACTCTTTTTCCGTGTCTTATTTGCTGTGGGCACAGCTGAACAGGCAGCAATGTCCCGGCTCTATTGACTAGTGGAAGTCAACAGGGAAGCTTTTTTCTAACCCATGGCTTCGATCTGTGTGCTTTCTGATTGTCCCTGGACAGACCTGGCTGAGTTCGTGTTCCTGGGGCTGTTTCTGGCAGAGATGTCCATGAAAATGTATGGCCTCGGACCCCAAAACTACTTTCACTCCTCATTCAACTGTTTTGACTTTGGGGTGAGTCGTCCTGTTCAGCTGGAAGTTCAATCAATCCACGGTGACTTGTAGAGAGTGAGCATGTGTGGGGTAATTTAAATTATTATTCTAGACTGGTGTTCCAGGGAAACAAATGTGTTTCATTATTTTCAGAACAGAAGAAAAGGTTGTGTTGAGGCACTGATTGTATAATGAGTGTTTGGAAATGGAAGCTGTGGAGGCGTGTTGCATTTATCAGACTGTGTTCACAGGTGATTATTGGGAGTATTTTTGAGGTGATCTGGGCTGCCATCAAACCCGGGGCTTCGTTTGGGATCAGCGTCCTTCGGGCTCTGAGACTGCTCAGAATCTTCAAAGTCACCAAGTGAGTCATCAGAAACATCCGTCTAAAAAAACAAATTGAGAATATTAATTATGCTGTAATAATTCTGCATATATTTCTATGCCCATGTGTTTGTAGGTACTGGAACTCATTGAGGAATCTTGTGGTATCCCTGCTCAACTCCATGAAGTCTATCATCAGCCTGTTGTTCCTCCTCTTCCTCTTCATCGTGGTCTTTGCTCTGCTGGGCATGCAGCTCTTTGGGGGCCAGTGAGTTATTTATTTTTACTGACACTGCTTGTTAAGGAGAAATAAAATACAGCTGTTAACAAAGTTGGGTTTAGTGACCAGTGGTGGTTCTTGATAGAAGATCTAGTAGCTCTTATTTAAGCCTCTGAACCTGACTGATGAAAACTGCAAATTTGTTCTCTGAGTCTAAACTTAGTCAAATCTAGAAACAAACATGTTGAACACATACTCTTGAAATCAACACAGTTAACTCAATAATAGCAGTCCATTAATCCTACAGTCCTGCCCAGTGAGGATTTGTTCTTCACTACTCTAACCCCGATGCTGTTTAAGCCTGTTTATCAGTCGCAGTCAGCCTATGCCCCCTCTATAGGGAGCATGAAACTTTCTAGAGCTTGTTGTACTCTAAGTACATTCAATTCATAAATATTCTAATTAATTGTGAAATGTCTTTGTCATACAAACATCCCCACTGATAATTCAACTCTAGTCAGCTTGGCTCTTGCAGTGCTAATCCTTACTCAGACATCCCCACTTTCCAACAACAAACACTTAAAGTCCAGCCTTTTCTCCAGTATTTGTTTTTTTCTCTGAGTAGTACTTCAAATTTATTCTGTTTACATGTTACAGTTATTATTTCTCTTTTTTTATATTTAGCTGGTTAACACTCTTGTTCTTATACTTAAAAATTTGCCTCGGTTTGGCTTGTAGTTAATGTAGAGAAATATAGTCTTTGAACACTGGGCCTTATGAGTTGTGCTAAGCTTTTCCATGGCAACATCATACTTCCTGTTTACATCAGTAAAAGCATGATGGAGACCCATTGTAACAAAATATAACAACATATTTTTTGGATTATAAATAAATTCTATCAAAAGTGACAAAATCATATATATATATGTGTGTGTGTGTGTGTGTGTGCGTGTGTATATATATATATAATTTTTTTACACTAACTAGACTATAATAATTTTTTCCATCATTTAGGCTCATTAAAGCATTGGTTATTGTAACTCAGAAATCTTCTCTTGAGTCATATAGAGATATTCATACCGTGTTATCTGCAGAGGGTTTCATGAGTTAAACAGAGTAAATGGGAACAAATATTTTGCTATTCATTTAACCAATGTGGATGTATTTTGGAGAGAACCTTTATTTCAGTTTTCCTCTGTTTGTAAATATTTTGCAATATTTTAGCAATCAACCCTATCGTTTCTTGTCTGTATGCCCTTTCCTTGTGAAGTTTTGTTACTGCATAATGCTGTTAATACAACCAAATATAGTTTCTCGCAGGCACTAAATGCAACATGAACATTTAAGACTTAATTGAGAGCAGGGTTCCAACCTAAATTAATGGTAAATAAAGGAGAAAAAGTCGAAAAGAAAAGAAAAGAAAAGAAAAACTTTGAAATTCTTGCATTGTACCGGAAATTGCTTTAACATTGCCTCATTTTCCTGTAGCAGAAAGTTAACTTCTAGGCAACTGATCAGTAATAATAACATTGCTATCTGAAAGGACTTGGCTTGGCTCAGGATCATATTAATTTTTAAATGTTGTTCATAGATGATATTATTTTGTAAAGGCTACTTGCAGTCATGTTATGGAAACACTGTGAAAACCCCAACAAGACACATTAAATGGTATCAAATAAAGATTGGTTGACATTACAATTAAAGTGGAGGAAACTCTGAATTATTTAAGATACAAAATCCTTTAAATATAGATCAAATGACAAATAGCAGCTGTTGGCAAATTTGCGCCCTTGTTACATCAGATTGCTTTGTCCTGTTAGCAAAATAATAGCAATCTATACCTGCATGGGATTTTGTTGTCTGGTAAATCAAATACTGATATTCGTGTTCTGAATATATGCTCAGGAAGACGCTCAGGAAGGCGGCTTCTTCTCCCAACAATCACAGCTGCCATGATCATAAGAAAGTGTGGCCGTACTGTGATGCAGATTTTAAATGTCCCACAATTACTACCAACTCTGGGGAGAGGCAAAACATTTTCGTCACAAATAGCCCTGATCTTTGAAAAGTGGACGCTTTTTGCCCTGGCATTAATTTACATAAATTTGGATTTTTTTTCCTCTAAATGCATGCATAAAACTTCATTAAAAAAACTATGCCAGGGAAGAGAGTCGCTATTTTTATGGCACATATCACAAGTTGCAACTACTTTGTGAATTAGACGGGTGCGCAGTCACTGCTTTGCGTCCTTTTATGAACCGCAAAAGCCGCGCAATCCTTAAGTGAATCAGGCCCTAAGTGTTTGTCCATCCTTGCTTCTCCCCCAGGTCTTTATCCATCAGGCTGAGCACAGCCTCGGCCATTGTTTGAATTCCAGCTTTTATTTGGGGAAATATGGTATTAGTGATTGCCTTAAAAGCTTTAAAACCTACTCATAATTAAAGTAGAGAGAAAATACCCTGACAGAATGAGAAAAAAAAACATTTCAGAGGTTCCTACACAAATGCAGTTTTCCCTCTCTGCTTTCTGTGGTTGTCTTTTAATGAGATCCAGACTAAAAAAGCTCTCGTGAATTTTGAGAAGGCAAAAGACAAATTCTACTGTCGTTCGGTCCTCCTCTATCTGCATGCCTCACATTGGGGAGGAATGTAATTAGGTCCCAGTAGACAGACAGAGATTCAAAATGTCAGCATTAGCACAACTCATCCATTTGAGAAGAATAAACACCAGAGATCAGCCATAAGGTCGCATGGACCAGCCACTCAGACAACTCAAATGTATTAGGCATATATTGTGCTGGAATAATGGCAGCAGCCTAATGGAGAGGACAATTGAGGACAATTAGCTCCTCCATCCTCTGGTAGGTGGAGGAGTGGATTTGACTGTTTTGTGTCTTTAGAGCTTGACCACATTCTGTTTGTTTCCTCCCTGCAGGTTTAATTTTGAAGACGAAACACCGACAACCAACTTTGACACATTTCCAGCAGCGATTCTCACTGTTTTCCAGGTGGGGGTCAACTCCATCATATTTTTTTATTTCTACTTTCAGTATGGCTTAAGTGGACTCAAAAACCAGACCGTGTCTCTCCTGCAGATCCTAACAGGGGAGGACTGGAATGCAGTCATGTACCACGGGATCGAATCACAGGGGGGCGTTCATGGGGGAATGTTCTCCTCCATTTATTTCATTGTTCTCACTCTCTTTGGGAACTGTATCCTGTGCGATTGATCCAAATGCATTTTGCTTTGTGGCTGTCAGGCAATCATAATAGCACTGTAAAATAATTTCTCATTGATCTAAAGAAAAGCAACAATTGTTAATATTTATTCTGTGTTTATCAATCATTTGATCTTTTCCTGAGACCACAAATAACCAGACACGCTCCTCAACGTGTTCTTGGCCATTGCTGTCGATAACCTCGCAAATGCCCAGGAGCTCACTAAGGTACAGTATTTCTTTATAGCTTAAGATATGCCTGTTTTATAGCAGTTTACAGTAGGACAGAGAAGCGGTGGCACATCTTACCAGCACAATTCAGCAATAAAAGTCCTCTATCTTAAATCAAAACCCACCTTCACATGGCCTTTTATCCCCCTTTTTTACAAGACAGTAAATATGTGTAAGATATGAGGATAGCTTGCTTTACTGGTTTCATAAAACTGTCTGCTTTGGAAGAGGGGTCTGTTGTAGCATGACTGATGTAATTCCAGGTCAGAAACTCATAATGATCTTTTGCAGCTGTTAATCGCTCACTGCTGAAGAAAAGCTTATTTTCCACCAAGCAGGTTCTTTAAGAAGCTGTTACAGCCTTTATATGTCTTATGTAGTTGCAAGTCCTACTTAGTGCTAATTAGATCTTATTCATAAATTCAATAAAAATGAATTGTTTCTTGAAAAGTGGCTTCTGAAATAATAACGTGTCAAATATTGGTGAAAACAAATAAAAGGTGGTTGCTGGTAATAAATCCCCGAGGTATGGTCAAATCATCTGCACTATAGTAGTTCACAACACTTCAGTATGTTTGCATTGACTTTGTATGTACTTTGAACACACAAAACATTTGTTTCACATTTTTTGGGGACCCACCATTACAGTTTAGATAGAAAGAACCAACTGTGCTCCACAGACAAAGGTCATTATAATGTTACATAAAGGCCACAACCTTTAAAAGGACTGGCTATATGTACTGTATGTATGCATGTTTGCTCTTGCACACACTGTCCAGGATGAAGAAGAGCAAGAGGAGGCCATCAATAAGAAACTGGCACTCCAGAAGGCCAAGGAGGTAAAGGAGGTCAGCCCCATGTCAGCTGCTAACATTTCCATTACAGCGTAAGTCAGCCTCCTCTAATGTTTCTTCTGGTTTTGTCAAATTTCTGTTCTGTTGCTTTCTCACTTAACACACACCCACAGAAAATGATGCACACAATTTCTGGTACCTATGTTGTATAGCAAACTTGTCACATACTCACGTCATTACACACAACTTTGCAGGATGCACATAGAAAAAAATGTAAGGTCCATATTAACTTAATAGGTAAACCACACAACTGGCCCCTCCATTTTTTTTTCTTGAGTCACAAACCCCTAAGCCATCCTAAAAAATACAATAAAAAACAAATACAGAAGAAAGGTAAACAGAGTCTTTCAAAAATATAAAAAATAGTAGTTCAATCATTCAAACTGAGAGGAAATCCATTGCTCTTTCTTATTAATTTACATTCTGCCCACTAAATATGAACAATCTCTACACTGATCACTGATCATTTTCCTGTTTATTTTCCTATAAACAAAAAACAAAGACAACAAACAGTAGTTATTTTTCTTTCACTGATACTTTCATGCATAGTATCTGTTTGTAGTTCTGAAATGTACTGATGACAGCCTCTTGTTTACATGAAGCATCATGTGGGTTAACCTCCTCAGAGTCAATGTCCAAGTAAAAATCTCTGTTAGTCTCCTCATCCACATACATTCTGTTATTCACAAGGAAAATCCCTGTTTTCTGTTTCCAACATGAATCGTGCTCTAGTTCTTTTGCAGGGTTCCTAAGAAAAATCATAGCGTCACCAGACAAAATACTGCTCACAAGTAAAGTGATGTTATTATATCAATATTTTACACCCTATCAAATAGCCATTTTATCCATGGTATGCCATAATATTTTAGGCATGCAACCAGAATGGGCATATAAATCCAACAGCATGTATGAAGTGTTTACAGATATATTTAACAAAACCTTTTTCGAACAAGCAAAGATATTCTAGTTGTTGTACGATAAATGTAATACAAGGCTGATGTTGGGCTTACTGTAGATTATCCATGTAGTACAGTATATGATAGTGTCTTCAGATGTTGTGACATTCCGTACAATATTTTTAATCAAGTTATTTAACTCAGAGATTTAAATGTTTTCCTTCAACATTTGTAATGAATTAAAGATACTGTGTACTGTTCTGTATTCATCCTGTGTTAATGTGCATTACCTGTAAAGGATCATTTTATAATTAGAATTTGTGTAACACAGACTTAGTGTGCTGCTCTGGAGACATAAATAATCTTGGTGGATGTAAACATCAGTAGGTGGAGTCAAAAAGCCTTCTTGGGAACCTTCTCAGGCCTACATGTTTTATAAGGAAATAGGTCAGTGTTGAGTGTTTGGTTTGTTCAGCTGCATACAGATAGCTGATAAAAAAAAGCCTAATATGGCAGCTGTAAGTCCTGCAAGTTCTTCTTTCAAGTCTGTTTTTGTTCACCTTCTCTTGCCGAATACACAGGCTACTAGACAAGTAGATTTAAAAACAGACTGTGTTAGCGTCAGTGGATAGTGTGGTCTGTTGGAAAAAAAAAACTGAGACCAATTGCGCTTTAAATGCAGCCAGTTAACTTATGTTCTAATCTAAACAGTTTGTTCAAAGAAGCAAAATGGGATATTTTTCCATTAGTACAGTCATAAAGTGGTTGTATTTAAATGGTACACAGTCTGCATGATTCATTTTTTCAACTCCAACCATGATGTTATTCTTGTGTCCAGAGCAGCTTAACCTCTACAAATATCTGTACAATTCAGTTTTCTTTTTGCATCACTAGTTCTAACAAAATTTACTTGTTTAAAGATTTGAGTATAACCCAAGCCAATCTCTAACCCTTACGCTGTCTGTGAGCTTTAATACTTTTTCCCTGCTCAGTGTAGCAACATCAATGACTGAACTGTCAGTATGGCAGTCAAAGTGTCCCGGATGGTCCACTGTAAGACTTTTCCTCTCTGCTTTAGGTTCTAGTTTTGTGTTTCTGAGCTTTTACCGCTCATTGCATTGGAATGTGACGGGAGGCTTTAAGGACAAAGAGAAAACCGAGAAATGTCGAATGGTGTCTGGCTGTTTCTCTGATTTCATCCTATATGATGTTCTCCCTCCCCCATTTTTTGTTTTGTGCATGTGCAGTTTTCTAACACGCAGTCGAGGTAATGCGCACTCTAGCAGCTCATCCATCTGCAGCGTTAACTCACTGTGAGTTATTACCTCTCTGTTACAATGTTTAAATCCTCCCATTACCCTTCTCTCATCCCTCTTCTGCTGCCAAAAGCCGTCTTATTCTGGTGCCATCATTATGTCATTCATCTGTGCTGGTTGTCCATAAGAAATCAACAGCTCCTCTGTGCTCATGCCTTCTGATTGAGCTGCGTGTGTTTAAATATTTTCATTTTTGTGTTGTTGTTTTTTTGTTTGTGTTTTCTCTGTGAACAAGTGTCTGTTTATGTCTGACTGTTTGTGATCAACATCCTTCTGTGTGAGAATGAATTTTTTCAGTGAATGCTCCTGTAGATTTCAAGATATCATTGTTCATACAGTATGTGTTCATCGTTTGTATTTGCTGTCATGATTCATTTCCCCAGCTGGTTGCAAATATGTAATGTGTGCTATTACTGCTGTGTTAGTGTAATGTTTACAGCTTCAATAAGAACCAGTGAACAGGGTTGGGAAGCCAAAAAGTATTGTAAGATAGACTAACACATGTTGGTTTTAGTCTTTTTATTTGATTTGTTGAATGTAGGAACAGTATAGAATAATGCCAGCTTTCTGTGTTTGATAACTTTAAATGTAACAATCTTTCATCCCACAAAATCATTAAACTAAGCCTCACTAACTTAATAACCACTGAATCTGAATTTGCTATTTCACTTTTTGTAAGTGATGATAAAACAACCCACATATAGTTGCCTTTTTGTGGCTGTTGCTATTTCTGTAATGTGCAGGTAGAATAAATATCTTCATTCTGAAATAATAAAGCTGTTGCTTGGCAGATACTGTAGGAATAACTACTAAAAGACAGATTTAGTGGTTTTAATTGGCGATGTAGCAGTATTTGTGTGCATTTTTGAGTACTTTTTTGACTTGCAGTTTCATTTTTGATCTTGTAGTCTTAACAATTTGAAACTCTATACATTGCAGCTGGAGATTGAGTAGTTTTTGCAATGCACTTTTTACACCCTCTGTCGAGGTTAATAGAAAGTAATACGTACTATTTCCTTTGTCTCACTTTCTGAAAACAAATATCTGCATATGAATGCAAAAACTGCAGTAAAGGGAAGAGATTTTGGTATCAGGAGTTCAGATTTCCATTCTTACTCTGTTTACAGCTTGAGAAGTATTGGCCAATCACATTTGAGCCTCTGTTTACATGCACATAAACAGTTCAAAAGCAAAAGAGGCAGAACACGTTGGCTGAAATTCAGTCTCGGAACCCACTTGCTGTTGTCTGACAACAGTTCAGTTTAAGTTTTGCTAATATATTAAAATGATCTGCATTCATACTGAAATCAGTTAAGAGTTGTCTCTCAACTCAGCTTCTTTTATGCATTTTAAGTTGCTAATTGGAATGGAAACCATGACTGGCGCACAGAAGAGAAAGTCTTGGCCCTGATTTTCATCATCCTTATATCTGCTGACCACACTCAAAGCCCCAAAACATTTGCTGTTGTCCCCCCAAACAATGAATCTTAATCAAACTGTATGTGCTAGGTTCCGAGATTGGCTCTAAGTCCACTGCCCTGTGTCCATTGTTCCCCTGCTTCCTCTGCTAACACAATTTCTTTTGGGTTTTTGTATAATTTTGCACCTTTACCGTACATGTTTCTCCCCTTGTCAGTTTCCTAAAGCTTATTTGCCCCCTCTGTGCTTTTGTCTATAACTTGTTTCTGTCCCTTTGAAAAATTCCTTCTCTCCCTCTGTTTGTTTCAATGTTACTCCCTCTATGTGTTTGTAGGAGTTATGTCTGCACCCCAGTCCATCACTACCTGAGGTAAACCCAACCGCCTGTTAGCAAGGTGGTCTATGACAACAATTACATGCATTCAAACACACATAATCATGTTTTCATTTTCAACTGTCCAGACAGCAAGACCATATAAATACAACCAGGCTGCCCTGCATTCTTGTCATGCACACTATGTTATGTGCTTATCTGTTCATTCAAGTGAGTCCAGTCCCATGTTGTCCATCCACCTCTTAGCAGGAGTTCTTAAAGAGTGTAGTGTGTGGTGTTTGATTTTCAAGTTTTACATGTAAGGAAGGTGAGTGAGACGAATGCAACTGCAGGATGATGGAGAGCTGAGAACATGGGATGAGTTTATTTTTCTGTTCCTTATCTGTGTATTGAACAGACTGACTTCTCTGATTAAGAGAAGACATTGTAATATCCCACTGTAGAATCAGGTGAAGTGAAAGCACTGTTTTCAGTTCACACAGTATCAAATGTGCATGTATTCAGTCATTTGAGAGTGCAGTATAACACACACACATACACTGGCAAAAAAAAGGTAGCATGCCAACGCATGGTATTGGCCATGCTTGGCTTTTCTTCAGGCATATCCATGGATGAGCTCTCTCTGCAGTAGACTGTGATATATGGACCCATTGGTTTGCTGTGTTGAAAGTTCCATTGCGCCTCTGTCATGATGTAAATCATTCAGCATACAGGGACTATGTTTTCCATCATGAGATATAGATGAAGTAATGTACAGTGCCAGTTTGATGTGCCGTGATGTCATGAAATGTAATGTACATAAACATGAATGTATCACGCCTCGAATGAAACCATGCCTGTCAGTGTATTCATTGGAAATGTTTTATCCTTTGTAGAAATAACAAACTGTTATGACAAAGCTGTGGCACTGATATTAAAGTGGAAGGTTTAGAAAATGATTTCAATTGTATTTTATAGGGTATTGCCAATCTCAGTGGGTTTGATTTGTCTGGTCCTTCTACCCCTCCCATAGTAAGGAGCAGCAGAAGTCAGTGAAGGCGATGTCAGTGTGGGAGCAGAGGGCCAACCAGCTGAGGAGGCAGAACCGGGCAAGCTGCGAGGCCCTCTACTGTGAGCTTGAGCCTGAAGAGCGTCTCCGTCTGTCCTCGGCCCTCCACATCCGACCTGACATGAAGACCCACCTCGATCGTCCACTGGTTGTTGAACCTCGAGATGGGCCTTTGGTGGGCGGTCACCAGCACCAGGAGGCAGAGACTGCCGCTGACCCTCCTCCACCTCCTGTGCCCCACCAACCCCGTCGCCACCATCGCCATAGAGACAGGGTCAGAGCGAGAGAGGAGACCAATGATAATGGTGACACCAGCAAGGACGGGGGACACCACGTCCACCACAGCCGCTCAAAAGACCATGACGGCTGTCGTGGAAAAGAGGGGAAGAGCGAAAGGTCCCGTAGCCGAGAGGGAGGCAGGAGGCATCACCATCAGGGCTCAGTGGATGACAGTGGAGGTGGAGGAGTCACTAGTGAGAGAGAGCATCGACACCATCATTCACATCGGCAGTCCCGAGGTGGCAATGGGACTGTGAACTGTGGAGGGAGAGGAGAGCGAAGATCTCGTCACAAAGATGGGCGTTCATCTAACAGGGATGGCGACAGGAATTCCAGGGGAGAGAGTGGTGTCAATGGAGAACGGAGGAGACATCGGACCCACGGATCCAAGGGCCAATCCACAGTTGAAGGAGAGGAGTCTGGAGAGAGGACCCACTGTCACAGGTAAAAATCAGAACAACTGCATGAGCTGAGGCTCGAGGAATTTATTAGGGTGGTTTACTAAACAGAGGGTTTGATGTTTTGCTCTTGGTTCTTCTTGTCTGCACATCCAAGTATCCTTGGGCAGATACTGAACCCTAAATTGCCCCTGAGCTGTTCCACTGGTGTATGAGTATGTCTGATCTAGGCTTTGTAGAAGCTCCATGATATTGGTATGTGAAAGGGTGAATGTTTACTTGCAGCTTTAGTGCTTTGTAAGATCAATAGACTAAAAAAAGCCATTCAATACTTTCTCCTCTGAGCAGTGACTTTACAGCAACCCAATCTCACGTAAGCCTACAGTGGACAACTATAGATTCCCTTTGTCAGCTTTCCTCATCTTTTTAAGGTCAAAGGGTTTTAGAATAGTGGCACTTTATTAAGCTCTGTAATCATGTACATTTATTTGAAATGAAACAATGTTTTGACTCGCAGGTTTATTTCAGGGTGTTTACTTCCACTTTAAATGAACTGTATTAGAATTGCTGCCCTACAATTTGGGACATGACTAGCTAGGCCAAATGAATGTGTTGGAAGGTTTAATTGAAGTCCTGTCAAAGTTTAAGTTAAGGTAGATAACTTAAAATTAGTACATAGTTGAAGATCATGTTAAAGCAGTTCTAATTCTACAAAAATAATGTGAGAAATTAAAATTCAATTTGAAAAACGCAACCACAAACATCACATACTGCAGCCCTTGCATCACATTCTTCAGAGCCCCCACTATGATTGGATCACCGTCCTCAAGGTAGATGTCAGCACAAGAAACTTATTGTCACTGTTTGATTTCAAATTAGGTGTCTTAGAGATCAACCAAAGATAAAGAGCGTATCAGTGACTTGGTTTTTTTGAAGTGTGCTTCAATTTTGGAAGGAAATTAAATAGCCAAAAAGCTTTTGTATGTGTATGTGTTTGTACTAGTGTGTAAATGTTGGACCAGATCAACCTTTGTAAACTAAATGAAATGTCACTGACATTGGTGGTGAGAAGCACAATCACTGTTTAAAATAATAAATAACCTAAAATAATCCACTAGTGTGAGACACAGACACATAATAATAAACTCTTTGTTAACATCTAAGATGCTGTCTCTGTTTTAGGGATAGGTCTGGTGACTCAGAGGGGGAGTCACTCGCCATCTCCCCCCAGCAAGGCTCTGGGGGAACCAACTGGCCATCTGAGCGACCAGAGGACTCAGACAACCAGAGGAATGTCAGACGAACTGGCCAAACATCTGTCCAGATTCCTCCTGTGACTGTCACCTCTCCGCCTGGAGAGACCACTCTCATACAATGTCAGTGCCAACTGGGGACTACATAATACACACTATGATATGACTTAGATTACATTTATCACATGTAGGGTCTTTTTCATAGCCACTTATTGTATCCAAGTGCAGTATGTTGAGCACAGAGCATTTGCTGTGATGAGAGCAAGACAGATGCTGCTTAGAGAAATGAATGCAGTGTGTGCTTGCACATGCAGTTCATTTATGTATAAATGCCCCACTGTTAATACCATGATACTAAAGGAGACCAAACAAAAATTATCTCAAAAGTCGAACGTAGGATTTTTTTTTTTCTGAAGGCATAATAAATAAGGCAGTTAAGGGAACTGAATGTAAAAAAAGCAAAACTAAAAAAACAGACTGAAAACAACTAAAAGCAGATAAACAAGGATACAGTGAACAAGCATCCAACACAACTTGAAATCAAAGGACAATCAACTCAGGGCAAACAGTGTGCAGAAAAATGAGTTGTTGCCCTCATCATTTTCTGCCTGATCCATTAGTGTTAAATTGTCTCTTACTTCAATTGCTATATTCTTCCATACACTTAAAACCTGAAAGACAGAATAAAAATTAGTAATACTTGGTTTAAAAAGCTTGAAAAATACAAGTAACACAGTAATAATAATAGGCTCAACAAGTCTTGGTAAAATACAAAGATGCAACAGAAACAGCTGCTTGCTAACAGGAAGTAAGAAAGAGAAAGATTTTTTTGAACTTTTAGTGGGCATTTCTAACCTTTAATATAACCATAAGCACTGAAAAAAGACTATAAATTAAGATGAAGGAATGAAGGTGAAGTGCCCTAACCCCTGAAAATCCTCCTGATGTACATCAATTATTTTCTGATGTAACAAGATAAAGATGTCTCAAATCCACAAGTGATGAGCGGGAAAAGCCGTAACAGTCATGTGTTCAGCAAAAAAAGGTTTTTTGTGTGTGTGACTCTGGAGTAAAAGTGTGAGGGCAAACCCAAAGCAGTGAGGCAGTCATGGAAACGGTTCAACTGGCAATAAGACTTTTTGTGAGTTTTATCTAAATATGTCCAATAAATAGCTGAGTGTACAGGCACTTGATCAAAGCATATGACTGAAGGTAGCCTAATTATGGCATCTGTTACAACCTGGCATCAAGGTCCTATTGCAAAGTGTCATTCCAGTGTTGACACATAGCCAATTTCATATTGGTCCATATGTATTATATTTGGTGTGATTAAAACAGAGGTAGTATAGTATTCAAGATGGACTGTCATGGTTTTTGCATGAATTGCTGTAATCTACCTGTGTGTCTTTCCAGTGAACAGTATTGACTGTGAGACAATGCCAATGAATAAGACCTTGGAAGATCTAGGTCAAAGTGGACCCAAACCCATCCTGCCTTACAGTTCCATGTTCATGTTTGGACAGACCAATCCGTGAGTCACCATGACCTCCTCATTCACTTCCTGTAGGACTGCCAACATTTCTATTGAAGTTAGACCATGGAAAGATTGCATGCTTTCAGCTCCTTTATTTCAAAGCACATCATCATATCACTACCAGGAGTCACACAGCCCTACAACACACTAAGTGTTGAGGTCTTGTAAACCTGTGTGTGTGTGTGTGTGTGTGTATGTGTGTGTGTTGAACTGATCCCTCTCTGCTTTCCCTCCTGTTAAAGGCAGTGAAGTGCACATCCTCAAGAGACCAGTGCTTCTCTCTACCAGTGTCTGTAGCCTCAGTGTACTTGTAAACCTTCACATAAACACACTGGCAGTTAACTATTTCAACACACACAGGAAGCTGACTTTGAGTCACACATTATCACGAATCCTGATCATTTTAGCTGAAGCAACTCCTCTTATGTGTTTGCTGATAAAATTAACTTTATTTATGAGGTCAGATTATATTTAGCTGCAGCACGCAATCGGAAGTAATATCTAAGTAGTTGGATAGGTTTTACCTCTACACCTCTACTAAGCCTGTACATTTGATTCCATCTGTATTCTGAATGTATTCTGTCATCATTAATATTGTTTTCTTTGAGCTTTTGGTTGCATTGACTTCAGTCTTGACCCACTGCTGATGAAAAAATATCAAATATGGAGAAAGGAGGACTCTTAATGCTTTGGTCCAATGCAAGCCAAGCTTGTGGTCATTAGACCTTTATCATTCCAAATTTTATTTCCCAATAGGAAATGGACTTCACAGCTGCAGTTCTAAGGTCCAGTTACATAAGGCTCTACAGATCCACAGTGTCACAAACACATAATAAATCAATGCTAAAAGCAGGCAGAATAAACACTCTGCACCACGTGGGTTCAGATGTGGACTTTGATCTGAGCACTGTGCTATACTTGGGAGTTTACTTATGTGTTTGTGGACTGGAGGCACTGCTATCAATGATGGTGTTTACCTTCCCTTAAGTACTTCTTAAATGATTTTCCATTATTTTGATTCTCTGACTGCCTTCTGTGTGGATTTGTTCTCATTTTCTGTAACACAGTATCCATCTGTGAAATGAAAGTCTCATGTGTACTTGTTTAAAAAGCCCAGCTGAGCTCTTTTTTGTGCCACATACACTTTAACATTTGTTTTTGTTTAACATTTTCACTGATGAAGATCTAGAGACTGAGAACCTTACTCTGTTCTGTTCCTAGCTTAAAACCCATTTGTGTGTTTTAGCAGATTGTTAGTGCAAAGACAGCAGGTGCTGCTGCTACATCTGTGTCTGCTGCTTACTATTTTCTCTCGCTCCCCCTCTCTATGTCCATCCTTGACTCTTTCTCCTCAGGGTGAGGCGCTTATGTCACTACATTGTGACTCTGCGGTATTTTGAGATGTCCATCCTGGTTGTCATTGCTATGAGCAGTATAGCTTTGGCAGCAGAGGACCCCGTCTGGACAAATGCTCCCCGCAACAATGTGAGACACACACTAACCCATGCACTCAAAAGTCATGATATTCAGAACATTCAGATGTACAGAAATGTGGTTTTAAACAGTTTTTTACCCTGAATTATTTGCATTTTTGTGGAATTGGCTTGTAAGTCATTCAGTTCTTTTAAATATTAAGCCATTTGAACATTAATTCCAAATATTCCCTCAGTAAATCTTTAACTATGGTGTTCAGAGCTAATGAGTGAACATGCAGTGCCTACAACAGGGAACATAAAGTTAGAATTTGATAATTATAAGGGATTTTTATACACAACTCTGCCATGACCTTTAAGGAAAACACTTTTTAAAAAAAATAATTTCTCTGTTATCCATCTCTCTTTTGCAGGTGCTTAAGTATCTAGACTACGCCTTCACTGGTGTTTTTACTTTTGAAATGGTGATCAAGGTATACATCTACATAAACACACATTTAAAACACAAACCACCTCCTGACCTCATTGTCTTTCACTGCACTATTCTTCCTCAACAGTTAATCTGTGATGACTATGTACTTTATTATAATTTATCAGGATTTATCAGAGCTGCTGACTCAGTACAGTTTCTACTTACTGGAAGTACTTAAGTGATAAATGTGGAGAGGACTATGAGACAGTCAGTGCCAGGACATCCACTAACTGTGACCATTGTGGTGCAATATGGATATCAGGCTGGTTTTTAGTATTAATCCACAGTATATCATATGAGTTTAACTCATAATAACCCAGTATTACAGACTTTTATTGTCTGTTTGTTTATTCCTTTCAATCTACACCTAATACTGGTGTCAGCTAATACTGATAAGCCCATTTCTAGTCTTCCTGAACAGATACTGAAAGTCAAATGTTATTAATTTTGAAATGATTAAAATAAGTTATGGTAAAAATATTAGAGTTTTAGTTACTAATCACCAGAGGTATTGTATCAGACTCCCTTTTATCTGGCCGAATAACTTATTTATAAGATGAAATGATATTGATTTGAAATAAACTTAATTTGATTAAATATATATAAAACTGCAGAGCATAAAGTAAAGTGAAATTGCTACAAAGTGAAGAGGAATAACAGTGATGTTTTTGGCTCAGATGGTGGATCTTGGCTTGCTGCTCCATCCTGGATCGTACTTCAGAGACCTGTGGAACATTCTGGACTTCATAGTGGTCAGTGGGGCGCTGGTGGCTTTTGCATTTTCGTAAGTTCCAAACTTTTACCTCTCAGCCGTAATTGAAAGTGTTTCCAATTTGTCTTTTGCTAATCCTGACCATTAGATTTAGCAGATACATCTGGTGACCCTGGATAGGTGTGTCAGGTGAAGTATAACTCATCTCAACAAACTTAGTTTATAAGGTAATGTATGTAATGTGTACTTTGTTAGGCAGAGCAGTTTATTTGAATCAAAAAGGCGGAGGATGATTTAACGGTGCAGGAAGATGAGCTCATCTTTTGTAAAGGTTGTCAAGGCTCTAAGAGGCTTGTTATGGGGCAAAGTCTGAGTAGAGTTCAACAACGATTTATGTCTCATAGCTTAAGTTTTGTGAACACTTTGTAAAACGCCGTCAGTCTGCGAAGTGCAACTGTGTGGATCCAGTATGAACTACCCTGTAAACCCACCCCTTGGATGACTCTGCCTGTGTTTATAGAACTAGAAAGACAATGATCAATATGATAATTTTATGGAATAGTTCAAATGTCGCATTTTTTTTTTTAAATTAAGGTATCCAACAGTTATTTTTACATATATTTTACAGTATTATTATCCATATCATTTTATTGCTGGATTTAACAATGTGATGTCTTGTTGTTTCAAATGTGTATGAGATTATTTGTGGTTGTTATAACCTTGAAAACTAATGACAAAGCAGTCTATTATGGATTCTGAGAGCTATTAACTTAAAGAAATTTTTGCCTTATCCCAGTTCTCAGCTTTTTCTCGTAGTCTTGCATTGCTTATCACTTTAATATTTTTCACTCACTGTTATCTCCAAATATAAAAATCAGGGATGTGAACATTGGCACAAATGAGCAGCAAAATTGCAGCACATATACAGAACAAAAAGAACAAAAAACAAGAAGAACAAGAAATGAGTATGGATGTTGTGGTGTTATGTGTTTATTGACCTGATCCTCTCCCTGTCTCTGTGCTGGGATCGTTTTGAAGGAGCTTCATGGGGTAATGCCTCCTCTACCTTTCTCATCTTTCCTCTCTGTGACATTATTTGTGTGTATGTATGTGAGAGAGAAAAGCATACATGGCTTACACTGCAAAAACAAGTAATTTCCTCACATATTCAGTCTTACTTCTTGACTTGTATCCAGGTTTTTTCAAAGGCCTGTCATAGAACGAAGAATGCACCTCTATTTTCTCTAAAATAATTTTGCTTTGTTGTTTCAATAAAATTAATAATTCATTAAAATTGATTAAAATGAAAAAAAAAATTCTACCAATAATATCCTGTAGTTTTAGTTAATTGAATTTTAAGTGGGTATTTCGTGAGGTGTATGAAATAGCACGATTGATTACTTCTCAATAAGCTGCCTTGTCTAAGATTTGATTTCAGCTCTGAGAGGGTGATTGGAACCTTTGAGCACAAATATGAAATGCTACACACACGTAAGCTATATTAATCTCATTGTAAGCAAAGAAGAATTTAAACAAACCTAAATCTATTATGTTCTTTAAGTTAAATTATGATATTTGCAAAAAGTTTCTCCGTTCAAAATTTAGGTTTATTTCTGCATTATTGATTACCAGTGCAAAAACTGTGATTTTACAAGTCGAACAACAAAATGTGCTCAGAATTACAAAATGCATCACCATCAGCTGTTAAAGTTGATTTTTGCTTTAAAAGACTGTAAGACATTCAGTATATGAAGTGAAATTGCTTGTGAGAATGGGTCTTTTTTGCAGTGTGCACTGTTGTGCCTAGGACACACTCCCATCTCGTCGTTCATCTTGGACCTTCCCGTACTTGACTCTCTTGTGCTTGGCTGAAGGTCCTTCCTCCATGCTCTCCTCTGTAATAGAGGGGCATGCTACCTTGTGTGTTCATTATCTTTATCTTCCCTGAGCCTCTGGTGGGGAGTGTTTTCATCAGCACTTTGCCTCGCCCTTGCTCTGCTTGGACTGGAATGATACCATCTATTTCACATTTTCTGTTATTAATTCACCACAAGCTTACTAATGTAACAAGCAAGCTGCTGCCGGAGGGCATGAGTGCATCTCAGGGAATATCGATCGTCTCTGTGATCTTAGCATGCACATTAGATTGACTGTTACTCTTAGCCATAGATGTTTAATGACTGCCCTGTGACCATACTGTCACATCATTCCCATTTACATGCAACTTGTTCTATTTGAAAGTACATGACTTGTATCTGTCTGACTCAGTTTTAAACTGTACAAGGGAATACATGTATATGCTTTGGTTCCACACCTGGACTGAATAGCATTTGTGAATACTTTTTCATTTGCGAGCCTCATATACAGTACTTTTCAGGTACTGACAACCTGTTAAATATAGAGACTTGATGTTCAGTATTAAATGAATAAATAGGACATGATGAATGATTCTTTGTGGCTTACTTTTTTAAGTAGTAATCTAGTACCACAAGGTGAGAGTTAGCATATCATTAGCAAAGGACATTAGTTTGTATATGTCGTAGTAATGTCAGGATAGATTTAACTAGCTTTTCCCTGCAATAGAGAGACATTTCCATGTCCTCTACATAGATCATAAGTCACTGAATAGACTGAGCCATACATCTATAACTTCAGTCTTTTAGCATGACATTACAATTGAAGTGTATTTAGGAGACTATTTCAATCATTTTGATTTATAATGATTTGGCCTGGAAACAGTAAAAAGCCAAACAGACAACCATTTAAAAAAACTAATGGAGCTATAGGTAGCCTTGTTAGCTAGATGCTGCTTACTGCAGAGCCAATGGGTGGAGCCTGGACTAGTCAAGCTCCACTTCTGGGTTTAGCTGCACCCCATTTGCTCTGTTGTTCAGAGAGCACCACTTAGAAAGATGGTGGACAGGCTTGGGCTGACTAAATTGAGCTCTGGTTATGCCAAAAATGGAAGCTTAACAGATGAGGTGTTAGCATTAGCAGGGTTGGCTAAACATCTGTATGTTTAGCATTAGCCAAAACTATTAGGTGCTACTAGTTGCAGTTGTCTGACTGTGTCTAAAAGGAAAAAATCCATTGGTACTGTTAAATCTTAACGCAGTCTTTGTCTGTCAACCATGACAAAAGAGTAGCTAACGAGAAAAGTAATATTTTCAAGTAATACAGACTTTACTTAAATGGCAGTGAATTAAGGACATACAGTAGTCTTAGTGACTGTGAAGGAAAACAGAAAGAAAAGTCATTTCATTATATTATCTGAGTTTTATAAAATTAATTTCAAGTTATCAACATAATGGTTAAACAGTATTACATTTTTCTGTATTTACTCATATACAGTAAATGTTGATTTTATCAAGTCTTATTTATTCCTTTTTCACTGAACACTCTGGATCTCCTTATGATTCTATCTTGTTCTTGTGCATTTTATCCAACATAACTCCAGTAGGTTATATCAAACTCAGAGAAATCATTTTCAAAGGCTATTTGGCTCCAGGTCACTCTCATATTGGCACTTACAGATAGAAATCCTGTTTGATAGACAGCTGTCATTCACTCACCATGCATGTTGCCAGAGCTTGTTCTGCCTGCTATCCATTTAATCGACTGCCTGTGGTGAAGACAACGAACCATAGCATCCCCATCAAAGCCAAATCAGTGAGCCTGTCATCTCACCCACTAGAACCCCTTAAGCGTGGGTCCAGTCTGAAGCTTTTTAGTGCATTCCACGTTTGATGTTGCAAACTGCAATGCTGCCTTCTAATATCAGCTTCAGATGATAGTGACAACCTGGTTTGCAGGGCTGGGATGATATTTCTATTTACTTTCTTATATTATTAGTATTTTTATTTAGGAGGCCTTTCAAAGGCCTTTTTAGTTGGCATTTGCTCTTTTTACTTGATGTTTTGGTCGTGACTGAGAAGTTGTAGCAGAGTGCAATTACAGAACAAGAGCTGAGAAAGTGCCTGCCATAATCACCAACAATCTTAATTTGTGTTTTACTTCAGTGGTAGGCTGCCTCCAAAAGTAACAAGCACATTTAGCATCCAGTCACACCTGCAACTTTCTCATTATATGGCCTTGAATACTGTGGCTGAGGCCATTGTGGAGCCTAATCTTTACTGGGATGTACTCACCCAGTTGTCTGCTACCAACCAAAATATATACGGTAGTTTTCTGTTTTCATTAGTAGGAAACTATGGTGTTGTCATTTGATGCAAATATATGCTTTATTTTGTTTGTGTGTGTGAAGCATCCATAAATGTGCTGTACCTTGTTTTACCACTGTTTTCCCCCAAGTAGATCGCAACAAGGTGTGACCAGGTGGGGAACCTCCCTATGCCACCCTGACCCCCCACCCTACCCATACCTTACCCTAACCCACTCCCCCAAATCCAACCCTCTCTCTCTCTCAACCCTCTTATGCTTAGATCAGCTTCATCTATTAAACCCATAACAAAATGAATCCAGTGTCTTTTTAACACAACGGTAACCTTTGTCTGACAGCTTTCAATTGAAACCATCCCCCACCTATCAAAACCACCGCTGGTTAAACCATTTCATTCCAAAATGCTTTATGAGACTTCATATCACTTTATATATTTATATTGTGCTTATGTCAAAACTTCAACAGGAGTCGTTAAAGAGTATGAATAAAAGTTTCAGTTTCATTAATAACCAATAATAATCAAATTTAGTTTTTAAATAATACCAACAAATTCTTAATATTGAATGAAGCCTGTCACTTAGAGATGTGTCTACAAAAAATGTTTTTCCTTTTGTGTCAGTCCATCTATCTTTTCTCAGAGCAGCTACTATCAGAAACTCAGGCCTGTTTCCTATGAATTTCTCTCCCTTCTACCTGAGTGCAATGACTTATGCCACTAATCGCATGTAACGCTATCCATCCTTCACAGTGCTAACATAGCCAGTCTTTATCAGCACTGGCACCAAGCAACAAATCCAGGGGTATTAAGGGGTGAATGAATGAGGATTAGTTGCTCAAAACTGGATATAAAAAAAACAGATTTTTATGCACAAATGCATTTTTGTGTTTTTGAACTGTTGACCCAGAAATGCCAAGTAAACACAGTAAGGAATGTGGAATAGAGGAGTAAGAGCTTCTATTGCTCTGAGAAGTGCTTACAGTGCTAATGTAACATTTAAACGCAAACAGTGAAGAGAAATAATCCTTCACCTGTTGACAGAAACCTAAAAAGGTCAGCCTCTTGCAATATAGCTGAGTTACTAAAAAGTTGGGCCACTCCTGCTGTTTTGACATCATTTAGTATGGATCGGTGTCATAGATGTTGATTTTGTACATTTAGAATTGAAAAAAACAGTTTTTAAATTTTTTTAGGATGCAACTCGAAAGGACTGAGAAAACCCACTTGAAAGGATGATTTTAGATTTTTTCAGCTTCATATCAATTAACATAAAAATGTCATATTCACACTTGTCACTGCAATCATTTCTCTAAACATTCAAAGATGACTCCAATGTTAGAGATGGTCAACAAAATCTAGGCTTTGTTCTGTAAAAAACATTTTAATGTTCATCTGACACTTTATTGAGGCTTTCACAGTCTTTGTTGAACAATCAAGAAATTATTTTATTATTAATAGTCTATTAATCACTGTGCATGGATCATAAGCAGTTGTCAAATGTTGAACCTCAGAAGGATTTAAGCTTATTGCATAGAAGGCTAATGACTACTGCACCCTGATCACTTTTATATGATACTGGTGTCAGTTGATGGCATTAATTCATGGGACACTGTGAAATGTGGCCACTTTGTGTTGTCTTTTAGGCTCACATTGAAACCTTTTAAACTTAAGCAGCTTTTTCTATTCTTCACCTTGCTCTAGCTGGCGTCTGGAATCTTTACCTTGACAAAATTTGCATTTGTTTTTCCCCTCAATTTGTTTTGTGTTCAGTCTTAACGTGTCTATGCAGTATAGACACTCTACTATGGTACTGCTTTAGAATTTTGGGTGAGGTGAGATGAGGGACCTACTATAATCTATAACTTTAACTGCTTCATCACACATATGACAAATGAGTATTTTGTTAAGAAAGACTTAAAAAATCTGAACCCACCCTTTAAATGATTTTATAATATGGCAAGGCTTGCTGAATAATGTAATCTATACTCTATGAGATAGAGAGAGGAAGAGAGTCTCTCAAGTGTAATGGAGGCAAAAATAGAGCAGAGTTGAGACAGTTGGAAGACAGATTTTGTTTTCAAGGCCCAGCTCTCTGTTCTCGTTCCAAGAACATGATGAACAGTTATGGTCTCAGCCACATCTGAGCCAGATGTCCTCATTATCATTTGAACCTTCACATTTCCCTCAGAGTCTGACAGACTTTTGTCACATTTTAGCCCCTGAAATGAGTCCAATCTCACTTTCTATCTTGCCTCCTCACTATACTAGGTGTTGAGGGGTATTCTTTGAAAGCTATCAGAATATCTTATTATGTGGTTGTCCTCTTAGCTCTCATTGTAACTGTGTGACTGTCTGGATTTAAAGCCCTCTGGCCCTCTGTCACTGTAAAAGCATGCCAGCCTAATGTGCATCAGAGCATGGAAGATGTTGCATGTGTTTGTCATTGGAGTAAGGGACCTCATTAGGGCACATAGAAAGACAAAAACTTCTGTCATCATATCACACCGATGCCATGCTGAGGCTATATTTGGAACAGTTCACTCCAATTTATTCAAGAAAATATCCCAGTAGGAAGAATTTAAGTGTAACTTCTGAAGTTAGGTTTTAGCCTTGCCACTACTAAATTCTCTTTGCTCCTTCTGGATTAAAGATACCTAAACTGATCAGCGCCTCTTGTCTTAAGCTTTCACAAGGAGGCTAAGCAGTGAAATACTCCAAAAACGAGAGCACACCCTCTCCTCTTTTGGGAGGGAACCATTAACCATGGTCTGACATTGAAGAGGCTTATCAGTCAGTCGAGACAATGTTAAAAAACTTATAGAACCTCAGGTAAATTTCATCCACACTCAGCTCCTTGCCACTGAGGAGTCTCTTGTCTGCCTCTGCCATAGATATCAGTAAGGCCTTCTCCTGAGTCTCATAACTCTGCCTCATCAACAGATGATGTGTTGTTTTAAGGAGCCCCTTAAAGAACATGCTAGAGGGATCATATATCTTATCTGCCTTTTGAAAGGCTCAGAATCTCCCAGTAGTTGCTTGAAGATATTGCTGGGGGGAGATATATAACCCCATATGACTTTCATAAAATGGATGGATAGACAATAAACCCTAGGTTTGAATCCACATATTATTTTAACAGTAAACCACAAAAACAAAGCTGTTCTTATACTGAGGCAGATGCTCCTGCTGAATCTTATTGTGTGGTTTTACAGGGTGTGCATATAGTAAATCTTGTTGTACGGTGACATAAAGTATTAAATAGCCTACTTTGGTGCTTCGGTGCAGTAGAAATAACCTGATGTACATCAATGAAAGACATAAAACAGAATCAATTCACTGATAGTGGTGTCAGTGTCATCTTGTTTTCTTCACGTTCATGTAATTTTATGACATGGGGAGATGTTCACTGTACAGTACACTGAATACACACACTGATTACACACACTGCAGGGTTTGAAGCCAACTAACTGGGACAAATACACATGGTTTTCCTCAATAATTATGTTGGCAGACTATCATCCTCTTCAATAACCAGTTATAATTTATTTTAAAATAGGAATTTGCTGAGTGTTCATTCAGTTTCGCCTCTTTCTCTCATCATTTTCAGAGCCTCTCAAAGTGCTTTTTCAGCACAGACCTATGTTAAGTTAAAAGGCCCATTATTTGAGGCTTTCTAAGGAAACTCAATATGTAAGGGGATTTTTGACTTGTTCCCTCACTCTGTCTGAGATTTTTAATGCTATGGCCTTGTCCTCATTTGTTTTTTAAGGTAGTCTTTAATACATCTCACATCTTTCATTTTCTTTATATCCAAGTTTATAAGAGAATACCACTTAGTTTTTGGTTTTGTGGTATTTCTGATGTTTTTCTGTGAATTAGTATTATTATTTGTTACTATTCCCCAAATAATTTCTGGCTGGAAAATATGTAGAATATGAAAGAACCATGCAGTCAGTTTTATTGCACCAGGACATCCTCTTTATATCATCACTTCTCTCCAGGGATTGCTCGGTCCACACTTTGAAAATAAAAGTGGCACCATCAAATCATATTAAACAGTGTTAACTGTCAGAGGGTCTGTCAGTCAAGTGTACTACAGTAGTGTCCAGATTGCAATTTCCATTTGAAAGCCTTTTGACTAGTTTGATTCCTTGTATATGTGTAGCTAATTTCAGAGAGTGGCATCGTAAAGGCGTCAGACTGCTTGGAATAAAGGCGTGTTGTTAAACATTGCTACTGATCAGCATTAAAACACTGCAGAATTGCGTTGCATCTGTCCTTTACCAAAACGGCCCAACAAGCACGGGAACTTCTCATAGTGACTTGCCAAGTTTCCCTCAAGCTGTATCATTTTATTCTTACACAACTACCTCGACCACTTTATGTATGTACAATTGAGTGCAATATTACGAATACTTCTCAAGGAAAGCGTGTGCCATTATTCCATCTAAATGATTCATGGAGTCCTACTCTTTTTACCTGTTCACTGTGAGTGAACTCATTCGGCACAGCTATAAACACTTTTACCTTCAGACGTGGTCAGAAAACATAATCTGTAATAAGCATACCCCGAGCTTAAGACTGGAGTCTGTTATTGAACATGTATTTCATATTTTTCCCTTGCTACGGGGATTTGAATCCTACCTCTCGATAACCTCTGCTGGTGGTGATGGAGTGCTCTGCTACTATAAGTTCTTAACAAGACGTGTTAGAGATTAGCAAATTAAATTCTGTCACATCTTTGCAAATTGTCCTGCCTGAAGCTCATTTTTGTTCTCAATGCCCTCACAGTTGACTGGATATTATATGACTGATATTGTGTAGTCTACTCTTGGCGTTACACTGCAGTGGTGATTTTCCTGTTTATTATATCCTTTGTAATTTATTCTGTTCATTGCCAGAAAAAATCCAGTGGCTCACCTTAAGGATACATCAAAAAGAGTGATCATCTTTGATCATCTTTGATTAGTAAAGTCTCTGGTTCATTTAAGTTTTGAAAGAACCCAAAGAGCCTGGATTAGGTTCATTTTGTTTGTTTTTGTTTTTGCAAACTTTGTTGATTTTTGGCATTTTCGTCAGTTTTTAAAGCATCAGAAAAAAAAATTTTTAAATCTTTTTTTTATTATTTATGAAATAATTAGCAAGAGTTAGAGTTCATTTAATCTCAGCTAATCTGTTTATTCAAGCCTTACGCGTATGGCTCAATCTGACCTGATGACTTAAAGAACAAACCTCATAGATTTTGATTTAAACATTGTTAAATCTTGAGGTGAGGCAGATGCCATTTGCATTCGGGTGTGTGCAGTCAACAATGTTATTTGTACCCAGGAGGTTTGTTGAGGTAAAAACCTCAACCCAACCAAACTGAAAACCAAGTGACATGTTCTGTGACTTAAAAAATGAAGCAAACAATGGAGTACCAAAGACTGTAGTTACTAAATTGGCCACTTGAGCCTGGCTCCAAAAGTGAGTCAATCCCCATACAACCAGATCACAACACCCAACATTATAGAGGAAACAAACATGTTTACAGCCTTTCACATAAAAGGTTTTTGTCCCTACAGCTTCTTTGTTTGCAACAATTGTACAGGGTACAAGTTACTGATATTTAAATGTACTTATTTAAATTTAACCAGCACAACCTTCATTAAAATGTAGACTTTGTTGCTCAATATGCTACCTTACCTGACTTTGTCTTTGTTCTCACATAGATGCGATTAGACATTCCACCTTTTTCAAATGGGCCCCACTCACTTCAAACTAGTGACAGAACCACAGATAAAACATAAAAATGGGAATATATCAAGTTAAATAACCAAAACTGTTCAAACTTTGTTGGAAAATCGTTTGTTCGTGTCAAGTACAATTACTCATACATAAAGCTCACTTTAAAAAAAAATTGTTTCCAAGGCCTTGTGGTGCTTTCCCATTAAATGTGAAGCCTCCCATTACTCACACTACTTTGACTGCAGGATCATTTGTGTAATCGTATTACTCAGGCGATTAACACAAACCTGTGACTACTTGCCCATTTAGAGAGGGAGGGCTTGCCATTTCTTGAATGATCATGAACTGTTGAATCTTCATCACTAGCACTAATATCCCCACGCTTATGCTAGCTGGGGATAATCTCATGCTAACTGGGTGTAACTGGAATCAGATAACAGAGACACATTTTCCCATTTTAGCCAGTGCAACTTCCGTACCTATTTTTCTCTGAGCCGCCATTTTTTGTGGAGCCTCTGCATATAAATCTGTGTCATAAAACTTTGTGTGTCCACACATAGCTACAGTTATGTTGTCCTCCATGTCTGATTAAAGGTCTGGATGGCAGGACATCTGTTATGCCTGTAAAATAAGGACAATCGTAAAGCTGATTGGCTTGTAATACATCATGCAAATCTCTCACTCAAGTTTAAAATTTTGAACTAGCAGGAGTAACGTGAATGACGCAAATCTTGCTTCTTTGCCCAATTGGTGTTATATTTAGGTTTCTCTGCGCAAATTTGCTCCTAATCCCATGTTTGCATTGACTTTGTATGTAATCTGAACAGCGAAACATTAGCTTCATGCTCTGTGGGAAGAAAACGTTAAAGTTTTTCTTAAGAATGTTTCAATGAGAGTAGTTGTTAGTTTGCCAGGTATACTCTTGATAAGCACCGCATACAAACTACAAAATACGAACTGTACAGATGAAAGAGTGCAACCTGCAGAGGTTCATTCAAACATCTCACCTTGGACAATGATACATGAAGTAGTAATTTTTGCAGATCCTAATCACTAAGATCTTAATCATTGGAAATGCCAACTTAAGACATCTTGTTGATTAAGATCCCTGATGCACAGTCTTTAGTGTGACCATATTTGCATGGTATACTATATGTTAAAATGTCCTTTTTTTAATGAAAGGACAGAGATGGCCTTTCTCTGAATTACCTTGCATGTGTTCACATTAGGAATTCAAACTGATTTGTTCATGTAAACCAGGATTACATGATACACATACAATGATTAGAAGATGCATGTCCTTGTGTGAGGTTGTCTGTGTTACAGAGTGTGTAATGCTAAAAAATAACTTGACAACAAGTAGTACTCCAACCCTTAACATTTAAATATACTACATCTCATTTTTTAAGTGCTTACAGATTTTTTAAAATGTTGTTTTCAATGTTTTGTTCTCGTGTAAATGCATGTGGCTGGATAAGAGTAGTGATGTTTTGAGTGTAATAAATGGCAAAAATGTCAGTGCAAAATAATTCGTAATAATTTTTTTAGCTTTCAATATTCTATAATTTTGAAACAGACTTAGTGCTTTTTTCATAAGTGTGAGATGAGAAGATCAATATCAGTCCTGTATCTGTGTGTTAACTAATAAGCTGGAGTCAGGATGTGCTTAGCCTAGCGTAGTGGAAAGACTGGACCTTTAAGTTTTTGAGTCACTCCGATCTGCAAATGAGCAAGGGCAAGTCTTACCATCGCTTTGAGGCCGGGAATCTTAATGCAAGCTCTTCCCCTGTATGCTCCTGTGGTAATGGAATGAGTCACTGAACTTACAATAATTCAGTCAGCAGAGTTCCTCTCTGTCTTCAAAAATGGATTGAAGATCTATTCCTTCTGGGACTTCTTACTCACCTAATATGCTCTTTCTTTCTCTAGAGTATCTAGAGCCTTCTGTCTCTCTCTGTCTTTGAAAAAGTCATTTGCAAGCACTAACACACTTCTTGAAGACTTCCCGTCAAAAGTCTTGATAAAACTATCAGCCATGAAGGCAGGATTGCTGTTTCCCTGTGCTATGAGTCCTCATACTGGCAAACTCTGTCCTGACTCCCTCAGTGTTAAAACTTAAACATCGGCTGATATTAATCCTGTCATCTTATTGTTTGAAAGAAAGCTAGCAAGTATATTTCTCCCAAAATAAAATGTTCACCTAGAAATGTCATTCTCAACATTTTCCTCCATGAAAGAGTCTACAGTATGTCTCAGTACATGAAGGAGTGCCAGCTACATTTGATAATATCAATAGGTTCACATCATTGATAAGCAGCCGAGAGTACTAAACTGTTAAAAAGTTAGTTACATATTAATATTTAGGAAGCTAGTTAGTAGGTTTTCTTGGTTATCAGGGACAATTGTTAAAGATTGACTTCAACTGCAGAAATAAAAATATCACTTTGAAGTTTGTATTAGTAATATTAATAATACAAAAAAAAAATGAAATGAACTGTATGTATTCCTGGATAATTCTGTATGTGATCTAACTGCATATGCTTCCTACAGGGGGACCAAAGGCAAAGACATCAGCACTATCAAGTCACTGAGGGTTCTGCGTGTGCTTAGGCCTCTCAAGACCATCAAACGTCTGCCAAAACTTAAGGTTTTTGCTCCACTGCTGTTTTGTGCTTAGCTTTGTTTATTGTTTTATTATTTCATTTATTTTATTAGTATTACTGTATTATTGCATTTAGACAGAAGAAACCAATTTCGGCAAAACATAAGAGTGCCACAGCAACAGCTTAGTTTTTTGCCCTGTGATACATTACGTGATTGTTCTTCACTATGATAGCCCCATGGTCAGCTCAGAAATTAGATCAAAATTCATCCTAAATGTAAATAATATAGCAGTAATAGATTAAATCTCAGTACTGGACTGCTGTTGTGGCTTGTCTGAAATTCTGAATGTCCCAATCTGTTATTGGCACAGTTACACAAGACAACAGAGAGCACATTTTTAAACCACAAGTTCCAGTTTGTGTCTTTGTTTTTAATTTTCTCAAGATAATGTAGTCACATTTGGGACATTCAGTGTTTACATTGTTTTGCTTTGTTTGACTGAAAAAAATATATGGCTGCAGGCTTTATGACTGCAGAGAGCATACTGTTCCCCCTGACATACCTGATACTTCTCTGACGCATATTGATTTATGCTTACTTTTATCTGTCCATTTTATGTTTAAAATGTTCCAAATTCATAAAATCAATTGTGTCTGTTTCTGTGTGTGCCCAGGCGGTGTTTGACTGTGTGGTCAACTCCTTGAAAAACGTGCTGAACATCCTCATTGTTTACATCCTCTTCATGTTCATCTTTGCTGTCATCGCAGTTCAACTCTTCAAGGGAAAATTCTTTTATTGCACTGATGAGTCCAAGGGCCTGGAGAAGGACTGCAAGTTAGTCTCAATCCACTTTTTTTTCTTATTTCTTATCTTTGACTTTTAAATCTTCAACCATCGAATGATGGTTTGGTCAAGACCAGATCCTGTTCCTGTCTAACCCCACTCAGCTTTATTTATGCCCTCATGTCTTCCAGGGGGCAGTTCCTAGACTATGACAAAGAAGAGGTGGCGGCCATGCCCAGAGAGTGGAAGAAATATGAGTTCCATTATGACAATGTTCTGTGGGCCTTTCTGACCCTCTTCACTGTCTCCACCGGGGAGGGCTGGCCAACGTAAGTGAAGCTGTTTGTTAGAGATGTGTCATGAGTTATTGTAAAGCAATATCTAATTTTTAAATTTTTTTAAGTTTATTAACTCATTTTAATTTTTTTTAAATTTATTCCTCATGACCACAATCTACAACTGCATTTACTTAACTAAGAGTATTCTAAAACTAACCTTGACTGATTGATTTTGTATCTGATGTTTTTGGCATGAGCCTGGAGAGTCGTGTGTGTGTGTGTGTGTGTGTGTGTGTGTGTGTGTGTGTGTGTGTGTGTGTGTGTTTGTGTGTGTGTGTGTGTGTG